>OY978033.1:4118547-4718547 GCA_963854515.1 Pandemis heparana
ATTCCAGAGATTATGTCCACATGCATAAAAACTAAGCTATAGCTCTTTAATTAATATAATGCCATGGTGACCGACAAAGGGTAGGACGACAAAGGGGACCGAGAGCGGTGCGGGCGGGTAGTGCGGCTGCCGCCCGCACCTCTCTCGGCCCCCGCGGTCGTCTACCCCGCGCCCCTAACCCGCGCGGGCGAGGACTTTAAACGGTCGGTCTATAGTAGGTAGTTCGACCTGCCTCTTAAACAGAGGATTGCGGGTTTACCCTTGGTTTTTACCCGACTACGGCAAACCCAAAGGAGGATTATGATTTTGACAGGCTATGTACCTATGTATGTTCACCTGTACCCTCATAGCTCCTAAGCTACTTATCGGAACTGGACAAATGAGGAAACGTTAGAAACGTTTTGATCATCCGCTGGCTGTTGTATGATGTGTCACTAAATTTATTGTGGCACCCTCTAGCGGGCATAAAGTATTGTTATTAAAAAATATGAGATAAATATATTGTGTTTGGTACCATTGGAAGGGGCATTACTTGCAGATTTCAAAAATATATACATTACTAGCATTTTTGAGAATCAATATGCGAAATTACATTTTAAATTTACCCGGAGCTATCATTCACTTGTATATCTGGAATTTTACAGTCTTTTTACTTTGTAATGAGACCCTAAACAATAAACTTATTATCTTAGCTACTTAATTGACTGTTTATTCTGTCGAATTGAGTGGACTTTACTACTTAATTCATTACTTAGATTATTTGAACTGCATTAAGTGAAAAATAGGAATTAAACCAGCATACAAGTTATAACTTGTCTTTGTTTATTCATTACTAGCGACCCGCCCCAGCTTCGCACGGTATATTATGTATGTATTATACATATAAACCTTCCTCTTGATTCACTCTATCTATTAAAAAAACCGCACCAAAATCTGTTGTGTAGTTTTAAAGATTTAAGCAGACATAGGGACAGAGAAAGCGACTTTGTTTTATACTAGGTATATAGTGAAGTGATAGTGATAGTGAAGTTTATAGTTTAGTCACTAAGCATAATTTCAGTATTAATTTGAACACTTCCCTTCCCTCCCTTCCCTTCACTTTATTTCCTTTCTTATTAACCATAAGACTGAATACAATGCATACAGAGAAAATAGTACAGTTTTTTTCTTAATTTTATGTATATGATGATGATATGATGTGATAGTACACATAAAATTAGGTCACCAATAACCATATGAGCTTATTGTACCTAGTCAGGAATATTTAGGGATTGCAAAATCCGGATTTTTCTCAAATCCGGATTTACAAATTATCAACTTGTACAAATCCGGATTATCCGGATTTTTCGGATTTTTATTAATATTTTGAAATTTTCATGTAATTACATGTATTTTGAAACCTAATGGTGTTCAATTTTATTGTTTTAGAATTTCCCTAAGAATATATAAAATAAAACTGCAAAAATCTTTATAATCTGCGTTTAATCAGTCCAGTGCTGCTGTGTCTGCAGTACAGTACTACCGGACCGGCCGACTAGCTAGATCTAAAGCTAGGTATGAGGTAGCCAGCAAAGCGCGGAGGGGAAAGGGATAGATATTATGCTACGTGGCGGGGAACGAAACGAACGCATGAATGAATGAAATGAAACTAAATTCAATAGGAAATTGTGGTTAAATGTCAACTTTGTCAACTGTAATTGAAATCCGAAAAAACCGGATTTTTATGCTAAAAATCCGGATTTACAAAAGGCGACAAAAATCCGGATTTATCCGGTTATTTCGGATTTCGGATTATCCGGATTGCAATCCCTAGGAATATTCCATAACCTTAGTCCGCTTTAAAAAAAAATCCAAGGCAGACAGATCAATGCACTAGGTACCTACTTGTTTGTTATTCACAAAATCCAAGGTCTTTAGCTCTCCATAAATGTATTAATATGCTACTGCTTCAAGTACTATGTCTGCAAGCTGCATCAGATATCTATACTAATCTATACTATCTATACTCATATTATAAAGAGGAAAGATTTGTAGTTTCGTGTGTATGTTTGTAATGAATAAACTCGAAAACTACTGTGCCGATTTCAAAAATTCTTTCACCGTTGGAAAGCTACATTCACCCTGAGTGACGTAGGCTATATATAATATATTAATATAGAGAAACACTGGTTGCACCCATATGAAGCCGGGGCGGGTCACTAGTATCATATAAAAAGCTTCATGTCAAGGGTTTAAGAGTGTATATATAAAATAAATCATGGGTTTATCCAGTAAGGGATAAACCCATGATTTATTTTATATATACATAATATACACTAGATAGAGCCTAAGGTAACAAGACCCAAAGGCCACGTTTAGCACTATAGTGGGTGTATAGGTGGAAAGGGGAATCAAAATAGTGATGGGTTGCTAGCCGCATCGTCTATAACATGATTCCTGTGATTTCCACCTGTAGCTCACTGGGCTTATACCATGTGTACTGATATTTTTTTCGCTACTATGGTCGCTATAATATATTACCTAATACATAGATAAGAGGTAAAATCCCTGAAACGGGCTATCCATAAAGTAAGTTACAACTGTTACAAGTACTGCCTGAGCATCTATAGAATTATTGTTATTTTATTTTTCATGACTTCAATAAAATAACCTTGAAACTTACAAATTCACGCAAACTTCGTTTTCTATACTAAACAAGCTAAGGATAATTTGATTTGAGAACTAAATGTAGAGTCGAGTTAGTCAATTGAGTGACTACATTAATAACATACCGCGGTAAACGTAGCTACCTACGTTGCATTATCATAACATTAAGGCTCGACGCATTTACATTTCGTTTCGCACAGCAAAAGTAATTTTGCTACTAATTTGCGAATTAAATAGTACATTTTTGACTACATTACGGCAAAAGTGACGTCCGAATTACATTACCGCAACTTTCGAAACGCCAGAGACAAGTGAATGGGTTTTTTTCAAAGACTTACCTAGGCAACGCGACAAAGGTCCTTCAGAATAAACAACATGCACTCTCACTGCACTCCAGTGTTTCTAATCCAATTTCGTTTCACAAAATCACTATTGTTTTAGCACTGTTTCCTGGAATTATTTCGTTATTCGCAGTAAATCGCGACCTGCGTTGCGCACGAGTAACCACCACGACGGCGTAGACAGATAGCTGTCAAGCAAGCAAGCCTGCCTGTCAGATCGGCGAGCTTGCGTCACTGGTGTTGCCAGCATATTAATATCTGAATGACACATTTTTTAATTAAATTCCAAAATTTCTCGGCTATAATCTTCACGTTATTCTCAGCGAATGATCCGTGAGTAAAAGCCAGTTGGTAAATCTCACCATTTTACATTTATTTCAATAATTAGCTAACTAATATTAATAATTGCCTCGATATCTTGCTCCAATAAAAAGTTAATCAGATTCGTGGATTGAGAACGGCACAGTGAGTTCGGTGAAACTATAACATAACATACACCTCTGCATAAAATCACTCTACCAAGGAACCTGATTGAGCAATTCACAATCTCACAAGAAGTAGTTTTTACTTGGCATTTTTAGGATTCATTTATGTATCGTTTTAGCTTTGCAGATCATTTGGTTATTAATTATTCAGTTTTCATAGTCGCTCGTAAATATACTCGCAAAGGCTGCGACTATTGAAAAAAAAAATATCAGACCACATAAAACAATATTGTCCATATTATTGTTAGTAATGTTAGTAACACAAGAAAGAACACAAAAATCTTATATATCTACGTTACTGGTTAAACTTAAAAAAAAAAACAATAATTGAAGAAGTAATTAAATTAAATTACAGGGGCTTTACCATGACGTCCTAATTCCGACTCGGTTCAAGTTTTAGCTGTCACTTTTAGTATGAATCTCACAGCGAGCGAACCTAAACTAAATCGCATCAGACGTCAATTTATAGGCCTCTAGGCTACGCATCTGCAATCTTCTAGTATTGCGGGTACCCGTAGGTGGAGGTGCTCACATACTATGAGATCCACTGGCTCGATTGCCACCAACTCCTAAAAAAAAAGGATATAGGATTTGAGTCAGTTATGCTACGGCCACATTAGCGGGATTCGGCAAAGGTTCGCCCTATCGCGACATGTGTGGACAGACAGTTCGCTTTATCGCGAATCATTCGGGCGAACTCGAACTGTGTTCGCGCTCATGTTGGTATTTAGCGCAGATCAAAGGATTTATCGCGACAGAGTTCGTGTTCGTGCAAGTGTCTACACTTCGTACTTTGAAATTTCTGAAATGTGTGTCAATTTTGACAAGTGTCATTTGAATAATTATTTTCAGACGTACAAAACAAAGCAAACGCTTCCTCTATTTTTTTGTTTATTTGCGCTCTTGGTTCATTTTCCCGCCAAATTCAGACATCGCGACATAGTTCGCCCGAAGTTTTTATCGCAATAATTTGTTCTAAGTGTGGCCGCGTAGTTCATGGTGATACGAACTCGAACTTTTTATCGCGATAACGCGACACGAACCTTCGCCCGCTAATGTGGCCCGGGCATTAGTGATTCCGTCAAGACTTTTTATCTAAGCTGTTACTGATTTTTGAATCTCACGACTGATGTGTGTTCAATGAAGAATACTTTTATTGTATTAATGTAAGCCCTGATTTCGCCACAAATTTTCGAGTTTTACCAAAACTGGCAACATTTTGAATTAAGCGCATATTTTAGCGAATGACGTCAACCGTCAACTCAACTCACTTATATCACTAAAAAAGACTACTACGAGAACCGCTGGATTTTGCGATTCTAGTTCTAACAGCTAACGCTTTATTAATTTGTAATTAATAACGCTAAAATCCATAGTAAATAGTTGATCATAAGTAATATTAGTTGTGAAACTTATATTATAATGAGCGGGAAAATATAATTGCTTGCCGTGTATATAGGACAGAGATAGCATGCATAACACAAATAGTGTGCAAACCGACCGAATTGAAGAGGTCGATTCGGAGTATGCGAAGATTGTGTTTGTTGTTGTTTTTATTTTGGCTCTGTTACGCTGGTTTTACCGTTGATAAGGCTTAGTAACTACATAACTACTTAGTTATTAGGGTTGTAAGAGTTTGTAACATTAATGTTAATACTAGCTTCTGCCCGCGACTTCGTATGCTTAGAATTAGCAATTGACATGTAGCCTATATTTTAATCTGGGGTACCAGCTATCTTCCTACCAAATTTCATCCAAATCCGTCCAGTCGCTTTAGCGTGAAGAAGGAACAAACATACACACTCACATCGTCACTCACGAACTTTCACATTTATAATATTAATTAGTATGATGAATTACGAAAATAAATAGTCTCCGAAACTCTCTCAGTCAGTCAGTCTGTCAGTTTTCAAACTCTTCTCAGTAAAACAGTTTAGGTATAATTATAACAACTTAATACTTAATACAAGATCGGTAGAGTATGATCTTGATTCTTGATAACATTTAGCAAGAAGTTAACACTAATAACGAACAAATATCCATGAAATATAGTTACAAAGGTATTATTGAAAATTGAGACTTACTTATTCATAAAAAAAATCGATGGAGAAATGCAACATAATACCACTTTACTGCCATTTTTCAAGAACTGTCGCTCTACCTAGTTCAAAATTGGATTAATTTTATTAAAAGTATTTTTGTTACCCAACCCTGACCGTAATCTCATAATCAGCAAAACGTCATAAACTTCGAATTTAATTACGCGGTTGTAAACTTTATGCATTTACACATTAAATTTGAATTTAAAAACACTTAATGCGTCTTACACTCGTTTGGAACTAGAGAATTATTACACAGATGCATTATTATAGGACATCATGGTACTGGCTGGCGCGAAAAAAAGCAAAACTTTGAAGGTCTGCTTTACTATGGCTGGCTTTTCGCGGAAGCCAACGGCTGGTCAGACCCAGCCAGATTAAAAACAAAACGCTTTCGCATTGTGAGGCATGTGAGCGAAGCGAAGTCACCGCCATTTTGAAAATCAAGAAAAAAGTTTGTGATCAGTTGAAAGAATTACTCGGTACAGAACAATTATTACTTTCAAACGTTAACAGAATGCATTTCATGGTTTTTATATTCTTCGTCTATTTATTTTCACACTATAATCTTGAAACTGCAGGACAAATTTTCATGACGTTTTCAAAGATACCCAGGTACCTACTTAGCTACTTAGATCTTGAGAAACTTTTTTACCGTCGTATTATAAGTAGTATGGAGGTTCGGAATCTTTGGCCGGTTTTTTTGCTATCCCTTTAGCGTATCTTGTAGCATTATTAGCATAACATGTTTAATAATCGAACCATCGAACTATAATTATAGGTAGGTAACTATAAAATACTGTCTATTCTCGACAGTCGCGTGTGTCCTTCGTAAGTACGTTTTTAGATTATCAAATAGTTTCCTCCTGGCCTCAGCCTTTAGATTTGCATAGAAATATTAGCAAGGCAATGGAAAACACTCAAGTCATTTAAGACTGAGCAGCAAAAAAATGTCTATGGTCCAAAAAGTGGCGGAATCGAAGGAAAACATTAGTCTTATTTTAGCTTTTTGTTTTTTTTATATGAATAGGAAGGCAAACGAGCAAATGGGTCACCTGATGGTAAGCGATCACCACTGCCCATAGACACCCGCAACCCTGGAGAAATTGCAGATGCGTTGCCAACCTAGAGGGCTAAGATGAAATGCCTCTTGTGCCTATAATTTCCCCGGCTGTCTTACTCTCCACACCGGAACACAGCAGTGCAAGCACTGCTGCTTAGCGGCAGGATTAGCGAGTAAGATGGTGATAGCGATCCGGACGGACCTTGCACAAGGCCCTACCACCCGGTTGGTAAGACCCTGTAAAGAGCCGTGGTAGCCCTGGTTGACCTGTGGCCTCTCATGCAGAAGGTCGCGGGTTCGAATCCCGGGCTCGCACCTCGTGAGTTCTTCGGAATTTATGTTCGAAATTACATTTAAAATTTACCATGAGCTTTTCGGTGAAGGAAAACATCGTGAGGGAACCGGACCAATCCCAATAAGGCTTAGTTACCCTTCTGGACTGGAGGTCAGATGGCAGTCGCTTCTGTAGAAACTAGTGCCCACGCCATATCTTGGGATTAGGTTGTCAAAGCGGACCCCAGGCTCACTGAGCCGTGGCAAATGCCGGGAACAACGCTACGAAGATGATGGGTGGTAAGACCCTGTACAACATCGCTTCCAACATCTTCGCTTGCTTCCATGCTGGTATGGGAGTAAAGGAAAAACATAGAATGTACCAGTGGCTTCTCTTCCCGCGCAGATGGTTAAAGCCCACCGAGGGAATGGGCGGAAATCTTAGGAATCATCTTATAGGCGATGCGGCTAACGAAGCGACCCATCACTATTTTGATTCCCATTTCCACCTATACGTCCACAATTATGCTAATCGTGACCTTTAGATCTTCTTACCTTAGATTTTGTCTGCCCCGTAAGGGATAAAGTGATTTATGTATGTACTAGCTTCTGCCCGCGACTTCTCTCGAATCGGCTCTTGAATCACTCTATCTATAAAAAAAAACCGCATCAAAATCCGTTGCGTAATTTTAAAGATCTAAGCATACATAGGGACAGACAGACATCGCAAAACAACTTTGTTTTATACTATACTAGCTGTTGCCAGCGACTTCGTCTGCAAAGAATCCGTTTATCGCTATCCCGCGGGAATTTTCCGGGATAAAAAGTAGCCTATGTGTTATTCCAGACTTTTCTCTATCTACGTGCCGAATTTCATCCAGATTCGTTGGGCCGTTCTGGCGTGATTGAGTAACAAACAAACATCCATCCATCCATCCATCCATCCATCTATCCATCCATCCATACTTTCGCATTTATAATATTAGTTAGACTAGCTGTTGCCAGCGACTCCGTCTGCAAAGAATTAGTTTATCGCTATCCCGCGGGAACTACGCAATTTTCCGGGATAGAAAGTAGCCTATGTGCCAGACTTTTCTCTATCTATGTGCCGAATTTCATCCAGATCCGTTGGGCCGTTCTGGCGTGATTGAGTAACAAACAAACATCCATCCATCCATCCATCCATACTTTCGCATTTATAATATTAGTTAGATTAGTTAGATAGTGATGTAATCATGATGTCATTGTTACCAAAAACATAGACATATAAAATCAACTAGAACATGAAACTCAACATTGTATGCTAATTCACCCGGAAAATCATTTTACGACTCTATCAAAAAATCGTTAATAACCCCCACGCTCCTGTAACCTAGAGAATTCACCACTCCTTAACTCTCAGTTATTTATGATCCCGTCTCTATTGATTACTAAGAAACAGACAGAGACGTCATCATAGATAACTAACAGTTAAGGAGTGGTGAAACAGGCCCTAGAGAACTGCAGGCTTATTGTCTAACTCGCTCGCAATCGTCATCGCGTTCATTTTGACAGTTCTTGTATGAATGTGACAGCTAGCTGATTCCGATTTCCGATGCTAATTGTCAGCTCATACATGAACTGTCAAAATGAACACGATGATGATCGCCACCGAGTTACGTAATAAGCTCGCTAGGCATGCGAAACTTTGTACTTAAGTGTTAGTTGTCCACATTAAAAACCGAGCGGGCGAGTCGGACTCGCGCACCGAGGGCTCTGTGCAAATTCGGCAAGTGAGTATAAATCCAGTGTTAGCAGAGCCGCTTCCTAAGCAAAATGTAGGCAGTGTGAGGTCAGTTTAAATTGGTTACTTACATAGACATACAGGCATGAAAACTGTTGTTGTTTTAGTGGCAACAGAAATTCATTAGATACCTGTGAAAATTTCAACTTATCTAGCTGTCTCGGTTCATGAGATACAGCCTGGACCCTATTTCATAAAGCTACACGTTACAATTTACAATCGGAAGTCTCTTTCTGACCTTATGTGTTAGATAGAGACTTCCGCTTGTAAATTGTTACTTGTAGCTTTATGAAATAGGGTCCTGGTGACAGACAGTGGAGTCTATGATAGGGCCCCGTTTTTACCCTTTGGGTACGGAACCCTAAAAGTCGGCCCTAATTATTGTACCTACACCTGAGTAATATAATGGGAAGTCCGAATTGGCGCAGGAAAACAAAATGGCGACCTTGAGATGCGTCCGTTAAGCGTGTGTGCTATAACCAGTTTTTGTACTTGTTTTTAATTTATAGGTCGGGAATTCTGGATTGTAAATGTGTTGTGTACTTCCCATTTACAGGTAAAGAATGAAAGGGAAATAGTAGAAACGCTTATTTTGAAAAATGAAAATGAAATGAAAATGTATTTATTGACCATTCAGGAGTACATAATAAGAAGGTTAGGGACCTCCTAGTAGGTATGCAAGATACCTGTTGCAGAACACCCCACTTCATCATTACATAGTATAAAACAAAGTCGCTTTCTCTGTCCCTATGTCCTTATATCCCTATGTCCCTATGTCCCTATGTATGCTTAAATCTTTAAAACTACGCAACGGATTTTGATGCGGTTTTTTTTAATAGATATAGAGTGTATCAAGAGGAAGGTTTATATGTATAATACATGCAATGATATTACATATAAACTAGGAGTAGATATGTCACTACCGCGCCCGAGTTGAAGATTAATAAATGACCCTATTGTCTCATTTACCTCAAACAAGCCACAGTATGAGTAGTCCGTGACAGTCAATGTGACAGTTGACAGAGGGGACGTTTTTCAAACGCAATTTACTAGGAACGTAACACGTAACATCTAAACTATGAAATATCATTGAATACATGCATAATATACCGCCGGGCGGGTCGCTAGTCTCTAATAAAATGCAGCAAGATAATCAGACAATATTTTCTAAGATATACCTATCCAATTTCTAATTTCAATTTACTTTACTTTTTTGAACTATTTTATTCTATTTTAAATGACATTATGGCATAACGCGAAATTTGCAGACTGCGTTTTGGGTACTCAGCTCAACCCGCGCTCGCACCTCCGAGATTTTCGGAAAACATGTCCCCCAAATTCATATATTTATGTTCATGTGTATGTATGTAAGTAATTAATTTCAACATTCCGGTGGATGTGAGTGATTGTACGTATAACTCTTGATGGTGTGGGGATTAAGATGAAATTGGTTTGTTTACAAAGGCTTTCAAATGGACTGGAACGGAGTAAGTATATTTATTCTAAAGGTAAGTTAAGTACATTTGAAATTTACCATGACCTGCTTTTTTATTGTTTTTGGTGAAGGAAATCATCGTCAAGTCGATATAGCTTCTGAGCTTGAAGGCCAGCTCCGAAGTAAAAAACTGCCAAGTAACTTAAGTTCGAATTCGGGAGTACCACCTAACCCCTGCTCTACATTACCTGTGCAATCTAGATTCTTGTCAAAGTACGCAAGCTTTTGGTTTAAAATAAAGACGCCGTCTGACGGGTTTCCCCCCAAGCTGCCTATGCGCAGCCAAACCAGTTTCAATTTACGCTATGAAGGACTAATATTAATATTACCACCTGGTAACACCAAGTAATGGCAGATTTCTGGCTGAACGGCTATGCAACCATGGTCGGATTATATATGTATAAGATAAATTAAAAAGAAGCGCGTATAGGGGGTTCTGTCGATTGTAAATAGTTCTGTGCGCAAAAAATAAGGGTAGATCGTGCTTGGTCTACACATCAGTAACTTTTTAAAAGAATCTCATAAAACTCTATTATTGTACTTGCATTATCGTCCAATCTATATTTTACATTACGAATATCAAATGCTTATATGTATATGCTAGGATTAGCGAGTAAGATGGAGGTAGGGATCCGCAAGGACCTCGCACAAGGCTGATTTGACCCGCAATTTTTTTATGTACTTAGCCTAAGTTTTCGTTTCATGACGGCTAGGTTGGGCAGTATTCTCAAAACTCGACTTCGTAGGAGTCACTCTGAGGGACCGAAAGTTAAACAAGACATCGGCCTTAGGGTGGCAAGACTCAAATGGAAATGGGCCGGCCACATTGCCAGAGAGCATGACTTTTGGTGCAAACGCCTTCTGGATTGGAGGCCATGGGACCAGAAGAGACCACGCGGAAGGCCACAAATGCGGTGGAAGGATGATATCCGGAAAGTGGCGGGCGGAAACTGGACCCTCACTGTCCTTAACAGAGAGAAATGGAGGAAATTGAAGGAGGCCTACACCAATTCATTGGTTGAAGAAGGCTAGGAAAGAGAACCTCAATATAAGTCAATAAACGGATTTGACCCACTCCACTCCACGAGCCACAGAGCATAGAGCTCCGCGCCAAAACGTAACTTTTTAAAAGTGAATGGCTTGGGTTGCAACCATCATGCCTGGTTTATTGACACACTTTAGCCCGGGCTCGAGTAAGTCCGGTGTTTCAATATCAGTGATGTAACAAATTAAGAGTAATCTTTGATATATATCATTCCATGGTCTCTCATTAATTCGCTAGGGCTCGATTTTTGAAAGGACATCACTTAAAAGTGGTATAAATCTGTTTATATCTTCAAAACTATAGCTCGAATCATATGTTTAACTACACACATCAATAAAGCCTTGGGATAAGTAATCATTATCCCTAGAAAAATTTGATCTTTTGACTCGGTAGTAATATGCCTATATTGAAATGTTCCTGCGCAAATGGTAAATGCATTGAGTGAAGGAGGAAATTTTGGGAATCATGTTATGCGGCTAGCAAGTCTAGCAACCCATCACTATTTTGGTTCCCCTTTCCACTTATACGCCCACAATCAAGTTAAGCGTGGCTTAGGTCTTGTTACCTTAGGCTCTGTCTACCCAGTAAGGGTTAAAGACGTGATAATACGTATGTAAGAATGTAGTTGAAAATGAAAGTCGAAATGGAAATAAAAAAATCTCCTGTACAAATCATGGCGAATTTCGTACAGGAGATTTTGCTATTATATTTTTATAGGCGCTATGTGCTAGAAATATAGCAACAGTTTACAATACAATACAATCCAAATACTCTTTATTGAACACCACAAATCAGTACAAAACAATACAGAAACAAAGAACAAAGTAGACAATAGGCGGTCTTATCGCTTAATAGCGATCTCTATCAGACAACCAATAAGACAGAGAAATAAGTTGGAGGCAGTTTAAGTAGGTGGCGGAAACAAATGGTATCATAACTAACTATGTATATTTCTTACGGGGTAGACAGAGTCCAAAGTAACAACACCTAAACCCGCGTTTAGCATGATTGTAGGCGTATAGATGGAAAAGGTAATCAAAATAGTGATGGGTTGCTAGCCGCATCGCCCATTTCCTTTCCAAGGGGTTTTACCATTTACGCGGGTAGAGAAGCAACTGGTACATTCTATGTTTTTTCTTTACCAGACCTGTAGGCTTATTGTCTAACTCGCTCGCGATCGCCATCGTATTCATTTTGACAGTTCTTGTATGAATGTGACAGCTAGCTGATTCCGATGCCAATTGTCAGCCCATACACGAACTGTCAAAATGAACACGATGACGATTGCGAGCGAGTTAGACAATAAGCCTACAGCACGGAAGTGATATGCTTCCAAAAATAGAGCCTCAGCCTCAGCGTAATATTGACTAGCTGCTGCGCGCAACTTTGTCTGCGCAGAATTAAACTAAGCCTTTGTTCATCTCCAGGGAGCGTAACTTTAGTGCGGATGACGTATTTATGACGTAAATTCACATATAGGATACATACATACATATAGTCACGCCTCTTTCCCAAGGGGTAGGCAGAGACTACTTTGTTCCACTTGCTACGATTTTGAAATACTTCGCTTCATCCACATTCATCAATCTCTTCATACATGCTCGTCGGTTTCGGGTACTCTTGATCTGCCCTTTTTTCAAAACGTCTCCTGTTTGGTCCAGGAACGTCCGTCTAGGCCTTTCCCTCCCAATGCAACCATTCACACTCCCCATATATGCTAGTGATGGGCGACTTCGACTAATTTGCGGATTCGAATGATTATTCATTACTAATATAATAATTCGAATTTGAAATTAGTAATATACTAATGCCGATAATCGAATAACGACTACTAATATTAGTAACTAATCGGCGGCTGGACGACTGTTCGGACCGAATCGGGAATCTTCGTGTCGACTCGGCGCGGTGCTCGCGTTATTTGTTAGCTTAACTCGACTGGACTGGATAGAGTGGATTTTGAGTACTACTAATATTCGAATGATTTTCGACTAAGTCAAATGAGGGTGCGACCACACCGCCGCTTAAAAAACGGTGACGTTACGGAATCGCAACAAAATGTATGAAGAAACGGTGAGAAAACGTGACGCATACGACACGTCACTGCGTATACGCGGCGGTTTGGTCGCACCCTGATTACAATAATCAGTCGATTAGTATTGATTATTTTATTGAATCAGACGTTACTTTGCGGAGGTCCATTTTAATGAACACAAAATATTTTTCTTGCTACTCCGCTACTTACGTGCATGATAACCAAGCATGTGCGAAATGTATACGTTTTGCATGCAAGCCCTCCCTCCACTACTGCCACACAAAGCGCACACAAATTCCATAAACTTAATTAATCCTAACACCACACAACACACAAACACTGACGCGCGTTTCAATCCCTCTACGGGATCATTATCAAAGTTAGAGGTAGATTTAGAGTTAGTGTTAGAGTTTTTAGTATTGATTAGTCAATCGAATTAGTATTATTTAAAGTCGCCCATCATTAAACACTCTGTATACATGTAGCTTGACGTCATATGCCTGCCATCGGCACCAAAGTTACTCTCCCTGTATCATCAGTTTCGGAAACCATACGATGCAAACAAACAAACAATCAAAGATCTTTTTGTAATGTTAGTGTAGATAAATACTTATATCTTAACTTAGCAAAAATCATCAACTACGCACATTTAACAATAGCATAGCATAACTAATATTTGTAACGATGTACGTAGAACAGAACATATTTTGCGTTTACCCAGTTGGTCTTGTACTGCGCGGCGAAGCGGACTGGTTGAAAATATGCGGTGGGATTTCATACTGTGCTCGTTTGTAAGTAAACTTATTAATTTTATCATATTAACTAGCTTCTGCCCGCGACTTCGTCCGCGTAGAAAACTCTAGTAGACGTCTCTGAGAACGGCACACGTCCAAGTTCTGCAACAATTTATACGTTGCGACTCTAGGCAGCTACGACCTTTAACATGTTTATCGCTATCCCGCGTTAACTACACAATTTTCCTTGATAAAAAGTAGCCTATGTTTTAGTGTAGGGTACCAGCTATCTTCGTTCCAAATTTTATTCAAATCCGTCAAGTCGTTTATAGCGTAAAGAAGGAACAAACATGCACACTCACTCACATCGTCACATCGTCACTCACAAACTTTCGCATTTATAATATTAGAATTTCCACCTATACGCCCACTACCACAGTAAACGTGGCTTAGGTCTATCTACCCCTCATTACCTACCTTCATTGCACGTTCTCATCATCCAAGGGAAAACGGGCAAAGCGAACGGGCTGTTTCCTTCTTGGCGCGGTCCTGGCGGAAGCCGGGGCCACCGGGGGGGCGTTTGTGAAACCCTTAGTGGTATCCCACTGCGTCCCCATCACACCGGACTGAGCAACGCCGGAGAGTTTATAGTTTGGGTTATACCCCTTCGGGGGGAGTCCCACACACCCCTAGGCATCCCCGTGCCTTGGGCATCCATAAAGATTTCCTCTCCGTTAAAAATGGCTCTGTCTACTCCGTATGGAATAAAAACGCGATTAATACGTGTGTATATTCGTGTTGCGGACATCCATGTGCAGATTTCATACCATCAGGGGCCTTACGATGACGTATTAATGCGTTTCAGTTTAGGTTCGCTCGCTGTTAGATTCATACTAGATGTGACAGCTAAAAATTGAACTGGGGCCGTACCATGACGTCTTAATGCGTTTCAGTTTAGGTCCGCTCGCTGTCAGATTCATACTAAAAGTGACAGCTAAAACTTGAACTGAGTCGGAATAAGGACGTCATGGTAAGGCCCCTGAGTCGGAATTAGGACGTCATGGTAAGGCCCCAGGTCGTTCACCTTCCTCGTCGTATGAAATAAGTTACTGACGGAAAATAGTGCGATGGTTTTAGGTTGCTTTCCACGCCACGGAGCTGGGGGGCTACCATGACGTCTTGATTCAATTCAGGTTCGCTCGCTGTCAGATCCATACTAAAAATGGCAGCTGAAACCTGAACTGAGTCAGAATTGAATCGCATTAAGACGTCATGGTAAGGCCCCAGCACAGTGGTGGGCAAAGTACGGCCCGCGGGCCAACTCCGGCCCGCGAAAGTATTTAATCCGGCCCGCCGAGGGTCCATCGACATGGATAGTATATGGCCTGCTATAATTACGTTTTGACGGTCGAGAAGTATAAAGTAGATTCTACTTAGTAGAATAATAGATGCATAACCTATAGGCGAAGCTAAACTAGCCGCGTAGTTCATGTGTTGCGTAATACGGGGCGCAACTCCTCTAGAATTTCTTAAACTTTGTGGTCCCCGGGAACGAGTGAACTTTCTTTCTATAATTCTGGCCCTCCTCTAGAATTTTTTAACCTCTGTGGCCCCCCATTAAAAAAGTTTGCCCATCACTGCCCCAGCACATTCACTGCCAGCTATCATACGCGTCATCTTCAGTGCTGGAAACGCACATGCGTCCTAATGACTGCTAAACTGTGACAGCTACTCCGAAATTTGAAATTAGAATTTCTTGTCGCACGTCCCAGCGAAACGGCAAGATACGAACTTCGAATTCTTAACTTCGGCCACAAAAGAGCTTCGGGGCATGCCTGCCCCTATTTCACTAACTCGACAATAATTGTCGGTGACTAGTGACAAATGTGACAATTCTAATTGCGATGCGTGGTCAATTTGAAGGCAATCGGCGTAGATTCTTGTCGAGTTTGCAATGCAAACAGAACTGTCACTTGTCACTGACTATTGTCAGGTTGTGTTTCTGTTCTGTTGTTGTGTAGATGGAGGTGGGTGGATGGTGGCCTGTAAGCTTATTGTCTAACTCGCTCGCAATGGCCATCGTGTTCATTTTGACAGTTCTTGTATGAATGTGACAGCTAGCTGATTCCGATGCCAATTGTCAGCCCATACATGAACTGTCAAAATGAACACGATGGCGATTGCGAGCGAGTTAGACAATAAGCCTACTGGACTCACGAAAACGGCACGAAATTGACTGTGAACGTGTTAATAAAAGCTGACTTAGCAAACATTTTAATTCTGTTTTCAAGCTGAATATTCCCAGAAAACAATTGTTGGATGAACAATAAAAATACACCTGTGATAATAAGCTTTTGTGATAAACAATTGTCACGTCGGCTTGTATTTACATAGGTATAATTTTTCAATAATAGCTAGGTACGAATTGTCAATTAGTTATCTTTGGTTTTTCATTAAAAATTTCCTTTATCTTGTCGGTTTTTCTAATGATTTTATGTTCTCTATTAACTGAGAACACCAGAAAAACTAAACTGAGGCTCGAATCAAGAGGCTCTTTTGAAAGCACCACTCGAAAGTACCGTTCGAAAACGAAAAAAAATGTGTACCTATTACACCAAACCCACTGAGTTACCAAATTAGTACCAAAACCACAGCTCCTCAGAGAAACAAAGACTCCCCCCCTTATTCATAAAGGCTCCATAGGCTTCTGCTAACTTAGTAAGCGTTTGGCCTTATCTGTCACTTTGACATTTACCTTTCACAGATAAGGACAAACGATTGCTAAGTTAGCAGAAGCCTATAGAGCGATTATGAATAAGGGGGTTCCAGTCAACCCGTTTAGGGCGCGTTTGATTCGTCTTGATGAGTACCTACAGTTTCTCTATAAAGTCGTGAAATTAAAAAGTGACAATACTGTAGTGTCGTCCCGTTTTCTTATGCCTATAGATTAGGAAAAAGGCCCGAAACCGACGAGCATGTATGAAGAGATTGATGAATGTAGATGAAGCGAAAGAGGATCGTAGCAAGTGGAACAAAGTAGTCTCTGCCTACCCCTGTGGGAAAGAGGCGTGACGATATGTATGTATGTATGTATAGATTAGGAAGGGACGACACTGCAGTACTGCCACTTTTTAATTTCACGACTTTATAGACAAACTCTTTCGGCGAAAGAGAAAAATTAAAATAATTAATTGTTGTTTCTGTTTGTTACAGATAATGAGCCTAGCGCTCGGTCAGCCTAGTCAAGGTGTAATTCCTGTAATTATTAATTTTAATTCTAGACTAGCTCTTGCTAATACCTGCTATACGTGCCGGCACGTAAGTCTAGCGATGACGAGTCACGTGGAGAGGATCTGCGCATCCACGGATACCTACCGTATTTTATACTTCTGCGCATACAAGGTCATCGATAGACTTATGTGCCAGCACTTATACTGATGCTTTAGGGATGGTGTGACCAAAGGCAAAGGTGTCACGGCTTGGTGCATCTTAGAATCACAGATGGTTCAATCTGAAAAGGACATAACTTCTCATGAAATTTCACTCTACATTCCGAAAAACAGCGATGCGAATTTAGGTTGAACCAACCATCCACTCGGGAGGCCAGTGCCGGATTTAGAGGTCTCGAGGCCTGTGGGCAACAAAGGAGAGGAGGCCCCTGGCCCCAAATTATTTTCCAGTCCAACTTGTTTAATAGTGTTTAGTAGTCTTTTTTATCTACTGTGGGGGCCCCTCTTTTGTGGGGGCCCCGGGGCTGTGGCCCCGGTTGCCCTCCTTAAATCCGGCCCTGTGAGAGGCCATAACCACTAGTAGCGTTGCCAGGCTTCCGGATAAAGCCGGACATAGTCAGGCTTTTTGATTGCGTGTCCGGCCAAAATGCCTTGTTTCATAAAGCTACAACTAACAATTTACAAGCGGAAGTCTCTTTCTGACCCTATGCGTTAGATAGAGACTTCCGCTTGTAAATTGTAACTAGTAGCTTTATGAAATAGGGCCCAGACCGGACCGGCAGGCTTATTGTCTAACTCGCTCGCAATCGCCATCGTGTTCATTTTGACAGTTCTTGTATGAATGTGACAGCTAGCTGATTCCGATGCCAATTGTCAGCCCATACATGAACTGTCAAAATGAACACGATGGCGATTGCGAGCGAGTTAGACAATAAGCCTGCGGCTCTTGTTAGCTTTTTTACATTATGCTAAAGAGCGAGCGCTTGACTAATTAATAATTTGACTACGTAATAATCAAAAAAAGCTTGATTTTACAATTTTACATGCATTTTTTTTCGAGCTATTAATACTGAGACGAAATCCTCAATAATGTAGGCTGTCCGGCCTTTTTAGCCAAATGTCCGGCCAAACTGTCTGTCCGGCTCGGTTGTCCGGCTATTGGGTTTGGTGACCTGGCAACCTTACACTATACTTCATTTAATTTAGGATGAGAAACCACAACAACATTATATTGCGGCTCGTGAACTGTAATCTCTTTACGATTTGTACTAGAGTAACAATTGACGCCACGCAAATGAAGTGGCATTAAAACAATTTTATTTTGCGGCTGCCAAACTATTGCACTGTACTATTTGCTAGGTAAGAAATAGTTGACCAGACGCAATATATAATGTTATTGTGGTTTCTCATTCTAAATTAAATGAAGTATACCACGACTTCTTTTTTTCATGTGTGTCTTAGGAATTATGTTACAGGCGATACGGCTAGCAACCCATCACTATTTTGACTCCCCTTTCCACCTATACGCCCAATCATACTAAGCGTGGCTTAGTCTTGTTACCCTAGACTGTCTACCCCCTAAGGGATAAAGACGTGATTGTATGTTAAAATTCAATGGTATTTTTTTCCAGAACCACCTCGCCCACCCTCTCGACCCAGCTGCATCCACATGACCCCAGAAAAAGAACAACAAATCGACATCATAGTCGAGAAAATAAGCGACTTCTTGAACACACTCCAAATGGAACACGAGCACTTCGACATCAGACTCATAAAGCTGGCCATAGAACAGCACAGCGCTGACGAAGTCGAAGAAAAGGAAACAATGCTCCAACTATCCGTCAACGACTGTCAACTCACAGACGACGAGTTGGATGAGATTGATCACCACAGAGAAAAGGCGAAGCAGCATCAACTGGACAAACAAAAGGACGAAGAGGATTACAGCAAGGCGAAGAAGAACTTCGAAATCATGTATTTGGACTTGCCGGAGAATGGTCAGGAGTTGGTGAAGGCTTTGGATAAGAAAGGCGGACCGAAGCTGGTATACATCACGGAGGACCGAGGCCTGTTGAATTACATGTTTCTAACGAAGAAGTAAATTAGACCAGGGGCCTTACCATGACGTCCTAATTCCAACTCAAAGTTTTAGCTGTCACTTTTAGTATGAATCTGACAGCGAGCGAACCTAAACTGAAACGCATTAAGACGTCATGGTACGGCCCCTGTTAAAATTACACGTCTGTTTTACCAATGTCCATTTTGATTGCGAGTTGCAGAACATTTGATGAGACCAGGATATGATCAAATCTATTTTTTCATTTTTTGGTCATTATCGAATTATAAAGTAGGTACTACTTATCGTGGTCAAATCAATTCAATTGTTGTAGTTAAATTGCAGACAGAATGCAGTCCGTCTACTATTTATTAGTCTGTTCCTTGCGGTCAGTCAGTCAATAACAGGTAAAACAATACGATTTCAATATAAATACATGGCATAATTATGTGCAAAATAAAAACCATTTATTTAAAACAACGAAATAACAATATTAAAGAACACTTAAGCTATGAAAGTTGATTTAAAGTAAAGAGTTAAAAAATGATCAAAAATGAACCTAAAAGAATCCCCTCCCTGTTTTGTGCAAAATGAATAATAAATGTCTTCTTTCTTTCCTTTCTTCCTGATTTTTGAATAAACGAAGTATATTTAAGTTTATAATTACAATATGGCTAAAATAACTGCATTACGCCAGGAACCAAGATAAATCTGATAAATCGACGAAATAGTTAATCTCGTATATAATCATTAATATACAAAAAGTTAGCAAAACGCGTACTAATGCTCGACCAGAAAAAAAAAGAAAATTGTTACCTACACTTGTTTTTCGTGTTCCTCTAAATATGTCCCTGAGTGTGTATAATCAGCTTTTATTTTTAAATTTTTAAATTAATAAATATGTATAGTTTGCACTCAAAATAAAGAATTTACATAACGGTACTTTCTATGGTTGCCCTAATGTCCTATTCATCCTATTGCAATTGTACACAGGTACAACAGGTATTATTTTCTTGGTATAAAATGGTGTATCAATAAAAATACTTTATTTGAAGTCAGCGTTTTATTTATTAGTACTTACAATTTAAGGAGGAACATCTCATTAATTATAAATCAAAGCCCTTCGTCATGCCTGTCTGTCTGTTCGTGATAAACTCAAAATTACTGGACGGATTTTAACTCAAGCTGGTCCAAAAATCTCTCGACACTCAGCAGAAGATAACTCCAACACATAATGGGGGCCTCAAGAAACGTAGCCTCAAGTAACGTAACGTCGGGGTAGGACGACAAAGGGGACCGAGAGCGGTGCGGGCGGGGAGTGCGCCTGCCCCCGCACCTCTCGGCCCCCGCGGTCGTCCCACCCCGCGCCCCGCACCGCGCGGGCGAGGACTCATTGAAGCGGTCGGTGTATACACCTAATGGCGTAGCTAGGTAACCAAAGGGCCCTGCAAAAAAAACCGGCCAAGTGCAAGTCGGACTCGCGCACGAAGGGTTCCGTAACATTATCCGTGACCTAAAGATCATCTTCAATTATAGGGTTTTTCGTAGGAAGTTGAGGGCTTTTTTATTGAGAGGCTGCTTTTATAGTATTGATGAGATATTTATGCGGGATAGCTGATTCAAATTAATTGGAAAGGAATGACATGATAATGTTTAATGTAATGTGAAAAATTGTACCTATGTACCTAATTGTTAGTTTTTTTTTTCTTAAACTTAATTGTGTTTTCATTTGTTAATATTTACGTATTATTAAGTTTTCATAATTAGTAGTAATGATGTCCAACACGATGTAAATTGTTATGGAATAAATAAACTGAACTGAACTGAACTTATCTATAAATATCAATAAACCAGTATAAGCAGAGCTCAGCTTCAACGCAAAATGTACGCAGTGTGTGGTTACTTTTTATATTGGTCACTGATATTATACAGATATACATACATATTTACGGTTTTCGCAATTTTTTCTATATCTGTGCTATGAGACGTTGCTTCGTACCAGATTTCAAGATTCTGCGTTCACGGGAAGTACCCTGTAGGTTTTGATTCCCTTGAGAGTTGCGGAAATTTGCGGCATAAACGGCTGTATCTTTTGATTACGTTGGCTTAGATGTTTCATTTTTTTCACAGCTCCAAGGGGCAGTAGACTTAAGTATCTAACTAGATAATATTATCTAACTAATATTATAAATGCGAAAGTATGGGTGGATAGATGGATGTTTGTTTGTTACTCAATCACGCCAGAACGGCCTAACGGATCTGGATGAAATTCGACACATTAATAGAGAAAAGTCTGGAATAGCACATAGGCTACTTTTTATCCCGGAAAATTGCGTAGTTCCCGCGCGGGATAGCGATAAACGAATTCTTTGCAGACGAAGTCGCTGGTAACAGCTAGTTTGATATAAATTTCAGCTTGATACCTCCACGCGTTCTTGAGACAAAGGGTCTTGACAGACGGACGGACAGACAGACAACCAGGTGATCCTATAAGGGTTCCGTTTTTTCCTTTTGAGGTACGGAACCCTAAAAATTGAGCCCACTATCTAATCTGGTTAGGTTTTCGAAAGTTCAGTCCAATCGAGATTTTCTGGTAAGGATTTGATCGAGGGCCCCTTGAGCTTGAGGGCTCCGGGGTACTGCACCACCTAGCCACTAGGTAGCTACGCTATGCGATTCAGTTTAGGTTCGCTCGCTGTCAGATTCATACTAAAAGTGACAGCTAAAATTTAAACTGAGTCGGAATTAGGACGTCATCGTAAGGCCCCTGTTCCGCCATATCTTAATATTTATTTATTTATAAGCCTTTTTATTCCGAATTCGCTACAATTTCAGTAAGTAAATATGTTGTTGTTGTTGTTATTGTCGTTTTTTTTATTTTATTTTATTTAGGTACTTATTAAATTGTCGCGTAATTCGGCGTGCCTCATGGCATAGGCCTCCTCCGTGTATTGTATTAGAGGGTTTGGGCTATAGTTCCCACGCGCGCCCAGTGCGGATTGGGAACTTAACACACACCATTGAATTTCTTCGCAGATGTGTGCATGTTTCCTAACGATGTTTTTCCTTCACCGAAAAGCTCATGGCAAATTACAAATGTAATTTTCGCACATTAAATTCCGAAAAACTCAGAGGGGCGAGCCCGGGATTTGAAGCCACGACGCTCTGCTTGAGAGGCCACAGGTCAAACCACTAGGCTACCACGGCTTTTTTCCGCCATATCTTAATAGATATTAATTAAATGCTAATAAATAATTTGTATTACTGTCACGTGCTGGTTCTTAGACAATACAACTGTACACAAAAGACAACCACTTGTGACCAATTAACATGAAAAGAACAATGATGTTTTGACGAGTTTAGATATTTCTGAGAAATTATATCAGGGTTATCAGAGCAGGAATCATGTTATAGGCGATGCTAGCAACCCATCACTATTTTGATTATCCTTTCCACCTTTACGCCTACAATCATGCTAAATGCACAAAAATGCTAGTGCAAGGTCCGTCCGGATAGCTACCACCATCTTACTCGCTAATCCTGCCGCTAAGCAGCAGTGCTCGCACTGCTGTGTTCCGGTGTGGAGAGTAAGACAGCCGGGGAAATTACGGGCACAAGAGGCATTTCATCTTAGCCCTCTAGGTTGACGACGCATCTGCAATCCCTCCGGGGTTGCGGGTGTCTATGGGCAGTGGTGATCGCTTACCATCAGGTGACCCACTTGCTCTTTTGTCTTCCTATTCATATAAAAAAAAAAAATTGGCCTTCAGATCTTGTTACCATGGAATGGACTCTGTCTACCTCGTAACAAAGACTTGATTTATGTATGATTGGAGGTTTTTTTTTTATGTGAATAGGAGGGCAAACGAGCAAGTGGGTCACCTGATGGTAAGCGATCACCACTGCCCATAGACACCCGCAACCCTTATATTTTGCTTGGTGTCATTAGCGAATACGATGGTGGTGGCAATCCGGATGATTTTGTTTTAAGAAAAAAAAAATCCTCTGCCTAATCTGTTACGGCGCATTCTTCTCGGGTATCCTTCGGGTATCAATACCTACCACTTAATGCGTTTTATATACTGCAAAATAAAGTTTTGATTTAGACAGACATTTGTCTTCTTTGGTTTAAAGCTTTTGTGCCAAACCCTAGCTTAACCAGAACAAATTACGAGGACACACTTGAAGAGATTGTTTCGGCGCCATTTCTGTTAACGACGCCTTTTACCATTTATAACATCCATGGATCCATACCTAATAAACTCCTTTGCAAAGAAAACGGGCTCTTTTGTTTTATTTCGATTTTTAATAGCTATTCCATTTCTAAAATAAAACCGGCCAAGTGCGAGTCGGACTCGCGCACTGAGGGTTCCGTACAAATTAGCCAAGTTATTATAAAATCCAGTCTTAGCAGAGCCCTGCTCTTAAACAAAATGTAGACAGTGTGAGGTCATTTTATATTGGTTATTAT
Organism: Pandemis heparana; assembly: GCA_963854515.1. Classification (NCBI taxonomy): domain Eukaryota; kingdom Metazoa; phylum Arthropoda; class Insecta; order Lepidoptera; family Tortricidae; genus Pandemis; species Pandemis heparana. The sequence goes on from OY978033.1 coordinate 4,142,301, forward strand.
ATAGACAAACAAATGTTAAATAAAAAAACAACTACTTACTAGATCTCGTTCAAACCAATTTTCGTTAATATGTACATTATATATATTTTTTAGTTTTATCATTCTCTTATTTTAGAAATTACGGGGGGGGGGGGGGACACACATTTTACCACTTTGGAAGTGTCTCTCGCGCAAACTATTCAGTTTAGAAAAAAATGATGTTAGAAACCTCAATATCATTTTTGAAGACGTATCCATAGATACCACACACGTATGGGTTTGATGAAAAAAATTTTTTTTTTTAATTTCAGTTCCAAGTATGGAGAACCCCAAAATTATTTGTTGTTTTTCTATTTTTGTATGAAAATCTTAATGCGGTTCACAGAATACATCTACTTACCAAGTTTCAACAGTATAGCTGTTATAGTTTCGGAGAAAAGTGGCTGTGACATACGGACGGACAGACAGACAGACAGACATGACGAATCTATAAGGGTTCCGTTTTTGCCATTTGGCTACGGAACCCTAAAAATAAGGCACCTATCTCCAATTTACTACACTTCTCTTCTTTATTTTGTAACAGTTGCAAACAATAAAACAAAAAAATAATTGAGTGTGGCCTCCAGGGGCCGTACCATGACGTCTTAATGCGTTTCACTTTAGGTTCGCTCGCTGTCAGATTCATACTAAAAGTGACAGCTAAAACTTGAACTGAGTCGGAATTAGGACGTCATGGTAAGGCCCCTGAAATATTGCTGCAATTCTTCGTGGCATGAAAAGTTTTGGACAAATGGGGTATACAGGGTGTATCAGATAGCCCCTAACAATAATCGACTGGGGTATATAACCATAGCTATAGAAGCTAAAAAAAATATTTAAAAAAAAAATTGGAGTAATTTTTTTTTATGTTTTCTATAGGAATGATTACAGTTAATAGTACCATTCGTATAGAAAATATAAAAAAAAATTTACTCCAATTTTTTTTAACTATTTTTTTAGCTTATATACCCCAGGTGATTATTGTTAGGGGGTATCTGATACACCCTGTATTGTAAATGCGAAAGTGTGTTTGTCTCTCTGTTTCCTCTCTTCACGCTTAAACCGCTGAACTGATTGATACGAAATTTGGTAGCCGTAAGTTCGGGTTACATTACCCCTGGAGGGTAACTTGACTTGGGATTAGCTCGATCTAGATTTTATTATTACAAGGCAATCCCGCGGGAATTAGGTATGCTATTTTCCGGGATAAAAACTATCCTATGTTCTTCCTGGGTATTATCTGTACCAAATGTCAATAAAATAGATTTAGCCGTTTTGCCATGAAAGAGCAACAAAACATCCAAACATCCTTAACATCCCAACTTACAAACTTTCGCCTTTATATATAAGAAAGATAAGATATATTTATACACAAAACTCCTAAAATACAACTTAAATATAAATGTATTACAAGATAAATTAATTGAACTAAAACTGTAAAACTAAAATAAATCTAAAGACGTACTCCCCCGCGGCATTGAGCCAAAGATGCTGGCAGCATTTCCCCGCTGTATTGCAATACTGATACGCTGAGCGAGGAAGCTGCCAGCTCTTTGGTCTCCGTTGCAGTCGATCAGCCTTTTAGACATTTCCTTCATATATGCATATGCATATGCGCGCTGGGACCCCACGGACCTAAGGTCTCAACCCCGAATGGCAGGACTCGGGGCCGAGAGATTTATTTGTTTGCTTTTGAACAGATAAGATTGAATTTATTACATGCTTGGTTGTAGCCCGCCCACGTTTTTATGATTTTTGTCAAACCCTTGTTTATGTGGTCTTCATAGGCGTAAAGTTACCCTTCGCTGGGTCAAAGTAAACCCGACTTTACGGTGTATATATACTCACGAGCCAAAATAACGTGTCACTTAGCATGCAACTTTGTATGGGAAATGACTCGATATTTTTAATAATAATAATAGAAATTAAAACACAATGGCAAGTACGCACTGTCAGAACAATTTCCATCATACTCTCCACGACAGGCGTCATACCAAAATCACTCCATGCAAGCCTCCGCACACTCAACATACATTCATCCACTTACACTCTTTTACAAAAAGCTGTAATCCTGAACACATGCCGCATAGTACGCAAATTTCTTTGTATATATAAGTAGGTATAGTTACATAATAAGTTTAGGCTAAAAAAAAAAAAAAAACTTGAAAAGCGCTTGGCTTAGGCCCGCGCAAAAATTTACCTCCTGACTTTGGACTTTGGAGAGACATAAAAATGTATAAATATAAATAATAATAATAATATTTATTTATTTCGAGCAACTACATGACTCATCATACATTATTGGGTTGGGTTGGGTTGTTGGGTTGGGTTGGGTGGGTTGGGTTGGGTTTTTGCTCGTCAGTGTAGTTTTAGTCCCGGGGAAGGACGTAGAATAGTTTTTATTACGGAAATCATCCTTTAAGGAGGTGAAAAGTAGGGTGAAATTCACTATAAAGAAAAGATAGATATTCTACAGTTAACCTTAGAAGAAAATAATGAAATTCTATGACTTAAGCTAACAAGATTTCACGTGACTAAACTAGCGCGATAATCAATTATACATAATATACATATTTAACTTTTTTTTCGTTTTGTTATAATCAATCATATCAGCCGAAAGACGTCCACTGCTGGACGGGTGAATTTTTGACGTTGTAATTTGTGTGCCATGCTTTACGTATTGCACACAAATTACAACGTCAAAAATCCACCCGGATATAGGCCTCCCCCAAGGCTTTCCACTCGGACCGGTCCTGTGCCTTCCGCATCCACCGCGATCCCGCGATCCTGATCAGGTCGTCGCTCCATCTTGTTGGAGGCCTACCGTCAGCTCGTCTCCCGGTCCGCGGACGCCATTCGAGAACCTTCTGACCCCATCGGCCATCGGTCCTGCGAGCAATGTCCCCCGCCCACTGCCACTTCAGTTTCGCAATTCTTCGGGCTATGTCGGTAACCTTAGTTCTACTGCGGATATCATCATCATTTGTTATAATATCAGTTTTATATTTATTTAACTTATAATATAATGAGTATCTATTCCGTCCACAAAACCCTGAAGAAAAGTAAAATTACAAATAGCCTGCTAATAGAAATGTAAACACTCAATGTTTAGCCTACTTTCTGGAACTATTATTGTTGTTGTTCAATATTTTTACTATTTACCCAAATGGTCTGCACACAAGCGTGTGGTTTCGAACAAAAGCTGTGGCAAATTGATTAATAGTATTGCCGTGTACATTGAATAAATAATGTATTGTACTTATACAATGGCTGGATAAACATGGATATTGTTTGTACTTCAAATGACGCAGTCTCAAGTTTTATGCAAAATGGCAATCGATGATGGATGTGCTGTTTCGTGTATTAAAAATTTAGGGTGTCTCGTAGGTTCAAGTATGAGTTTTCACTCCGTTAAAAAAAAACGTTCTATAAGTATGGTGATCATCGTCATATAAGCCGGAAGACGTCTACTGCTAGACCTAGGCCTTCTCCAAGGTTAATTAGGCTTCTGTAACCTCAAAAGTAAAAAACGGAACCCTTTAGGATCACTCTGTTATCCGTCCGTCCGTCCGTTTGTCAGACCCTTTTTCTCAGAAACACGTAAAGTTATCAAGATGAAGTCATCAATACCAAATTATTAGGTCTGCGGTTCGTCAGAGCTGTGAAACAATGAACCCTATAAGTCAACTCAATCAAAAGATACAGGGACCTTGCCATGACGTCCTAATTCCGACTCAGTTCAAGTTTTAGCTGTCACATTTAGTATGAATCTGGCAGCGAGCGAACCTAAACTGAATCGCATTAAGACATCATGGTAAGGCCCCAGTAGGTAATTAGAAAAGGCGTCCAGGCAAATTGCTGTGCTCTCAAAAAATATTAGATACTTCCAATTGTCCTAAAAAAATTGAAATTTGGTATGAAGGTTGCTCTTATAGCACAACTAATGACATGATCTAAAAATATTTATTTTCATGTCTGTCTTTGTATGTAAATAACTAATATAAAATGACCCCTTACTGCCTACGTGTTATTTTTGGAGTAGGGCTCCGCGAGTACCTACGGCTAACATGAAAGCGCCTATGACAAGTAAAGTTACTTTTATGTTATTGCAACGCGTTTGATGCAAGGATGTGAAGGGTTTGACTGAAAATCAGCGCTGTAGCAGCCACCTACTGCAGCAATGCTGAGTCGAATTAGGGATGTGAAAAAATAATCGATTAAAAATCGATTTTTTAAAATGTAAAAATCGATTTTTATACGCAATTTTTTTATTACAAATAATCGATTAATAATCGATTTTTTTTATAATCAAAAATCAAGCATAGTCGATTTTTTATCTACCACCCTCGACATTAAGTCTGGTCTTTTATAACCCGGACCGCGAACTATCAAAGAATAATATCTCCATGGAGATGATATTACGCATTAACGCCATCTGTGCGTCTACGATGGCAGCCCTTCTGTGCTTTTGAAACAGTTTTAATTAATAAAACCAAGATAAATAAAATATTTATAGCGTTTATTTTGAAATTCATTAAAAAATTAGGAAAAAATCGATTAATATAAAAATCGATTATTCTTTTAAGAAAAATCGATTATTTATTAATCGATTTTAAATGCGAAAAAAATAATCGATTAATTAAAAATCGACTTCTTACGTAGAATGTCATCCCTAAGTCGAATTGCTTTTCGACATCATCAACTCAGTATGTTTTTTGAATTAGTTTAAGAGTCTGTGTATTTTTGATGTCGAACAAAGTTATGTCTATGTCTATGTATTATTAAGTTGCTGATTGAATACAGATATTTTATTGATAACCTGACCAACATAAATATACTTAGCTGTCCCGCGGGAACTGTGCCCTTTACCTGTGTAAACAAATACTGCTGCTTGGCGACAGGATTAGCGAATAAAATCGTGGTACTGATCTACCAGTTGCTTCTCTTCCGCGCAGATGGTAAAAGAAGGAATGGGTGAAATCTTAGAAATCATTTTATAGGCGATGCGGCTATCACACGTGGACAGAGCCTAAGCCCGTTTAGCATGACACTTTGCACATTGGTATGCCAGCTTGTTGTTTTTGAACAATTTTGTTTACACTTCGTTTTTTGTTTATTGAAAATTATTTAATAAATTTATGTATTTTCTAGTTACACATAAGTCGGGTTCTATCTATTTATTACTTTAGTTCTTACTTAAAAGTTTATGGTTTATGTAGTATATTAATTTATTTCATCTACACTGTGTATCGTTTCTTGAGTCACAGACGGTTCTGGCTGAAAATCAGTGCTGCAGGTGTCTAACACCTCAGCGTAATGCTGAGCCAGCGACCGTTTCACTTTTGCGAAGACACACACAACGCTGATGACCAAATTTTCATGTCTGGTTTTTTTTTGTTGTTTTTTTTCTATAAAATTGTGTGTGTTGTTGTCCAAAGAAATTTATTTTTATTTTATTTTTTTATTTGTACATGCTCTTATATTTGTGTGTCTTGCAAAATGAATATATGTCTTCTTTCTTTCTTCTTCTTTCTTTCTTTCATGATTGTGGGCGTATAGGTGGAAAGGGGAATCAAAATAGTGATGGGTTGCTAGCTGCATCGCCTACAATATGATTTTCACCGGTTCCGTCGACGGGCTTTTACCATGCGTCTGCGTGTCTACCTGTATTTTTTTGCTCTAGACTAGCATGAAAATGTCAGTTAGCAAGCTAACAATTAAAATATCCTGAAAATCATTAGGGGTGTTTGGTGGAACAAATGAATCAGTCGTCTAGGATTAATTTTGATACACAGTATACGAGTAAGGTTCTCGAACGGCGTCCTCGGACCGGGAGACGAGCTGTTGGTAGGCCTCCAACAAGATGGAGCGACGACCTGATCAGGATCGCGGGATCGCGGTGGATGCGGAAGGCACAGGACCGGTCCGAGTGGAGAGCCGCGGGGGAGGCCTATGTCCAGCAGTGGACGTCCTTCGGCTGATATGATGATGATGATACGAGTACAATAAAGTTCTCAACCCGCACTAGGCCCGCGTGGGGACTATAGCCCAAGCCCACTCTTTCTGAGAGGAGGCCTGTGCCCAGCAGTGGGACGTACACAGGCTGGACATGACGATGATGTACAATAAAGCCCCTACAAATACCATGCATTGGAAAAACATAAGAACAAAGGGACATGTCAAACGCAAACATATAAAATTTATGGACGAGCAAAAACAAAAGAAGTTTGAACAGTTGAAAATCTAATTTATAGCTCCCAATATTTGCATTGGCTATAATTTTGGGTATAAAAAGGGGGAATCTGGAACTACGAATCATAGTCATAACGACTCCAGTAGTCTTCGGGTCAAATAGATTCTTGACTACCAATATGCGTTGGCTTTCTATTGGACTCCTGGTGTGCGCGCTCAGTGTAAGTAACTATTTATTATCCTTTATTTTCTAACCATACTTCTGATTTTATGCACTCCTGATACAGTGGTCATGGTCCTTTTAGAGTCAGATCCTCTAGAGTAATTTTTCACACAAATGACCTAACCTAAAGTCGTCACAATTTAAAAGGCCCGTTTTGACAGTTCACGCCCATGAAGTTCTCTATTTTTTACCGATCGAAATGTTCTGAAGGTAATTGTATTTTTCATTGATGGGTATCGCTCACCCAGCTAAGTGCTGTGCATAACGATTTTTTCACATTGTCCACAGACAATTAATAATCGGTTAAGGAAAAAAAATCGATCTAGATAATTTTATTAAGGCCGACTTGCACTTAGCTGGTTTTATTTATTTTATTTAGACCAATTAATTACTGAATTTCACAAGCTGTGTAGTGATCTTTACTGAAAATTATGACCTTTAACCCGTAAACAGTTAAGCCGTAAACAGTGGCAACACTGATTTCAATAGAATGGCTCGTTTTCATCATCTGAAGAAAATGATTGACTGAAGATTCATTTTCTAATCAGAACTTTAATCCAATGCCACTTTACAATACATATTTAAATCGATCAAATACTCATGCAAACTTGAATCGATTTATCGTGAGTATCGAGTACCGAGTCGTACGGTGACATCACTAGTTACGTCGGGAAGACAAATGTCAAAACGGGCCTTTTAAATTGTGACGACTTTAAAAAAATAATTTAAATAATAAATAATAATAAATAATTTCTTGTACTTGCATTGCCATCCGTCCTATACATTTTATGTGTACCAATAATACTTCCACTACAAAAATACCTCGACCCCTAATCCTAAGAAAAAAAAGAAGAAAAAAAGAAAAAAAAAGAAAAAAAAGAATCAAGAATCAATTCTTTAATAAAGAGTTTACATACATACATAATACTAATATTATGTAGGTACCTCTATAATAATATCTCGTTAAGGTTTTGGTTAGCTATATTGTGTTGATTTTCTTTTCAGGTTCTGAGTGTGCAAGCAGCACCGAAAGTAACGGGTAAGTTAGAGTCAGACTCATTTTTAGGGTACCTTAGTCGAATGTCAAAAACGGAATCCTACTTTCGCCCTGTCCGTCTGTCTGTGGTTTAGCTCAGACACTCTTAGGACGGTCAGCTCCCACACTTTAAGTATCCCCTTTTTAAGGGGGCGCCGAGGCAATTTTGAAATAATTGCGTTGGTTTGATTTCATACTGTGTCGTTATTACTGAAGATTTAGTTTTTTTTTATCATGGGACAAATCACACCTATTGACCCAGTCCCAAACTAAGCAAAGCTTGTGATATGGGCACTAGACAACGGATAAACATACTTATATAGATAAATATATACTTAAATACATTACAACATCCATGACTCGGGCACAAACATTCGTATTCATCATACAAATGTCTGCCCCTACCGTGATTCGAACCCGGGACCTCAAGCTTCATAGTCAGGTTCTCTAACCACTAAGCCATCAGGTCGCGATTGATTTTAAAACGTAGGCAGCAAAGAATTTTCACGCGCACATACACGGAGCACAGTATCCAAAGCTCTGCGCAGCCTTAAGCAGTCCATATGGAAAAGTGGTTACCGTAAAGTAGGGTTACTTTGCCCCAACGGAGGGTTACTTTGCCCCAACGGAGGGTAACTTTGACCCATATGAAAAGCACGTGAAGGGTTTGACAAAAACCATAAAACGTGGGGAATGTGCCAAAAAATCCAACGCAATAATAAAACCTGGGCACAGGCCTCCTCCCAGAATGAGAGGGCTTGGGCTATAGTTCCCACGCGGGCCGTGCGGATTGGAAACTTCACACACACCATTGAATTGCTTCGCAGGCGTGTGCGGCTTTCCTCACGATGTTTCCCTTTCCCGTAAAGCTCATAGTGAAACGTACACACACGTAAATACCAAAAAACTCAGAGGCGAGTCCGGGACTCCAGTCCACGTTCCTCTGATTGAGAGGCCATAGTTCAAACCACTAGGCTACTACGGTTTTCAAAATTTTTACCGACTTCAATGGAACCTAAACGGAAACGCGGCCTCTGTAGAACCTTTTTCACAATCAACGTTGTACTTTGACGCTGACAGAGACAAACAACAAGCCGATCACTTATTGCGACAAGGTTGTTCAGGGTTCCATTTGATTGACCGTATTTAGTTACGAGCAACGTTTTACTTTAGCTTTAGCTTATTTTTTTCAATTTCAGAGTCTCACCACCACACGTCTAATTTCAACACTCAGCAAAAGACCTGTAAGTATACGGAACACTGGAAAGACAAAACCTCAATACTTACGTTAAATACTTATCAAATTCACTCTTACATTCATACATTCATTTACCTATTCATTCACTTACCCTTGTAACATTCACTTATCAGAAATTCACTCACTGATACGTCACACAGTAATCACAAATTTCTAGTCTAGTTTTGCGGGTGGTAGGGCCTTGTGCAAGGTCCGTCCGGATAGCTACCACCATCTTACTCGCTAATCCTGCCGCTAAGCAGCAGTGCTTGCACTGCTTTGTTCCGGTGTGGAGAGTAAGACAGCCGGGGAAATTACGGGCACAAGAGGCATTTCATCTTAGCCCTCTAGGTTGGCAATGCATCTGCAATCCCTCCGGGGTTGCGGGTGTCTATGGGCAGTGGTGATCGCTTACCATCAGGTGACCCACTTGCTCGTTTGCCTTCCTATTCACATAAAAAAAAAGTTCTTGATTGAGTTTAGAATTTTTTGAATTTTTGGCATTTATTTAACCTTTTCGCCGCCTCGTCAAATACAAAAGACGTCTATACATATATTCGCATCGCAATTTATTGTGCTATTATTATTATTAATTTTTGACGATCTCAACAGTAATGCTTATATTTATGACATACTTAATGTAAAATTTGTTGATGGATAATAAATCTATCTAAATCTAAATCTATCTAATCTACGCCGGACTTCTTTATTGCGCTGTCAACAGCAAATAACCTTGAGCAGCGCCACTCTTCACACATACTGTTCGCGTGCCTGTTAGTGAAAGAGAAGAAACTATTTCGGCAGCTTGGCGCGCGTCTAAAATCTTGCAAATAAGACACAAATCATAAGAAATAAACAAAAGTATGGATTATTTGTGAAATATGACTCGTTATCCGTTTAGGTATGAATATGTTGACTTTATGTTTTTAATTGCAGACCCATACGTCGAAAAAATAAAGACATAGAACCGTTTAATGATGATTTTAAGACCGATCTTTGCGATTATTTTCTATCGACCCGATTTTGTTCAATTATGTATCAAGTCCGTCCAGCGTGTTTGAAATATGATGAAAATTAACATATATATTTTTTTGTTTTTTTTTGTCTGTAGTTTTTTTTAAAAAGTGCTTAACTAACATCAATTTCAACAATATTAGGTGTTGTCAGCCTCTTAATTTGAGTAAACCCAATTGAACGAAGGTTGCTCTTGCATTGAAGAAATGGAGGTCCTTGGCCTTCAACCTGCGATGCTTATATGTATGTGTCGTTAGCGTCTAAAAGGTTAACTGAAATGTTTAATTTCGCATAATTTTACACACTAATTTTAAATGTTATTGGTCATTGTGATTTTATTGAAATGAAGTAACGCATTAATCCATTATTTCTCCAGCCCATGAATCCCATCATACTTCGTCTTCTTTCGAGTGTAAGTATTATTATTAATTCAGTCTCTAAAGTCTATTTATTTTAGCTAGATACTAAAATGACATTACCTGTGTTGCCTGTTTTTTGCAATTCAAAAATAGCGATGTGACACCACTATCGAAAGTTAACGATAAATTAAATTTAGTATAGATTTTTGTATGTATAAGCTAGTGTAATAAACTAATAAACCTTTAAATTTGCTTGATTATGGTACAATCGTATTTTTTTCTTAAAATATAACATGACAAAACTTCTTGTATTCAGACCACAAATATTGTCGATGGTTTCGAGTTCGAGTACACCACTAAACAATAAAAGCTGGTATCATTATTTCACAATTTGACATTTGCAATTGTCAATTTAGTATCTAGCTAAAATAAATAGACTATAGAGTAATTTTCACACAAAAAAGTCTAAACGCGTTCACTTATACGTCCTAATTATTATGGAAAAATTGGCAGCGCCATTTGCGGAACTCGAGACTGATACTTTTTTTTAAATCACGTAATTCGGCGTGCCTCTAAGCATAAGTAGGCCTCCTCCAGTAGAATTGACAACATTTCATATTTCTGAGCCTATAGTTTTAATGATTCTCTGCATTTTGTTTGAAAATATGAACATGCTGACAGTTAAATTTTTTCGCTAGGGCTTGTATTTAATTTATAATTAATTTATTAATTTGTGCTTATTCTAAAAGGGCGCAACTCCGATACTATCACAGAATAAACACTTATCCCTTTGTCTTTTCTCTATAGAAAAAAAAACTGACAACAATTTCAAATTGTCAATGTCAGGGCCTATTCTCCAATATTCGATTTTCGAGGTTCGCTTCGTGCTGTTCCGCTCATACTAATAGTCATTATCTTGAGAGTGAGAGAGAAGGTATGCAACGAACTTCGAAAATAGAATTTCAGAGTTGCCCCTCTTGTACTTTGAAGTTGTCAAAAATACAAAATCATGATCGCTTATTTTTTCTCGTGAAAAAAGCAAAGGCGTTTCACCTATCCTGTGGTAGTTTTGGTAAAACTAGGACATATTTTTAATTAATTTTTATTTTTTATAATAAGCGATATTAAAATTATATAAACATATTGCAGTGATCAGGAGGCAAAATGCTTTCGAACCATATATACATTTTCAGGTGTTTATAAAAATGAAATGTTGTCAATTGGAGGGCTTGGGCTATAGTTCGCGCGCGGGCCCAGTGCGGATTGGGAACTTCACACACACACCAATTGAATTTCTTCGCAGACGTGTACAAAGTTTCCTCGCAATGTTTTCCTTCACCGAAAAGCTCATGGCAAACTTCAAATGTACCGTACTCATTGTTACATACTATGAGTTTAGAAGGAAACTTTCGTCAGCTTTGCAGGCTTGGCATATTAACGAATAATAATAATAATCGCCCAAATCCTAACACCCTGTTAAAAGCGTACATCCCTACTGAGCTGGCAACGTCGCATTTTTGGTGATTTTTTGCGATTATTTCACAGAAAATGAATGAAAATTTTAAATGTCCGTCTGTAGTGCACTTCGTTTTTAGTGTATTAATGTCTCCAATGCAATGATTAATGGTGATGGACTTTTATTTTCGTATTAAAGGGATAAAAGACTATATCTCGTTTAATAAGAAAATAAAAGTCCATCACGATCAATTACCTATTGTATCAGACACATTAATACACTAAAAACGAAGTGCACTACAGACGGACATTTGAAACTTTCATTCATTTTCTGTGAAATAATCGCAAAAATCACCAAAAATGCGACGTTGCCAGCTCAGTAGGGATGCACGCTCTTAAATATCTGCCGCCCTTGAATACGGAAGCTCTGACTGCGCGTGCGCGTGGCCCGACACGCACTTGACCGGTTTTAATCTTCTACGAACCTTTTCTTATTTAACTTATCTTTGTATTTCAGCAAATGAAAACAATTTCAATACCAACAATGGTTTCACGAAGTATCAGAAAACACAGAAGCAGGAGAGTGCCAGCTCTGACCAAGGTATGATGATGATGATGATGACCCTAATCCCTAAAAGCATTAGGTGTTAGTACCCTCTTCTTTCTCTTTTTTAGGGTTCCGCACCCAAAGGGTAAAAACGGGACCCTATTACTAAGACTTCGCTGTCCGTCCGTCCGTCCGTCCGTCACCAGGCTGTATCTCAAGAACCGTAATAGCTATACAGTTGAAATTTTCACAGATTTCTGTATTTTGTTGTCAGTGTATTTCTGTTGCCGCTATAACAACAAATGCTAAAAATAAAATAATAATAATAATTAAGGGGGGCTCCCATACAAAAAACGTGATATTTTAGCCCTTTTTCATGGCACAGTTGAAATTTGCACAGATTATGTATTTTTATTGTGGCTACAACAACAAATACTAAAATAAAAATAATAATAATTAAGGGGGGCTCCCATACAACAGAGTATTTCTGGTACGGAACCCTTCGTGTGCGAGTCCGACTCGCACTTGGCCGGTTTTTAGGGTTTCGTAACTCTAAAGGCAAAAAGGAACCCTTATTAAGACACAGACGGTCGAGTAAGCTCGCGTAGTATGTACCTATAGGTACTTATGGCTCGACAATTTTACTTGCCTGTACTTTACTCTAAAAGTACGCGTGCTAAGACTGACACACAGGCAATTAAGTCGCCGAGCCGTAAGGTACGCGAACTTAGGGTGTGACCATACCGCCGCGTATACGCAGTGACGTGTCGTATGCGTCACGTTTTCTCACCGTTTCTTCATACACCCTTAAGGTGCGACCACACCGCCGCTTAAAAAACGGTGACGTTACGGAATCGCAACAAAATGTATGAAGCAACGGTGAGAAAACGACGCATACGACACGTCACTGCGTATACGCGGCGGTGTGGTCGCACCCTATCACCCGTCTGTCACCCACTTAATGATCACTTCGTTGTCCGTCTGTCGTCTGTCTGTTTGTCCGTCAATACCCTATTTCTCAGAATATTATTTTTTTGCGTTACGATTTTCTATTTCTTCTTCTATAGAAGGTAAAAAAAAAAAAAAAAAAAAAATTGGAGTATCTTTTTTTGTATAGGAATGATTACAGTTAATATTACCATTCCTATAGAAAATATAAAAAAAAAATTACTCCAATTTTTTTTTAATATTTTTGTTAGCTGCTATAGCTATGGTTATATACCCAAGTGGATTATTGTTAGGGGGTGTCTGATACACCCTGTATAATTCTTCCTCTTGAATCATTTTATCTATTAAAAAATACCGCATCAAAATCCGTTGCGTAGTTTTAAAGATCTAAGCATACATAGGGATAGACCAGTGGTGGACAAACTTTTTTAATGGGGGGCCACAAACTTTAAGGAATTCTAGAGGAGGGCCGGAATCATAGAAAAAAGTTCACTAGTTCCCGGGGGGCCACAAAGTTTAAGAAATTATAGAGTTGCGCCCCTTATACGCAACACATGAACTACGCGGCTAGTTTAGCTTCACCTATAGGTTATGCATCTATTATTCTACTAAGTAGAATCTACTTTAGACTTCTCGACCGTCAAAACGTAATTATAGCGGGCCATATACTATCCATGTCAATGGAACCTCGGCGGGCCGGATTAAATACTTTGGGCTGGAGTTGGCCAGCGGCACAGTATATATAAGCTTATATATATATACTATGCCAGCGGGCTGTACTTTGCCCACCACTGGGATAGACAGACGCGGAAATGGACTTAGTTTTATCAAGTAACAATAATATTATTTTAATATTATCATCAGATCATCGCACAGAACCAACAGAATATTTACAGGAACTAAGCCTAAGACAATAGTGTAACACACTTCTATACTAAGTAGTGATAGTGTAGTAGTGTAAGCATAGCATAATTGTAATTATTATATTACAGAGAGTTCAAACTTCGATTCGCTGGTTCAGAACAGCAATGGTGATCAGGTCATCATCAGCGAGAGCCAATTCCAAGCTGACCAGCAAGCTTCCCAGAAGAACTATCGTACGTAACACTTTCCATTTCGGCTTGGAATTATTTTATATCATACTAGCTGTTGCCAACGACTTTGTCTGCAAGGAATACGTTTATCGCTATTCCGCGGGAACTACGCAATTTTCCTGGATAAAAAGTAGCCTATGTGCTATTCAAGACTTTTCTCTATCTATGTGCCGAATTTCATCCAGATCCGTTGGGCCGTTCTGGCGTGATTGAGTAAAAAACAAACATCCATCCATCCATCCATACTTTCGCATTTATAATATTAGTTAGACTAGATGTTTCCCGCGACTTGGTCTGTTCAGATAGCGTCAGAGTGACGACATTTAAGCGGTCGGTCTGTAGCTGATAATACTCTCCTCGTTGGAACACAGCAGTGCAAGCTTGGCGCCAGAACGAGCTAGCATGATGTGGTATTAACGTGATGTATGTTCCTCAGAACAACAGAACTTCGTGCAGCAAGGACCTGATGGCAGGACCTACATCGAGGAGTCAAGCTCTTCGGCCAAGGAGAGCTCCAGTGCTCAGAAAAAATCATGTAAGCTGCGAGCAATTGAACCTTTTCTTGGTCGGGAAACACTTTTATATTATTCTTGTTAGCAGGGACTACCATGTCATGCAATAACCAAACTGAAACTTTAAATAAAAACTCAATAGGAAATAATTCGCAGACCACTGACTTAATCAATGAATGAATGAATTGCACACCAATCAATTAATGAATTGCAAGTGTATAATAGGCGGTAAATAAGTAAAACGTGGAGGGGATAAGCGCAGTATGAAAAACAACATCATTTTCATACTGCGCTTATCCCCTCCACGTTTTACTTATTTGCCGCCTACTACCTGTTTTCTACAACTTGACTTCACTACATCGCGGACAGTATACAGATAGCAAAGCCCCACAAGATGGAGCTTACAGTTGTAACGATATCCCTGACAAGACAGACTGACTGAATTCGTGTCTTTTATCTACAATAAAGAGTTATATGTACATACATAGATATTACTGTTTGGACCTTCCCTTGGTTTCCGCCAATTAACTGCTTGGTTCTATCGGACGACACAAGTAGAACTGTTACAAGCAGTTGTCCCCTGAGACAAGATAAGATAATAATCTCGTGGTCACATATCAGATGTGATGTGTGATGTGTGTATGTGTGATGTGTGTGTATGTGTATAATAGTAGTAGAAAAAAACTTAACGTAAAATTTTGCTTCGTTGCAATTTCAAGAAAACGTCCGAACACAGAATACCTTAATCTATATTTAATCCTCGTTTGTAATTATTTCTCTCTGTTTGCAGCAAGCTCTAAGAAAGTCGTTTCCAGCGAAGACGGCGAGCAGGAAGTAGAAGAATGGAGCAAAGAAGATGTGAAGCAGTCCAAACAGGAGCAACACTCACGTAAGTCAAAGTTAAAATGTAAGACACGAACAAGCTTCGCCCTAAGACACTACCCGAGGGTACCCACGCGTTCCAAGCAACTGTGACTTTATACATTGAAAAAAAAAATGATTGAAATAATTAAAGTACCTATTATGTTCATTTGTATAGTCACTACACTGTAGCAGCCATGAGAGAAAATTCGTCACTAAAAAGGCATATAGCTTTGCATAAATCTGATGAATCTGTTAACAGAGCAAAGTTCAGAAATCGTGATCACCGGCGGCAGTAGCAACGGCGCCAACGGTGCTAACGGCGCCAATGGTGCCAACGCTAGCAACGGTGACATCGAGAAATGTAAGTCGAGCACTAACAATATTCGAAATAACATTTTGTGAATTTGATATGAATACTTAATTTAGTATGACTTACACTATACACTTTTTGCAGCCAAACACCAGGTCATCGAAATAGATCTACCAGGTAAGTATACACTCCACGCACAACACAACATCGTCATCACCTCCAGCTATACGTCCAACTTCTGGGCATAGGCCTCTCAGAATGACGCGGGACACAACATCCTAAGCTGTAAAAGGCACTAAATTTTGATAACTCATTAATATTTTTCACCCTACTCAGTTCCAAAATGCACAATACATAAAGCAGACAATAAAATTACCGTTTCATATCTCATCAATAAAAGACAGACCCAACGAAATCATACTCATTCATTCGTAAACAAATACATGTTATACTAAATTCGGTATTCATGTCAAATTCACAGAGAATAAAGAAGAATACGAAATAGTGTACACGGAGCACCAAATCAACGGAATCACATATATGAACATGCAAGTGGTGCCACGTTCCATTCTCAAGGGTAAGTTTCGGTTCCGCTTTGTAATCTTGTGTTTCGTCACTATCCCTCCCTTTTTAATTTTTCAAGTGTACACCAGGGGCCGTGACGTCTTAATGCGTTTCAGCTTAGGTTCGCTCGCTGTCAGATTCATACTAAAAGTGACAGCTAAAACTTGAACTGCGACGGAATTAGGACGTCATGGTAAGGCTCCAGGTAAACAGGCTTCGTCTTACTCTACAGGTCATTATGGTACAAATGCCAAAATGCATGGAATGTTGAGATATAACACTCAAAAAGTTAAATGATTGTGCCACCAGCAATCCATCATGATTTCACCTTTCCACCTGCGGGTGCAAGGTCCGTCCGGATCGTGCTTGCACTGCTGTGTTCCGGTGTGGAGAGTAAGACAGCCGGGGAAATTACGGGCACAAGAGGCATTTCATCTTAGCCCTCTAGGTTGGCAACGCATCTGCAATTCCTCCGGGGTTGCGGGTGTCTATGGGCAGTGGTGATCGCTTACCATCAGGTGACCCACTTGCTCGTTTATCTTCCTATTCACATTAAAAAAAAAACCTATACGCCTACAACCATGCTACACGTGGCCTTTAGGCGTGGCTTTCCCTTAGGCTCTGTAACAAGGCTGTTTCCTGCCTTGTTTATTTTCATCCTCCATGCTCAATTTTAAGTTATTATCTATTCCAAATTCAAAATTTAAAACTCTTAACATACTTCGATAAACGAATTCTTTGCAGACGAAGTCGCTGGTAACAGCTAGTATATCATAATAAAGACAACCTTCCATTCACAATCTCCTGAGTTTCCTCCAATCCTTCTCTCCACAACTGCTCACATCGTGACAGCTCTGTCTACCCAGTAGATTCACTGAAAGAATTAAAAAAAATGATGCTTTCTTGATTTCAGACGTTAAGGCACTATCATCATCTTATGAAACGAGCGAATCGACCGCATTCCAGAAATCCACGCACAAGAAGAGTAAGTTTTTAATGCTATATCTTAAATCTACGAGCTGACATAGACGGTGGCCCTACATTCCGAAATTCGATTTTCCAAGTTCATTTCGTGCTGTTCCGCTCACACTAACAGTTTTTTATTTGAGAGCGAAAGGGATGATGTGATACGAACGAAAATCGAGTTTCTTAAGGCCGGCGCAGACCAAATGCGTGCTGCGTGCTGCGTGACACGCGCACGCGCCAGTTGTAATGTATGAAAGTATGAGATAGATGCCAGACCAGATGCGTGGCCACGCGCGTGCATACTGTTGAGATTTGATGCATTTTATTTTACCTCGTCGATCGGAATTTTATGAACTTAACAAAAAAATACCGAATTGAGCCAATCGTTTTTCGAATTTTGCGTTTAACAACACACAACCATGCGTTTATTTACAATAAACATAAAACAGTAAGCCAGTACTGTTTTTATCCCAACGTCAGCCTTGCATTCCATATCCCGTGGGATGTTATTAATTAAAGTATCCAGGGAAACACTGTTAGCCATTTGGCTCACGTTCCAGTGCCAGATTTATATTTTTTATGAGTGTAGGCCACTATTTTCCGCCGCCCATGATAAAACCAGTGAACGTGTTTGACTTTTACCGTCTGAAATGAGTGACCGTCCTCTGAAATCTGCCGCCCCTAGGACGCTGCCGCTCCTAGGCCGCGGCCTATACGGCCTATTTAATCCCAGCCAGGCCAGGCGGCCAGGACTGTCACGTTCGAATTGCCAATTTTTATAAATTGTAAAATAAAAATTGGAAAGACGGGAAAAAAAAAAGAAAAAAGCTTGAAGACACTGCGATAAACAAATGACATAAACATAAGGTATAGTCGGCGGCAAAAAAGTAAAACGTGGAGGGGATATGCGCAGTATGAATATGATGTTGTTTTTCATACTGTGCATATCCCCTCCACGTTTTACTTATTTACCGCCTACTATACATACAGGAACAACCAAAACACCACACAATCTACTAACTACTACTACTACTAACTGCGTTTAGTGCGTCTGTCTTGTAGTAAAATACGAATAGTCGACGGACTACCATCACTAAGTAAGTAGTTAAATGAAAATTGGTGAAATTTCGGCGCGGAACATTCAACACTTGTTATGTTAATAATGTTAATGTTAATAGTATGTAATGTAATGTTCGTAATGGCGGATATGTTAAGTATCTTTACGTCACCCTTGGCCGTAATTGGGATTTTACGCCCGCTCCGCGGACAAAAAATCTCACTTCCTGGCCAAGGCAAGACGTAAAACTTTATACAAACCACGGGCGGTAATTCGTAAAGCCCCAGATCGCATATTTATGGCCCTCACCTTCGGTTCGGGCCACAAACACCTGCGATCTGGGACAGTTACGAATTCACCGCCCTAGGTCTGTAATGTATGTATGTATGTATGTATGTATGTATAACTCTTTATTGTACATAAAACACATTAATTTTACAGATAATGAGACAAATAGATGTACAAAGGCGAACTTATCCCTTAAAGGGATCTCTTCCAGTTAACCTTCGAACGATTGACAGGACAACAGAAACCAGAGTATAGAGAGTAGACATACTGGAAAGCTAGAAGAGCAATGACCCTAATTTAAACCTAAACTAATAAAGCACTAACATAATAATAATACACCTACACAACAATACAGGTACACCCTAATACATATAAAAATAAATAAATATACAATAAACTAATATATGTCAGAAATACACTACATAGTAATATAACCTACATATTAAGCTACATAAATATACACACACACGAAACAAACAAAGTCCACTCAAGAAGACTCATCAAGCCAATACTTCCTTAGGCGATTTCGTAGGGCGGCAACCGACTGCGACTGCCTGATCTCAACAGGTAAACGATTCCACAGTCTAACAGCGTGCACGGAAAAGGACTTGGAGTAGGTTTTCGATTTGGAGACAGGAAACGCAAGAGATAGATTATTACTCGACCGCAATCGGTTCTCGGAACCAACGGCCAAGTAACTAAATCTATCTGAAAGGTGGGATGGGGACTGGGGTTTAAAAAGGACGTTAAAAAGCAACGACAGGATGTGGACATTCCGCCGAAGACGAATCGGCAGCCACTTCAGCTGAGCGCGGAAAGAGGATACGTGGTCATACTTACGCAGGCCAAATATATAGCGTATGCAGACATTTTGTAGACGCTCAAGCTTGTCAAGCAGCTGCTCGGAAAGGTCAAGAAAGGCTATGTCGCCATAATCAAGAAGAGGGAGAAGGAGAGATTGTGCTAGAGTTATCTTGGTATGAAGAGGGAGAAAATTTTGCAGGCGCCTGAGAGAATGGACCGAGGCAAAGAGCTTCCGGCTGACCTCGGAGACATGAGCCGACCAGGAAAGCGTCTGATCCATGATGACACCCAAATTTCTGACAGTGGATGAGAGAGGAATATAAGTTCCGTCAAAAACTAATTCGGGCAACACCAGGTCAGACAGCTTTGAGATGAAATGAGGACTTCCAACAACAATTGCCTGCGACTTTCCAGCATTCACCTTTAACCCGAAATCCGCCGCCCAAACCCGTATGGCCTCGAGATCAGCGTTAACGCGGTTAATCAAGTTAGGGAAATCATCAAAATCTGCCGCCGCATAAATTTGCAGGTCATCAGCATAAAGGTGGTAGCTAGAGTGTAGAGACGCTGTTATACCGTTTATGAAAACAGAAAATAGAAGAGGAGAAAGCACTGCCCCCTGGGGGACACCAGCAGTGAGAGTGTTCCACTCAGACTGAGCATCATCTAACCTCACACGCTGGCGCCTTCCCGTGAGATAGGATTGAAACCATGACAAGGAAGAATCAGAAACATTTAGGGTAATGTACTATTTCACTCTTTAAACTAGGTACATTTTTGAAGGTGTACGACAGGACGAGTCGGTGATTAAAGTGTTTGCGGTTGAAATCGTCGCCTTTGGTATCGACAATTTTCAGCATTTGGCGTCACGTCACCATCAAACATCCCGTGACCATACGCATGTAGCATCCTGTATACACGACAAAATAACAGCACACAATGTACCAACAGTTCGCATATTTATACTAATATGTAATAACGAGTATACCTACCTCATACCTCTGTCACATTTGCCTAATATATAAATCATAAATTGTTAGTTCTGATTTTCTTAAGAATATTAATATTAATTCAGTATTTAATGTAAGCTAGCAAGAAAATGTTTAATGTATTTACGCCGTATTCATTGAACATATAGCTGAATTGTACTGTAAGCATCAATTGCTACACAGTACATAACAACCACAACGTACCTAACACAATTGTACGCTCGACCAAAGAAGTGGTCTACCACTTTTCATTCAACTTCCTATCAAATGAAAATGTCGCTAAAGTCAAACTTTCAAGTTGACGGCCTGTCTTATCGACGTTATATATTGTGACGTGCAAAGGAATTAACCTTATAGTGTGGTAGACCACATATTTGGCTGATGGTACCATAGAACAACAATGGTAGACTGTACCAAGAAAACTATTAATTAAGAAAATAAACAATCAAAATTAGACAACACAAAATTAGAAAACATCTACATACTACGTAGTAAATACGTACTACCACATACGTACTTATTACATACGCACTTCTTACATACGTACTAACCACATTCGTACATCATGTGAAGTGTATGTATGTATGTATAACTCTTTATTGTAGGTATGTACATATTATATATTAATTTTACAGGTAATAAGATGCACAGAAGTCATCATGCAATATGCTTAATTAATATTATCAGCAACACCAGAAAAAGATAAGTTAAGAAACATGAGCGTATTGTATTTACTATGTAGTGTTTAAGACTGATTAATTAGTACGAAATAGTAAAATAACTACAACTATGTATTATTTAAATATATTACACTACTCTTCTACTCTAGTTTGTAGCTAGCACAGACACAACAACTACTTGACAAAGTCGTGTAGTGACACTATAACATGCTATATGTTGTTCCTTAATAATACGAGAAGTCTTCTCATTACAAGATAAAGACAACCTCTGGATGAGATAGTAGGTATATCTTAAAAAAACCATTACAGTATATGGACACCATAAGCCAGGGCAGCCAGGACAGCCAGGTCAACCAGGTCAGCCAGGTCAGCCACAGCAGCCACAGCAGCCACAACAACCACAGCAGCCACAGCAGCCACAACAACCACAGCAGCCACAGCAGCCACAGCAACCACAGCAGCCACAGCAACCAGGACAGCCAGGACAGTCAGGACAGCCAGGTGGACCACAGCAGCCACAGCAACCACAGCAGCCACAGCAACCACAGCAGCCACAGCAACCACAGCAGCCACAGCAACCACAACAGCCACAGCAGCCACAGCAACCAGGACAGCCAGGACAGTCAGGACAGCCCGGTGGACCACAGCAGCCACAGCAACCACAGCAGCCACAGCAACCACAGCAGCCACAGCAACCACAACAGCCACAGCAGCCACAGCAACCAGGACAGCCAGGACAGTCAGGACAGCCAGGTGGACCACAGCAGCCACAGCAACCACAGCAACCACAGCAGCCACAGCAGCCACAGCAGCCACAACAACCACAGCAGCCACAGCAAACAGGACAGCCAGGACAGTCAGGCCAGCCAGGTGGACCACAGCAGCCACAGCAACCACAGCAGCCACAGCAGCCACAGCAGCCACAGCAACCACAGCAGCCACAACAGCCACAACAAACACAGCAGCCACAGCAACCAGGACAGCCAGGACAGTCAGGCCAGCCAGGTGGACCACAGCAGCCACAGCAACCACAGCAGCCACAGCAGCCACAGCAGCCACAGCAACCACAGCAGCCACAACAGCCACAACAAACACAGCAGCCACAGCAACCAGGACAGCCAGGACAGTCAGGACAGCCCGGTGGACCACAGCAGCCACAGCAACCACAGCAGCCACAGCAACCACAGCAGCCACAGCAACCACAACAGCCACAGCAGCCACAGCAACCAGGACAGCCAGGACAGTCAGGACAGCCAGGTGGACCACAGCAGCCACAGCAACCACAGCAGCCACAGCAACCACAACAGCCACAGCAGCCACAGCAGCCACAGCAACCAGGACAGCCAGGACAGTCAGGCCAGCCAGGTGGACCACAGCAGCCACAGCAACCACAGCAGCCACAGCAGCCACAGCAGCCACAGCAACCACAGCAGCCACAACAGCCACAACAAACACAGCAGCCACAGCAGCCACAGCAACCAGGACAGCCAGGACAGTCAGGACAGCCCGGTGGACCACAGCAGCCACAGCAACCACAGCAGCCACAGCAACCACAACAGCCACAGCAGCCACAGCAGCCACAGCAACCAGGACAGCCAGGACAGTCAGGCCAGCCAGGTGGACCACAGCAGCCACAGCAACCACAGCAGCCACAGCAGCCACAGCAGCCACAGCAACCACAGCAGCCACAACAGCCACAACAAACACAGCAGCCACAGCAACCAGGACAGCCAGGACAGTCAGGACAGCCCGGTGGACCACAGCAGCCACAGCAACCACAGCAGCCACAGCAACCACAGCAGCCACAGCAACCACAACAGCCACAGCAGCCACAGCAACCAGGACAGCCAGGACAGTCAGGACAGCCAGGTGGACCACAGCAGCCACAGCAACCACAGCAGCCACAGCAACCACAGCAGCCACAGCAACCACAGCAGCCACAGCAACCACAACAGCCACAGCAGCCACAGCAACCAGGACAGCCAGGACAGTCAGGACAGCCCGGTGGACCACAGCAGCCACAGCAACCACAGCAGCCACAGCAACCACAGCAGCCACAGCAACCACAGCAGCCACAGCAACCACAACAGCCACAGCAGCCACAGCAACCAGGACAGCCAGGACAGTCAGGACAGCCAGGTGGACCACAGCAGCCACAGCAACCACAGCAACCACAGCAGCCACAACAACCACAGCAGCCACAGCAACCAGGACAGCCAGGACAGTCAGGACAGCCCGGTGGACCACAGCAGCCACAGCAACCACAGCAGCCACAGCAACCACAACAGCCACAGCAGCCACAGCAGCCACAGCAACCAGGACAGCCAGGACAGTCAGGCCAGCCAGGTGGACCACAGCAGCCACAGCAACCACAGCAGCCACAGCAGCCACAGCAGCCACAGCAACCACAGCAGCCACAACAGCCACAACAAACACAGCAGCCACAGAAACCAGGACAGCCAGGACAGTCAGGACAGCCAGGTGGACCACAGCAGCCACAGCAACCACAGCAGCCACAGCAGCCACAGCAACCACAACAGCCACAGCAGCCACAGCAGTCACAGCAACCAGGACAGCCAGGACAGTCAGGACAGCCCGGTGGACCACAGCAGCCACAGCAACCACAGCAGCCACAGCAACCACAGCAGCCACAGCAACCACAACAGCCACAGCAGCCACAGCAACCAGGACAGCCAGGACAGTCAGGACAGCCAGGTGGACCACAGCAGCCACAGCAACCACAGCAGCCACAGCAACCACAGCAGCCACAGCAACCACAGCAGCCACAGCAACCACAACAGCCACAGCAGCCACAGCAACCAGGACAGCCAGGACAGTCAGGACAGCCCGGTGGACCACAGCAGCCACAGCAACCACAGCAGCCACAGCAACCACAGCAGCCACAGCAACCACAGCAGCCACAGCAACCACAACAGCCACAGCAGCCACAGCAACCAGGACAGCCAGGACAGTCAGGACAGCCAGGTGGACCACAGCAGCCACAGCAACCACAGCAACCACAGCAGCCACAACAACCACAGCAGCCACAGCAACCAGGACAGCCAGGACAGTCAGGACAGCCCGGTGGACCACAGCAGCCACAGCAACCACAGCAGCCACAGCAACCACAACAGCCACAGCAGCCACAGCAGCCACAGCAACCAGGACAGCCAGGACAGTCAGGCCAGCCAGGTGGACCACAGCAGCCACAGCAACCACAGCAGCCACAGCAGCCACAGCAGCCACAGCAACCACAGCAGCCACAACAGCCACAACAAACACAGCAGCCACAGAAACCAGGACAGCCAGGACAGTCAGGACAGCCAGGTGGACCACAGCAGCCACAGCAACCACAGCAGCCACAGCAGCCACAGCAACCACAACAGCCACAGCAGCCACAGCAGTCACAGCAACCAGGACAGCCAGGACAGTCAGGACAGCCAGGTGGACCACAGCAGCCACAGCAACCACAGCAGCCACAGCAGCCACAGCAGCCACAGCAACCACAGCAGCCACAACAGCCACAACAAACACAGCAGCCACAGCAACCAGGACAGCCAGGACAGTCAGGACAGCCAGGTGGACCACAGCAGCCACAGCAACCACAGCAGCCACAGCAGCCACAGCAACCACAACAGCCACAGCAGCCACAACAACCACAGCAGCCAGATAGTTCAGGACAATATGGAAAACCAGGTCAGTCAGGTCAACCAGGACAACCAGGTCAGCCAGGACAGCCAGGACAACCAGGAACACCAGGACAGCCAGGACAGCAAGGTGGACCACAGCAGCCACAGCAACCACAGCAGCCACAGCAGCCACAGCAACCACAGCAACCACAGCAACCACAGCAACCACAGCAGCCACAACAACCACAGCAGCCAGATAGTTCAGGACAATATGGAAAACCAGGTCAGTCAGGTCAACCAGGACAACCAGGTCAGCCAGGACAGCCAGGACAACCAGGAACACCAGGACAGCCAGGACAGCAAGGTGGACCACAGCAGCCACAGCAACCACAGCAGCCACAGCAGCCACAGCAGCCACAGCAGCCACAGCAACCACAGCAACCACAACAACCACAGCAACCACAGCAGCCACAACAACCACAGCAGCCAGATAGTTCAGGACAATATGGAAAACCAGGTCAGCCAGGTCAACCAGGTCAACCAGGACAACCAGGTCAACCAGGACAACCAGGTCAGCCAGGACAGCCAGGACAACCAGGAACACCAGGACAGCCAGGACAGCAAGGTGGACCACAGCAGCCACAGCAACCACAGCAGCCACAGCAGCCACAGCAACCACAGCAACCACAGCAGCCACAACAACCACAGCAGCCAGATAGTTCAGGACAATATGGAAAACCAGATCAGCCAGGTCAACCAGGACAACCAGGTCAACCAGGACAACCAGGTCAGCCAGGACAGCCAGGACAACCAGGAACACCAGGACAGCCAGGACAGCAAGGTGGATCACAGCAGCCACAGCAACCACAGCAGCCACAGCAGCCACAGCAACCACAGCAGCCACAGCAGCCACAGCAACCACAGCAACCACAGCAGCCACAACAACCACAGCAGCCAGATAGTTCAGGACAATATGGAAAACCAGATCAGCCAGGTCAACCAGGTCAACCAGGACAACCAGGTCAACCAGGACAACCAGGTCAACCAGGACAACCAGGACAACCAGGTCAGCCAGGACAACCAGGAACACCAGGACAGCCAGGACAGCAAGGTGGACCACAGCAGCCACAGCAACCACAGCAGCCACAGCAGCCACAGCAACCACAGCAACCACAGCAGCTCCAGCAACCACAACAACCACAGCAGCCACAACAGCCACAACAGCCGCAACAACCGCAGCAACCAGGTAGCCTAGGATAACCAGGGCAGCCTGGTAGCTGTTTAAAAATCCACATTATGTGGTGCCATCTTCGTTAATATTAACAAGGTCATGTGAAAATTACTTGACTATACATAAAATTAAAAAAGGAAGGTACATACAGTAGCCGCAAATCAAGAGGCTTACTGCAGATCTTCATCTTTATAGCTCAATAGTGACAGTTACATCATCACTATCATCATCATCACTACATTGTATAAAACAAAGTCGCTTTCCTATGTAGGGATGTATGCTTAGATCTTTAAAACTACGCACCTGATTTTGATGCGGTTTTTTTAAATAGTTAAGAGTGATTCAAGAGGAAGGTTTATATGTATAATTCTACGCAGACGAAGTCGCGAGCAGAAAGAAGAAAGCATGGATAAAAGGATGGGTAGAAAGTAAAGAATAAGGTAATATTGAGTAAACATGTTCCTTGAGGATCACTTAGGTGTCCTGAGAAGGGATTTTTCGACTTTCTAACGGGACAACAGGATGGGAGAGGAAATGAAAGAGCTTCACCACAAATAAGAACTCTGCACGAACAAAGTCGCGAGCAAATGAAAATTTTGTGTAAGATACACAGGGGCCTTACCATGACGTCTTAATGCGTTTCAGTTTCAGCCATCGTGTTCATTATGACAGTTCTTGTATGAATGTGACAGCTAGCTGACTGCGATGCCAATTGCCAGCCCATACATGAACTGTCAAAATGAAGAGAATGGTGATCGCGAGCGAGTTACGTAATAAGCCTGCAGGTTCGCTCGCTGTCATACTAAAAGTGACAGCTAAAACTTGAACTGAGTCGGAATTAGGACGTCATGGTAAGGCCAGGTCTACAGTTATACTATACATCGAAACTATTAGCAAGATTCGACTCACTTTTTGTAGAAAGTTTTCTTTATAACCAAAACTTATATATACTAGGTACATACCTTTACTTTCTCGTATTTTTCAGTTACAACACTATACGTTCATTTTCAGGGGTTTCCTAACTTACTACATTTTTATCATGACATAATAAGGGTCTTTAAATGTCACGGCGTACCAAAGCACTAATCACAACGATTTCAAGAAAGTCTGCACACATACACTAACCAGAGAAAGAGGAAAAACAATGGCTTAGAGAGCAAAGCGGAAAATGTTAAGACTAATTAAAGTAATGATAATGAAGAATAATGATACATAACAGAACGGAGGACGGAGAAAAGGCCTCAAAACAAATTTTCAGATTTGACTCTCCGTCATTGTCATAAAGTCATAAACTAAACAACCCATAGATATATATATTACTTCGTAAAGATAGGCCCAACGCCCACGAGTAATTTGTCCAATCCGGTGCAATGCGATGCGGTGGTCCTAGTCTGAGACACAGTGTTGCCAGAGCACTCGCACCCAGAAGCACGGTCGAATGGCTAAAAAAGCACGGTTTTAAATAAAAAAGCACGCATTTTTCCACGCTTAAAAATAATTACAAAAAATTAAGAAAATTAATCAGTGAATTATGAAATAAGCTTTTCGACGCTATTGAGCGGACTGAACCAGTAGCAAAAACCGGCCAAGTGCGAGTCAGACTCGCGCACCGAGGGTTCCATACAAATTCGCCAAGCTATTGTAAAATCTGGTGTTAGCAGAGCCCTGCTCTTAAGCAAAATGTAGGCAGTGTGAGGTTATTAATTTGATATACCTACTTATATAGACGGACAAATAATAAATAAAAAAAACACCGGGCAGCACTCCGGGAGTGAAAGTGGAAACTACACACACGCACATTCGCGCATAAAAAAAAAAGATACACGAGATTTGAACTGCGGTCCATGAGAGAACATTTTTTTTTTTGTGTGAAAATATTAATGCGATTCATAGAATACATCTAGGTACTTGCCAAGTTTCAACAGTATAGCTGTTATAGTTTCGGAAAAAAGTGGTTGTGACATACGGACGGACGGACAGACAGACATGATGAATCTATAAGGGTTCCGTTTTTTGCCATTTGGCTACGTAACCCCAAAAAGCACCGTTTTAGCACGCTTTTTATCTCAGCACATAAAAAGCACGCGTACCGCTCAAAAAGCACGTAAAACCGTGCTAAAAAGCACGATCTGGCAACACTGCTGAGACAAGACGCCGTATCGTTCAGCTGTCAGAGCGTGTCAGAGAAAATGGCCAATTGCGCAGTAAGCGAATTGTTCGGACAGGCGTATGTATCTTGATTTTTTATATCATCGATATTACCATTAGTCTGACGTACTTAAATTGTATTTTTAATCTGTCCTAGTCATGCCCCGAAATATTCTCATGCATACCGGAGAACAATGTTGTACTTCACATCAAACCAGTGGTGGATTTACCAGCAGGCTGTACTCAGCCTACTGGCTGGGGCCTTGGGTGGCAGATTTTGGGGGCGGCAAATTTGACAACAAACTTACTTTTGTCTAACAGATACAAAACAAATATATACTGGCAGTAATAATAACAGAAAGGTTACGGCGATCTCATCTTAATTCCTGGGAACAATCACGGTTATTTGATTGATATCAATACACTATTTTCATCACCCACAAACAACATTAATTAAGTGCATTTACCGCCAGGCATCTTTGTGAACTGCAGTATTTAACAGCTGTAGTCAATTCCTCAGCTTAAAAGTAATTTATTAAAATACGAACAATTCAGAACTAAATACAATAACGAACACTAAAACTCGGAAAGTTGATGATTTATGGTAAATTAAAGATGTAGCGTGCCTGGCTCAAAGGTGTCTTCGGATGCATCGTCAGTTATAACGGGAAACGGCCGGGATTTCAAACTAAAATGCATCGTGTTTCAATGTTACCAGCCTATGGTAGCTTGTATTGCCATGCCAAATACTAAATCAGGTTTACTTATCCATCATAAAAGCTTGGTCTTATAATCTCGACTGAGTCTTTGAATATTCCTCGTATATATTGCTAAAGGTGACATTGACAAGATAAGATCAGATTAGATAAGGTTTATTGCCATTAAAAATAAAAATAAAAGAATTACAGACTTAACTTAAGAATTAACATTAGATTGTTTTGTTAACAAAAAAAACTTGTACACAATGGCAAAAGGAGCAGGCTCAGCTTATGCTGCGCTTACGCAGAAGCTGCCAGTGCTGGTTTTCAGCCTGCCCCGTGGCTCATGCTGGGGTGCCGAATATAGCGGGTTAATTGGCGTGCGAGAAGAGAAAAAAAACCCCGCGAACAGTAAAATGTAACACTATTATATTTATATAAAAAAAAATAGCAAAAAAAATCAAAACAAAAAATAAAGATACTAAAAAATAATAAAAAGACAAAATAATAAGCTAACATTCAACAGTCAACATAGTGAGAACTACACCGAACTCAATTAGCGGTAGTTGCAGCTACTTTGTACCTAATTGCGTTTCATACATAATGGCTCTAAACTTTCGCTTATGTGTAGGCTGGGACATACTTTGACGGAGAGGGGGTGGCAAGTCATTCCATATCTGGAAGCTGCAAATTTGATCCCACCTCTGTATCCCTCAGTGCGATGCTTGGGTATTACTGCCTTATTCGAGGCCTGTCCTCGAGTGTTCCACTGGTGTAAGTTTCGGACAGCGGACTGCCTTGCAAAATTGACGTTATAATGGCTGCTTTGGTAGCATAGCGGATAACTAGTAATAAGACAAATCCGTTTCTTTTAAGAAACCGGCAGCTACTTTCCTGTACTTGTTTATACTGTTTATTGATGCAACTTACTGATTTTTTTATTGATTATCGACTTGCTTAATGATATTTTGACTTAACAACAAGCAGCTATTTGACCTGAACTTTTCTAAATTTGCAGGTCAGCCAGGACAAGGGCAGCCAGCTCAGCCAAGTCAACCACAGCAACCACAGCAGCCACAGCAGCCACAACAGCCACAGCAGCCACAGCAGCCACAACAGCCACAGCAGCCACAGCAACCACAGCAACCAGGTGGACCAAATTTAGGACACCAAGGATACCCAGGATATCCAGTTAATCCAAGATACCCAGGACATCCAGGAAAACCAGGAAGACCAGGACATCCAGGAAAACCAGGTCAGCCAGGTCAACCAGGACATCCAGGTCAACCAGGACAACCAGGAACACCAGGACAACCAGGACAGCCAGGACAGCCAGGTCAACCAGGACAACCAGGAACACCAGGACAACCAGGACAGCCAAGACAGCCAGGTGGACCAGGACAGCCAGGTGGACCACAGATACCTCAGAAACCACAAAACCCACAGCAACCACAGCAACCACAGCAGCCACAGCAACCACAGCAGCCACAACAACCACAGCAGCCACAACAACCAGGTCAGCCAAGTCAACCAGGACATCCAGGTCAACCAGGACAACCAGGAACACCAGGACAACCAGGTCAACCAGGACAACCAGGAACACCAGAACAACCAGGACAACCAGGTCAGCCAAGTCAACCAGGACATCCAGGTCAACCAGGACAGCCAGGACAGCCAGGAAATCCAGGTGAACCATGGCAGCCACAGCAACCACAGCAGCCACAGCAACCACAGCAGCCACAACAACCACAGCAGCCACAGCAACCACAACAGCCACAGCAGCCACAACAACCACAGCAGCCAGGTCAACCAGGTCAACCAGGAACACCAGAACAACCAGGACAGCCAGGACAGCCAGGAAATCCAGGTGGACCACAGATACCTCAGCAACCACAAAACCCACAGCAACCACAGCAGCCACAGCAACCACAGAACCCACAGCAACCACAGCAACCACAACAGCCACAGCAGCCACAACAACCACAGCAGCCAGGTGGACCAAATTCAGGACACCAAGCATACCCAGGATATCCAGTTAATCCAAGATACCCAGGACATCCAGGAAAACCAGGAAGACCAGGACATCCAGGAAAACCAGGTCAGCCAGGTCAACCAAGACATCCAGGTCAACCAGGACAACCAGGAACACCAGGACAACCAGGACAGCCAGGACAGCCAGGTCAACCAGGACAACCAGGAACACCAGGACAACCAGGACAGCCAGGACAGCCAGGAAATCCAGGTGAACCATGGCAGCCACAGCAACCACAGCAGCCACAGCAACCACAGCAGCCACAACAACCACAGCAGCCACAGCAACCACAACAGCCACAGCAGCCACAACAACCACAGCAGCCAGGTCAACCAGGACAGCCAAGACAGCCAGGTGGACCAGGACAGCCAGGACAGCCAGGTCAACCAGGACAACCAGGAACACCAGGACAACCAGGACAGCCAGGACAGCCAGGAAATCCAGGTGAACCATGGCAGCCACAGCAACCACAGCAGCCACAGCAACCACAGCAGCCACAGCAACCACAGCAGCCACAACAACCACAGCAGCCACAACAACCAGGTCAGCCAGGTCAACCAGGATATCCAGGTCAACCAGGACAACCAGGAACACCAGGACAACCAGGACAGCCAGGACAGCCAGGTCAACCAGGACAACCAGGAACACCAGGACAACCAGGACAGCCAGGACAGCCAGGTGGACCAGGACAACCAGGACAGCCAGGTGGACCACAGATACCTCAGCAACCACAAAACCCACAGCAACCACAGCAACCACAGCAGCCACAGCAACCACAGCAGCCACAACAACCACAGCAGCCACAACAACCAAGTCAGCCAGGTCAACCAGGATATCCAGGTCAACCAGGACAACCAGGAACACCAGGACAACCAGGACAGCCAGGACAGCCAGGTCAACCAGTACAACCAGGAACACCAGGACAACCAGGACAGCCAGGACAGCCAGGAAATCCAGGTGAACCACAGCAGCCACAGCAACCACAGCAGCCACAACAACCACAGCAGCCACAGCAACCACAGCAGCCACAGCAACCACAGCAGCCACAACAACCACAGCAGCCACAACAACCAGGTCAGCCAGGTCAACCAGGATATCCAGGTCAACCAGGACAACCAGGAACACCAGGACAACCAGGACAGCCAGGACAGCCAGGTCAACCAGGACAACCAGGAACACCAGGACAACCAGGACAGCCAGGACAGCCAGGTGGACCAGGACAACCAGGACAGCCAGGTGGACCACAGATACCTCAGCAACCACAAAACCCACAGCAACCACAGCAACCACAGCAGCCACAGCAACCACAGCAGCCACAACAACCACAGCAGCCACAACAACCAGGTCAGCCAGGTCAACCAGGATATCCAGGTCAACCAGGACAACCAGGAACACCAGGACAACCAGGACAGCCAGGACAGCCAGGTCAACCAGGACAACCAGGAACACCAGGACAACCAGGACAGCCAGGACAGCCAGGAAATCCAGGTGAACCACAGCAGCCACAGCAACCACAGCAGCCACAACAACCACAGCAGCCACAGCAACCACAGCAGCCACAGCAACCACAACAGCCACAGCAACCACAGCAACCAGGTCAACCAGGACATCCATGTCAACCAGGACAACCAGGAACACCAGGACAACCAGGTCAACCAGGACAACCAGGAACACCAGGACAACCAGGACAGCCAGGACAGCCAGGAAATCCAGGTGGACCACAGATACCTCAGCAACCACAAAACCCACAGCAACCACAGCAACCACAGCAGCCACAGCAACCACAGCAGCCACAACAACCACAGCAGCCACAACAACCAGGTCAGCTAGGTCAACCAGGATATCCAGGTCAACCAGGACAACCAGGAACACCAGAACAACCAGGACAGCCAGGACAGCCAGGTCAACCAGGACAACCAGGAACACCAGGACAACCAGGACAGCCAGGACAGCCAGGTGGACCAGTACAACCAGGACAGCCAGGTGGACCAGTACAACCAGGACAGCCAGGTGGACCACAGATACCTCAGCAACCACAAAACCCACAGAAACCACAGCAACCACAGCAGCCACAGCAACCACAGCAGCCACAACAACCACAGCAGCCACAACAACCAGGTCAGCCAGGTCAACCAGGATATCCAGGTCAACCAGGACAACCAGGAACACCAGGACAGCCAGGAAATCCAGGTGAACCACAGCAGCCACAGCAACCACAGCAGCCACAACAACCACAGCAGCCACAGCAGCCACAGCAACCACAACAGCCACAGCAACCACAGCAACCAGGACAGCCAGGACAGCCAGGTCAACCAGGACAACCAGGAACACCAGGACAACCAGGACAGCCAAGACAGCCAGGTGGACCAGGACAACCAGGACAGCCAGGTGGACCACAGATACCTCAGCAACCACAAAACCCACAGCAACCACAGCAACCACAGCAGCCACAGCAACCACAGCAGCCACAACAACCACAGCAGCCACAACAACCAGGTCAGCCAGGTCAACCAGGATATCCAGGTCAACCAGGACAACCAGGAACACAAGGACAACCAGGACAGCCAGGACAGCCAGGTCAACCAGGACAACCAGGAACACCAGGACAATCAGGACAGCCAGGACAGCCAGGTGGACCAGGACAACCAGGACAGCCAGGTGGACCACAGATACCTCAGCAACCACAAAACCCACAGCAACCACAGCAACCACAGCAGCCACAGCAACCACAGCAGCCACAACAACCACAGCAGCCACAACAACCAGGTCAGCCAGGACAGCCAGGACAGCCAGGTCAACCAGGACAACCAGGAACACCAGGACAACCAGGACAGCCAGGACAGCCAGGAAATCCAGGTGAACCACAGCAGCCACAGCAACCACAGCAGCCACAACAACCACAGCAGCCACAGCAACCACAGCAGCCACAGCAACCACAACAGCCACAGCAACCACAGCAACCAGGACAGCCAGGACAACCAGAAACACCAGGACAGCCAGGTGGACCAGGAAAACCAAGCAAACCAGGAAGACCTTCAGGTGGAAAGGGCAAGATCTGCGTGTGCTACGACGATCTTGCTGATATCCCTTGGAACGTTCGCCGTATCCTTGGACTCTTATAAAATATATTTTATTGCCAATAATGTACGCTAACGACTAAGCACGAACGATTGATTTAATTTCTTATAATATATTTTATTTATTTGTATGGAGCAATATAAAAAATACAAAAAAACCGTTGTGAATAAATTCCTTATTTGTTTTAATTTGTTTAGTTTTTTTGATTGTTGATGCATGCCTATACACGTCGTCATATTTTGATAAAAAAAAAAAAAAAAACTGAATTTTATAGCCTGGTTGATTAAAAAAAAAACTACTACTTAATGTGTTGCCATGAAAATGAAATAGTTTTACACCAGTAAACAGTAAATTTTTACTTTCCTTGATGATGAATTGATGGATGTACATTTATAAGAATTCGTTGTTTACAATTATTGTAAAGATAAAATTTAATTCAACTGCCTGAGAATGCAATTTATTTAAATACATATTAGCCGCATCATCATTTAATATTTCACTAAAAACACTTTTATAGAAGAAAAGTTCATATTATAATGGCAATGTGTAAGGTTAATTGGCAAATTTTAGTTGGTTACATCCACAGACATACCTAGTTTATAATGATGTCTGTGGTTACATCCAATGACATAATTACTAATAGACACGTTATAGTGAACAAAACTCCTTTCGGACATGGCAACGTTATTGCCGTAAGGTTGGTACACGTACATCAAAAGCAGAGTACCAACTTGACGCGGAAAGAAACGGGGAGCTGTGTAGGTATCGCCCATCTAATAGGATAATGAAATGACAGCCTAAAATTGCAAAAAAAACTTCATTTAGATTTTAATATCGAAAGTGTATTAAAAGATGTTATGTATGCATATTGTTTTAATATGATCTCGATACTTCGACAAATTGAAATTATGATATTCGTGTTATGAGAAATGGAAATTCGCTAATCGTTGTTATGACGAACATTACACACCCGAATAGGAAGGCAAACGAGCAAGTGGGTCACCTGATGGCAAGTGATCACCACTGGCCATAGACACCCGCAACCCCGGAGGGATCGCAGATGCGTTGCCAACCTAGAGGGCTAGTTTTCAAAAAAGAGAATTTGGGCCCCTATATCACTAACGCGACAATTGTCGATGACAATAAAATTGACAATTCATTTTACAACACAAACTCGACGAGAGTCCACGCCGGTTGGTTTCATAAATATTGAATACGGCATTGCATTTCGTTTCGTATTGTCAAATCGTCAACGGTCACCGACCATTGTCAAATTGGTGAAGTACCTGTAGGCTTATTGTCTAACTCGCTCGCAATCGCCATCGTGTTCATTTTGACAGTTCATGTATGGGCTGACAATTGGCATCGGAATCGGCTAACTGTCACATTCATACAAGAACTGTCAAAATGAACACGATGGCGATTGCGAGCGAGTTACGTAATAAGCTAGCTGGTCACACGGACCCACGCGGACGGCCACCGCGCTGGCCAGTACCACCGCCAGCAAAAACAGCACCAGCAATGACTTCAGAGCGGTCATCTTGGATTTCAAGTTGATTCGAAAGTGTGGTGCTGTGATGGTGTGGTAGTTACGTTCCGTTTATATATGAGTCTCGTTATCAGCAGCAGGTCATCGCAAAACGGTAGAGAACAAGATTATTGGAAATCTTCTTGCCCTGACTTTGTCTGTTGAGAATTCATTTATCGAGCGCCCGGCGGGTGCTATACAATTTTTTGTAATGAAAAATATCTTATGTGAAGGACATAGGATATTTCAAACAAGGGTTTCAAAATATCTCCATACCTACCAAATTTTATCACGAGTAGGTACCTAGTTTCCTCGTGAAAGCGTAGCAAACAGTCACATTCACATTATTTACGAATTATTGTGCATTTGTTATTGTGGGAAATTTAAAAAGAAACTGGAAGATCGAAAGCGAAGCCACCTTCAACAATAAAATATACACAACAACAATTTTACAGACAATAACAATAAATTATATTTGATATGACATCTACTACGTTTATCATTAAAACTGATACAACATTGATAACCCTTTACAGGGGATGTTTAAATACAACTTTGCAAAAAATATATTCTAAGTAAATAAGGATAATCGGAGTGTTAAAATACCTTTGTTCCTCGCATATAAACAAGTTAGCTAATCTGCAGCCAAGAAGGAAGAAATTTTCTGCCCGGATAACTGGTTTCTTAACGGGAAAGATTTGTTCCCCGTACATAACTTTAAGGTAAAATAAAGACTATTTCTAAAGAAACATGTCAAGGACCACCCCGCCGCACCTAAACCTAAATTAATCCAAATTAATCATCCTACATTGGTTTTACCAGTGCCGGTTATGTACTTAACTTAGTTATCGTGCAGGAAAAATCTTTCCCGTTAAAACCCAGTTATCTGGGAAGAATGGTGGCGCAAAAGCAATGCATCAGAGCAATCTGTAACGTGGATGTTTTAACTTCCTGCAGACCGTTATTTAAAGATTTAAAATTGTTAACCGTTCCATGTATTTATATTTATGAGGTCTGCGTATTTGTAAAAGGTAATTCACAATTATTTAAAACATGCAAGGACACCTGTCAATTTAATACAAGATATCCAAATAGGCTAGTAATGCCTGCTAAGAAGACAAAGTTATATGGAAGAAATGCATACTGTATGTCAGTTAGTATTTATAATAGATTGGATGACAAATTAAAGAGCTTACCTTTAAGGCGAAGGGATAGGCAAATGACCTTGCTCGTTTGTGACGTGGCAAGCAGTCCGATCAACGCGACATCTGTTAAATAATCGACGTGTGAACTCGATGCGAATGGGCGCGGGCTGATGGATTGAAATATTGCACTGTGATGTTAGTAGATGGCGCTTGTTTCAGTTTTCCGATTGCCTTACACAGACACAGCATAATGTTCAAATCAGATTTCGCAAAAATAATAAAAATTGTAACATTTCGGCATTCGTAACGTGGCCTTAAAGTCTTGTTACCTTGGGCTCTGTCTGCTCCGCAAGGGATAGAGACGTTATTTATGTATGTATGTATGTGATATTATACATGAGAAAGTTTGTGACGATGTGAGTGAGTGTGTAAGTATGTTTGTTTCTTCTTTTTTTTTTCTTTTTTATATGTGAATAGGAAGGTAAACGAGCAAGTGGGTCACCTGATGGTAAGCGATCACCACTGCCCATAGACACCCGCAACCCCGGAGGGATTGCAGATGCGTTGCCATGCCAACCTAGAGGACTTAGATGAAATGCTTCTGCATGAAATTTGGAACGAAGACAGTTGGTACCCTAGATTAAAACAGGCTACTTATTATCCCAGAAAATTGCGGTGTCCAGGGTCTGTCTAGAGTCGCAACGTAAATTATTATTGCAGAATAAAGTAAAACTTGAACGTGTGCAGGAAAGGTACAGAATAAGGTATAGTTTTTCCAATGATTATTTTCAAAACCGATATCTGAGGGTCCGAGAGGTCCCCAAACATAAATCCGTTATCAAAAATGAAAAAGGTGGCCGCCATTTTGAATTCTTTAAGTTTTGAAACGACTATTTTCAAAATCGATATCTGAGGGTCCGAGTGGTCGTCAAACACAAATCTGCTATCGAAAATAAAAAAAACTGGCCGCCATTTTGAATTCTTTACTTTTTGAACCGATTGTTTCCAAATTCGATATCTGAGGAAACAAGTGGTCTCCAAACATGAATCCGTTTTTAAAAA
Source organism: Pandemis heparana (assembly GCA_963854515.1). Taxonomy (NCBI): domain Eukaryota; kingdom Metazoa; phylum Arthropoda; class Insecta; order Lepidoptera; family Tortricidae; genus Pandemis; species Pandemis heparana. Next base: position 4,180,009 of record OY978033.1, read on the forward strand.
TGAAAAAAGTGGCCGCCATTTTGAAAACCTTTGTTTTTGGACCAATTGTTTTCAAAATCGATATCTGACGATCCGAGTGATTCCCAAACACGTATCCGTTATATAAAATGGAAAAAGTGACCGCCATTTTGAAATCTCTAGTTTTTGAACCGATTGATTTCAAAATCGATATCTGAGGGTCCGAGTGGTCCGCAAACATGAATCCGTTATCCAAAATGAAAAAAGTGGCCGCCATTTTGAAATCTTTAGTTTTTGGACCGATTGTTTTAAAATTCGATAACTGAGGATCCGAGTAGTCCCTAAACATGAATCCGTTTTTAAAAATGAAAAAAGTGGCCGCCATTTTGAAAACTTTTGTTTTTGGACCGATTGTTTTCAAAATCGATATCTGATGATCCGGGTGGTTCCCAAACACGTATCCGTTATATAAAATGGAAAAAGTCACCGCCATTTTGAAATCTCTAGTTTTTGAACCGATTGATTTCAAAATCGATATCTGAGGGTCCGAGTGGTCCGCAAACATGAATCCGTTATCCAAAATGAAAAAAGTGGCCGCCATTTTGAAATCTTTAGTTTTTGGACCGATTGTTTTAAAATTCGATATCTGAGGATCCGAGTGGTCCCTAAACATGAATCCGTTTTTAAAAATGAAAAAAGTGGCCGCCATTTTGAAAACTTTTGTTTTTGGACCGATTGTTTTCAAATCGATATCTGATGATCCGAGTGGTTCCCAAACACGTATCCGTTGTATAAAATGGAAAAAGTCACCGCCATTTTGAAATCTGTAGTTTTTGAACCGATTGATTTCAAAATCGATATCTGAGGGTCCGAGTGGTCCGCAAACATGAATCCGTTATCCAAAATGAAAAAAGTGGCCGCCATTTTGAAATCTTTAGTTTTTGGACCGATTGTTTTAAAATTCGATATCTGAGGATCCGAGTGGTCCCTAAACATGAATCCGTTTTTAAAAATGAAAAAAGTGGCCGCCATTTTGAAAACTTTTGTTTTTGGACCGATTGTTTTCAAAATCGATATCTGATGATCCGAGTGGTTCCCAAACACGTATCCGTTATATAAAATGGAAAAAGTCACCGCCATTTTGAAATCTGTAGTTTTTGAACTGATTGTTTTCAAAATCGATATCTGAGGGTTCGAGTGGTCCCCAAACATAAATCCGTTATCAAAAATGAAAAAAGTGCCCGCCATTTTGAAATCTTTAGTTTTTAGATTGATAGCTTTCAAAATCGATATCGGAGGATCCGAGTGGTCCCCAAACACAAACCCGTTATCAAAAATGGAAAAAGTGGCCGCCAGATCAGATATCGATTTTGAAAACAATCTGTTCAAAAACTAAACATTTCAAAATGGTGGTCACTTTTCTATTTTGTATAACGGATACGTGTTTGGGAACCACTCGGATCGTAAGATATCGAGTTTGAAAACAATCGGTCCAAAAAGTAAAGAATTCAGAATGGCGGCCAGTTTTTTTTATTTTCGATAGCAGATTTGTATTTGACGACCACTCGGACCCTCAGATATCGATTTTAAAAATAATCGGTCCAAAACTTAAAGATTTCAAAATGGCGGCCACTTCTTTCATTTTTAAAAACGGATTCATGTTTGAGGACCACTCGGATCCTCAGATATCAATTTTGAAAACAATTGGTCCAGAAAGTAAAGAATTCAAAATGGCGGCCAGCTTTTTCATTTTCGGTAGCAGATTTGTGTTTGACAACCACTCGGACCCTCAGATATCGATTTTGAAAATAATTGGCCCAAAACATAAAAAATTCAAAATGGTGGCCACTTTTTTCATTTTTGATAACGGATTTATGTTTGGGGACCTCTCGGACCCTCAGATATCGGTTTTGAAAATAATCGGTCCAAAAACTAAAGATTTCAAAATGGCGGCCACTTTTGTCATTTTTGATAACGGATACGTGTTTGGAGACAACTCGGATTCTCAGATATCAATTTTGAAATCAATCGGTCGGAAAACTAAAAATTTCAAAATGGCGGCCATTTTTTTCATTTTCGATAGCAAATTTGTGTTTCACGACCACTCCGACCCTCACATATCGATTTTGGAAATATTCGGTCCAAAACTTAAAAATTTCAAAATGGCGGCCACTTTTTTCATTTTTAAAAACGGATTCATGTTTGGGGACCACACGGATCCTCAGATATCGATTTTGAAAACAATTGGTCCAGAAAGTAAAGAATTCAAAATGGCAGCCAGTTTTTCATTTTCGGTAGCAGATTTGTGTTTGAAAACCACTCGGACCCTCAGATATCGATTTTGCAAATAATCGGCCCAAAACTTAAAGATTTCAAAATGGCGGCCACTTTTTTCATTTTTGATAACGGATTTATGTTTGGGGACCTCTCGGACCCTCAGATATCGATTTTGAAAATAATTGGCCCAAAACATAAAGAGTTTAAAATGGCGGCCACTTTTTTCATTTTTGATAACGGATTTATGTTTGGGGACCTCTCGGACCCTCGGATATCGGTTTTGAAAATAATCGGTCCAAAAACTAAAGATTTCAAAATGGCGGCCACTTTTGTCATTTTTGATAACGGATACGTGTTTGGAGACAACTCGGATTCTCAGATATCAATTTTGAAATCAATCGGTCGGAAAACTAAAGATTTCAAAATGGCGGCCATTTTTTTCATTTTTGATAACGGATACGTGTTTGGAGACAACTCGGATTCTCAGATATCAATTTTGAAATCAATCGGTCGGAAAACTAAAGATTTCAAAATGGCGGCCATTTTTTTCATTTTCGATAGCAAATTTGTGTTTCACGACCACTCGGACCCTCACATATCGATTTTGAAAATATTCGGTCCAAAACTTAAAAATTTCAAAATGGCGGCCACTTTTTTCATTTTTAAAAACGGATTCGTGTTTGGGGACCACTCGGATCCTCAGATATCGATTTTGAAAACAATTGGTCCAGAAAGTAAAGAATACAAAATGGCGGCCAGTTTTTTCATTTTCGGTAGCAGATTTGTGTTTGACAACCACTCGGACCCTCAGATATCGATTTTGAAAATAATCGGCCCAAAACTTAAAGATTTCAAAATGGCGGCCACTTTTTTCATTTTTGATAACGGATTTATGTTTGGGGACCTCTCGGACTCTCAGATATCGGTTTTGAAAATAATCGGTCCAAAAACTAAAGATTTCAAAATGGCGGCCACTTTTGTCATTTTTGACAACGGATACGTGTTTGGAGACAACTCGGATTCTCAGATATCGATTTTGAAATCAATCGGTCGGAAAACTAAAGATTTCAAAATGGCGGCCATTTTTTTCATTTTCGATAGCAAATTTGTGTTTGACGACCACTCGGACCCTCACATATCGATTTTGAAAATATTCGGTCCAAAACTTAAAGATTTCAAAATGGCGGCCACTTTTTTCATTTTTAAAAACGGATTCATGTTTGGGGACCACTCGTATCCTCAGATATCGATTTTGAAAACAATTGGTCCAGAAAGTAAAGAATTCAAAATGGCGGCCAGTTTTTTCATTTTCGGTAGCAGATTTGTGTTTGACGACCACTCGGACCCTCAGATATCGATTTTGAAAATAATCGGCCCATAACTTAAAGATTTCAAAATGGCGGCCACTTTAATTTGTCATTTTTGATAACGGATACGACACGTGTTTGGAGACAACTCAGATCCTCAGATATTGATTTTGAAATTAATCGGTCGAAAAACTAAAGATTTCAATATGGCGGTCTTTTTTATTTTGATAACGGATCCATGTTTGGGGACCACTTAGACCTTCAGATATCTTTTTTTTTTCTTTCTAATGATAGACTATACATTGGAGTACTACTTGCCTAAATATCAAAATTTTTCATGCAGTAATTCCAACCAAAATCCTATTTCCCATGCTTGTTCGCTAAACAGCAAGTAAGTATCAAACCAACCTGCCACTAAGTTCCCAAAAAACGGATTGAAAATAATAACTTTTAACTTAATATAGGTATTATACGTGCGAAGCGAACGAGTACGACTTTTTGAAGCACTGTTTTGCGCCTATTCTGTGACTCAAATAACATGCTTAGCCAAACCAATATGAAAAAACGCAAAGCGAATATTGGCAACGTCGCGTCGCTTACACACTGCCGCCACCGAGCGAACATGCAACGTTGCTTTTTCCTTATTATTTTCATACGTCTTATCCAAATTATTTTTTTATTTATTTATCTATTATTCTTTTATTTTTTTTTTATGAACATTTTTGGTTTTATCTTAATAATTTATTTCATTGTATTATCTTTTTAACATTTTTTTGGTTTCCGAATTTTTTTGTACATTGAAAAGCGCCTGATTGAATGTGCGGGCAAATATTGCGTTCGCTCTTTTCACAGGATCAGGGCAGTACTACTCTCTAAAGCCTTATTTGTTGGCTAATTGAAGCAAACGCACCGCGGAATTTTAATTATGAGTTACTAGAGTGACCTCGTCGAGATTGGTAGCAAACAGATTGGTTTCACCCGAGCAAACCGTGTACAAAATATTTGCGAGACTCTTAGAGCAAACGAATTTTTGTACTAACTACGACATTAAGGAATATGTTTTCACCGGTGAATTCTAATTCAAGACATGTTTTATAGAATGTGCAGTTTTCAAAACTCCAAATTGTGTATTATCGCCATAAAACATGCACAAAAACAACCAATTTATGAGCTTTTGCCTATCCCTTCGCCTTAAATATGTTCAAACGCGAACTAAGGACATGGTTAATACAGAATTGTTTTTACTCAGTTGACGAATACTTTAACTATTTCCAACATCTGTGACTTTGTTAATATCTGATTGTCTGATGTATGCCATGTATTTTATTTTTACTTTGCGTCTTTTCTCTAACTCATAACTGTATAATTTTGACATTTAAATGCAGTTCTTAAGTATTGACATGTATAGTGTTGTTAAATTATTTAAAAACAGTCTAATTATCTGAATGATTGAGTTATTGTTTTTCTTCTGCGTTCTGTTAAATGCTGTTTTTTATTGATAATTTTATTAGGCACAATAACTTTAATTTTTAATTTTGCTTGCTAGATGCTGGAGAAATGTGTGAGACAAATTAGTTATGTATGAGATCATTGTAATACACCACATTTTATGCGAAATAAAGATAATTTGAATTTGAATTTGAATTTGAATTAGATAGATATATAGATAGAGTGTTCTCTCTATGTGGCCATGAGCATCTCCGGTGGGATCAAAAGCTCGTTCTTCAGGGTATTGATGCTACTGGCACCTCAGTAAGGGCTAAGACCCACCGTACCTGGCCATACTACCGGTGGTACAGTGGGACTTGAACCATACCACCGTAGTGCTGTAAGCTACGGGTATTAGATAGGTTAAGTTAGTTAGGTAGCTTCTCATGATCGAAGGGTAGGAATAGGCAGCGGGGCTTCGTCGATTTTTTTTTTCAATTTCAGTAGTAGTCAGTGGTAGGTATCGTTTAGCTTTAAAAGACCCACCGTACCACCAGGCCCCAATTTCACCAATTCAATACGAAGACAACCGGCGTATATTCTCGTCGATTTTGTAATGTAACTAGCGACCCGCCCCGGCTTCGCACGGTATATTATGCATGTATTATACATATAAACCTTCCTCTTGATTCACTCTATCTATTAAAAAAACCGCATCAAAATCCGTTGCGTAGTTTTAAAGATTAAGGTGGAAACACATTATTGATGCAACGAATGTATGCGCATGGCGTCGCGTCGGATGTTCATAGAAAATAATACAATTTGATTCGACTCAACACGCGTCGCGTTGCATCGGGTCGCGTCGCGTGTTAATAATGTGTTTCCACCTTTAAGCATACATAGGGACATAGGGACATAGGGACATAAGGACATAGGGACAGAGAAAGCGACTTTGTTTTATACTATGTAGTGAAGTGAAGAGAATTGTCACGTGTCAGAAATAGGGGTCAGCGGTATGGCCAGCGGTACGGTGGGTCTGAAGGGCCAGCATCGATGCGAGATTGGACGAAATTAATCTGCTCTATAATGGCTCAATTACGACGAAAGGACCATACATACATACCGTCACGCCTCTTCCCCACAGGGATAGGCAGAGACTACTTTGTTCCACTTGCTACGATCCATTGAAAGGACCATTACGAATGTAAAAATTAAAACAAAATACCTGGTCGCAAGGATCGACGCGAACAGCCATGGAATTAGCCAGAATGATGACCAACAGTACCAGCAGTAGCATAGTCTTCAGAGCGGCCATCTTGTAATTCAAACGTACGCCGTATTTAAAGCAACCTTCGTTCAATTGGGTTTAGGCGGTTTAGGTACAACTTAAGACGATGCATCCCTACTGAGCTGGCAACGTCGCATTTTTGGTGATTTTTGCGATTATTTCACAGAAATTGAATGAAAGTTTCAAATGTGCGTCTGTAGTGCATTTCGTTTTTAGTGTATTAATGTGTCCAATGCAATCGTGATAGACTTTAATTTTCTTATTAAACGAGATATAGTATTTATCCCTTTAATACGAAAATAAAAGTAAATCACGATTAATTATTGCACTGGACACATTAATAAACTAGAAAAACGAAGTGCACTACCAGACGCACATTTGACACTTTCATTCAATTTCTGTGAAATAATCGCAAAAAAACACCAAAAATGCGACGTTGCCAGCTCAGCAGGGATGCACGCTCTTAAAGTCTGGCGTATGGGTGACGTATCTTGTGTTCGACGTGGGGGAGAAAAGGTTAAAGACCTTCGGGCTTCTGTCTCACTCACTCTTATGGGCTTACTTGAATCGGCTGATCGTACCCGAAACCCGAATGTAGCTACCGAACACTATTGCCACAGTATATATATATAACCTAAAGCAGTAGGGAATCTACGAACAAAACGGTCGAAACGAACGCACACATAGACGCGCGCTTCTACACAGCCCCTAAGCGGATCTCGCGGTGCTGTCAGTCGCGAGTGGCGCATTGAGACGAGCGGCCATTTTTTCGTTTTAAATATGCCAAGAGCGTATTGCGCAGTGTACGGCTGCTTGAATTCGGCTTCTTTAAAACCGGAGCTTCCCAATAGTTTATTTTAAGAAAGCTATTCATTCAGAGGAGAACTTTTATACAATAAAATTTAATAACAAGAGCTTTCCGAACGTGTCGTAGCAGGCGAAATAAAAAATCTTAAACTGTTGAAGTTTTTTTTAAATACCCCATTTTATTAAAAAAATAGTTAGTTCATTCAATTATTTAATTAATATAGAATCCAAATAAACGTTTATTTCTCTTTTACACAAATTATAGGTGCCAACCCTAATACTCTTAATTAAGTGTAGCTAGTTACTCTAAAACAGGCCTTACCAGAGTTACCAGCTGAGATTATAGCGCTAACTAGACAAAAAACTTTTCAATTTAACAAAAATTAAATCGACAACCCTAACGCTTTATTGGAGCGTAGGTACTTATTTCAAAAAGTAGGCCTAGCTTCCCTACTGCTTTAGCTTATAGATATATATACTGTGCTATTGCCAACGTTGATTGAGGAAAATGTGTCGGCAACTGTGGGAAATGCTTAGCCTTTATAGGCCACGAATAAGGGAAATACAACTGTTAATGTTATGTCTCTAGTATTTGATTTCCTATCATTGTTATAATGTTATGAGTTATGGCGGCCCTATGAGAGCGGAGTCAATTCAAGTTACTATTAGTGCTGGCGATGGATGTTTTGTTTCATTTATAGGGAGTATATAGAGATGGGCCGACTACTTGCCGACTAGTCGGGGAAACCGACTATTCGGCACTATTTGTAGTCGGCAAATAGTCGGCGACTATTCGGCAAAAAATGACTAGTCGGTTTTTTTTTTAATGACGCACAAGTAAAACCTCGGTGACTAAATCAAATGTCTTCTAAAGCAATGGTTGTAAGCAAGGTAAAAATTACTTAGAAAATATTGCAAAACCACGATAGAAGTTAAAAACACGGTAAGTTGAAATCAAATGTAGCAAAATTTGGCCCACAAGTATGCGCGTGTGCTGTCAATAAGCCGAAGGCGGTCAGTTTTATCGGAACGGCTGCAGAAATAAAGCGAGTTGACGAGCGCCCACAATGATCGGCAATGCCGAATAGTCGGCCGACTATTCGGCATTTTTGGAACCGACTAGTCGGGTAGTCGGGTAGTCGGCAAAAGCCGTAGTCGGCCCATCACTAATAGGGAAGTAAGTAGTTAGGTAGCCGTTGCGTTGGTAGCCTAGTGGTTTGACCTGGACCTCTCGAGCTGAGGGTCGTGGTTGTGGGTTCGAGGCCAGGCTTGCGCGTCTGAGTTTTTCGGAATTCATGTGCGAATTACGTTTAAAATTTATTTACCATGTGCTTTTCGGTGAAGGAAAACATCCTGCACACATCTGCGTAGTGGTGGGTGTGTTGAAATATGTCTATGCTCTGCAATGTCAATGTCATCTGTCATTGTGACATCTTTCTCTTCCCTCGACAACCTCGATATGTGTAGCATGTAAGTTGTTTGCTGTGCCGAAATTATACTTAAATAAATCCATGTATATCTCTCCGATCCATCCAATTAAACAAATAAATGATTGTTGGGCTATACTCTATTTTTATTATAATTCACAACCACACACGCCCTGCGCACACATCTGCTACAACAGGGTGAAGTTCCCAATCCGCACTGGGCCCCCATGGGAACTTATAGCCGAAGCCCTCTCATTCTGAGAGGAGGGCTGTGCCTGCTGAGGTTTGACGTTTACATAGGCGCGAAAATGAGGATGCTTGTGTAGAAATTTAAGGGACAACGCCTCTTTTCTAAGTTCCCATGTAAGTCGTATTCCTATCGCAATGTTTATGTCCCACTGTTAGCAAAAACCTCACTAGAATAGTACATTGTGCACCGAGGGCGGTAAGAAGGGGATTGCTAACGAGAGTCTATTAGAAGCCCGACGCCGAAGGCGGAGGGCTTTTAATGACTCGAGTTTGTAATCCCCTTACTGCCCGTGATACACACAATGTTTTTCATCACATTTGCGAGGAAATAAAAAAAAATATCAAAAAAATTAACTCAGAATCACAAAACTACCCGAAAACGTCACTCATCAACATTTATGTACCAATAGTGTGAAAATATCGTCCGCCATTTTGGATCCAAAAAATTATGCTAAAATTGGGCTCAGAACCACCACATTACTCGAAAACGAACCCATAACATTTTAAGGTCAATAGTGTCAAAATGTCATCCGCCATCTTGGATCCAAAAAATTATGCCAAAATCGGTCCCAGAATCACCAAATTACTCGAAAACGACACCCATTGACATTTTAGGGTCAAGTGTCAAAATGTCATCCGCCATCTTGGATCCAAAAAATTATGCCAAAATCGGTCCCAGAATCACCAAATTACTCGAAAACGACACCCATTGACATTTTAGGGTCAATAGTGTCAAAATATCAGCCGCCATCTTGGATCCAAAAAGTTATGCCAAAATCGGTCTCAGAATTACCAAATTACTCGAAAATGACACCCATCATCATTTTAATGTCAATAGTGTCAACATGTCAACCGCCATCTTGGATTCAAAAAATTATGCCAAAATCAGGCTCAGAGTCACCAAATTACTCGAAAATGACACCCATCAACATTTTAGCTTCAATATTGTCAAAATGTCATCCGCCATTATGGATCCAAAAAATTATGCCAAAATCGGGCTCAGAGCCACCAAATTACTCGAAAATGACACTCTCCATCAATATTTTTAGTGTCAAAATGTCATCCGCCATCTTGGATCGTAATCAGTAATGTCTAATTGAAAGTTTTATAAAATTGGTTTGGGTGGTTTTTTTTTAATATTAAATAAATCTGGCTGATCTGAAACCTCCTTAGTCTGAAATGACGTACTATGAACTCTTAATTTTAAAACTAAACTTTTCCTCCCAAGGGAGTTATGAAAATCCATATAAAAATAACTCCCTCGGGAGTAAAATATTTGAAATTCCCGCGGGAGGTAAATCAGCTACTACGGCTCTATAAGCACGCGTGTTATAACACCCTTTGCGAGCAAGTGTGATGAAAATAATAAAATTAGGTTAGGTTCGGAAAACGGCGTTCGGTCGACCTTATGGTGGAGTGTAATTCGACTTTTTAGAGTTCCATAGCCAAATGGCAAAAAACGGAACCCTTATAGATTCGTCATGTCTGTCTGTCTGTCCGTCTGTCCATCCGTATGTCACAGCCACTTTTCTCCGAAACTATAACAGCTATACTGTAGAAACTTGGTAAGTAGATGTATTCTGTGAACCACATTAAGATTTTCACACAAAAAAAAAAAAACAATTAATTTTGGGGGTTCCCCATACTTAGAACTGAAACTGAAAATTTTTTTTTTCATCAAACCCATATGTGTGGGGTATCTATGAATAGGTCTTCAAACATGATATTGAGGTTCCTAATATCACTTTTTTCTAAACTGAATAGTTTGCGCGAGAGACACTTCCAAAGTGATAAAATGTGTGTGTCCCCCCCCCCCTGTAACTTCTAAAATAAGAGAATGATACAACTAAAAAAATATATGATGTACATTACCATACAAACTTCCACCCAAAATTGGTTTGAACGAGATCTAGTAAGTAGTTTTTTTTTATTTAATATTTGTGTCTATATAAGTAACCAATATAAAATGACCTCACACTGCCTACATTTTGCTTAAGAGCAAGGCTCTTCCAACACCGGATTTTATAATAACGTGGCGAATTTGTACGGAACCCTCGGTACGCGAGTCCGACTCGCACTTGGCCAGTTTTTTTATAAAAGTGAGAACTAAACCAATACTTCAGCTTCAGCTCAATCGGTTGAAGATAATATCTGCTTCAAAATTGAGTCTCAAGATTCCACACCAGCCATAATTACATGTTTGACGTCAACGTGTGTGTGTCCTAGAGGTGAGACGTATTTACTGGAGCTGGTTTTTGGAACTGGTTTTGCCGTGGCCGCGTACGTTACGCGTTCCTGCTTGGGCGTCTTTTAGCGTACCTACGAGTATTTAGGAGTAGGTACGGCGCGACTAGGCGACTTAATACCATACGAGTACGCGCAACCCGAACTCGATACGCGATATTCGCAAGACTCGTAACCGTCCTTGTACTCGTAGGCACTTCATTCAACGTACGAGCGTTCGGTTTTATTCGGATTCATTCGGAAAGGCTCGGGTCACTTAGCGTACGGCGACGATCTAGCTGCAGTGAGTGGGTGAAACACCAATATGTTCTTTGAATAATGATCCTAATGCTTGAGAAATAAGGGTTGTTTTTTTTTGATAAAATGTTTGTTTGGATGTGATGCCTGTTTTGACTTTGTACAATTTGAATTTTTGATTCCCTCCGGGGTTGCGGGTGTCTATGGGCAGTGGTGATCGCTTACCATCAGGTGACCCACTTGCTCGTTTGCCTTCCTATTTACATTAAAAAAAATAAGATGTTTGTTCCTTGCCAAACATTTAAGACTGTGTTGTGCATTAATTGACAACATTTCAAAAAAAAGTATTTAAGTTTTTTTCGTGTTAATAATAGCTGGTTAAAAATTAGACTACCCGTGTTTCTCGGTTTTCCTTTGTTTTACTTAAATTCGTCGTTAATAATTTATTAAAGAAATGGTCATTAAAAAGACCGTACATACAAAGATAGGGATACTGATGTCGTCAATGATATATTAGTAAAGATACGTTATAGGCTCACAAAACAACCGCCAAACATGATCCGAACTACGAATTAGCACACTCACATACACGTTCATTCCACTACATTGCCAAATGGTGGAAAAGAGATGGCGTAATTGAGACGATAAGAACAAAAAAGACAGCCATCGTTTGTCACTTTCGCAAAAGTCAATGAGTCTACCAATCACAGCACTTGAAGCCAAGAATAAAGAAACAGACGGTACAAAGATCTCGGTTACGTCGGCTGCACACGATGGCGCCAATGCTACTCGTCTCGGGTGGATTGAAAAATTTGCTATGCAGAAATTCGCCAACGCTGGAACCCTTAGGGTAATGCGCTGGTTTTATAGAAACGTAATTATCATTTCCTATACTATTTATATATTATGAAATCCGATTTCAATAAAATGCATTTTCATTCACATTTTATTATTTATAATTAACAAATGTATTATTTACAAACATAAAAACACATTATGTAGTCGATAAAAAAAAATCGTATCAAATACCCTCACGACTCTTACAAATACTCTTACGTTTCTTAGGTAACTATAGTAAAACTATAGTAAATATCAGGGCCCTATTTTATAAAGCAACAACTTACAATTTACAAGCGGAAGTCTCTTGCTGACCCTATGTGTATTAATGTATGTATTTCTGACCCTATAATGTAATGACTTGTAGCTTTATAAATCAGGGCCCAGGTACGTCGCTTCTGTACAAACTCATCTATGTTCGCGCGCTTTATGTCCTTGTCAGTCCCGTTATAAAAGGCATACGGCTGTCCTTTTCTTCGAGATCACGTCAGCATGGTGTCATTATTGTTATAACAAATGATTAAATAAAATAAAATACAGTTATATCAGCATACACTTGTGATAAGTGATTCCGTGGACTTTCTTGCTTTTTTTCCCATACTTTGAGCAGTTCCGCATGACACATGACGGCATTTTGATGACTTAAACACGCTCTAAACACGGCTGGCGGTAACTGTCTAGCACTTCCGTTCTGTTGGCTTGTTCGAGAGCGACTGGAGCCAGAGAAGACAATTGTTGCCTTTTGTGCGCTTCATTTTTGGTGCGCCAATGACGTATCTACCTCTTTTATATATACAATATCATTGGATGTCGTAACCTTAGCATGATATAAAATTAAAAAAGTAACTTTCAAACAGAACTGTCATGTCATGTCACTTGCTTTGTTTATCAACCATTCATTGTCGTTCGTTCACGAATTTGTTATTTTGCGTTTGCTGCTTTGCAATACTGTGCATGCTTTGAGTTTATTTCCTTTCCTCTAATAATTTGTACCGTCCCAAGTTGCGGAAACACGGCGTTAATGGAAAAAAATAAGCACTATAAGCACATGAACACAAGATACACAACACAAGATAAATTCGTCGACTTTGGGCAGATTGCGGCTATCCGCTATCACTAATCAGTCAACCACTTTCATGTTATTAAAGCGTCTATCAAACCAATAATTAAATATTACGAGATTTAAGAGAATTGAAAACGTGTCGTTAGAATCAAGTACCTAATCCGTCGGACTGATAAAAAATGAACATGACATTGACACCATGACAGTTCTATATTTTTTTAAATTCCTATGGTAATAAATGGACTAACGGCACTATGAGTATATCCCTAACATTCGCAATCCAACTTTTTTTACTGTTTTTCCTGAATATAAAAAAAACTACTGCATAAAAAAATCAAAAGTATTTTTAATGTAATCAGCAGTGTAAAATCTACAAACGGTATATTCATTTTACTAGCTTAGCAAATTTGAATTGTTGTCAATTATGTACTGTTGGTGTTGGAGGTAGGTTCCTGTACTTTAATTGCAACGTCAAATCAAAACTCCCTTACTTGCAAGATGCCCGTACCGTACTCGCAAGGTGCCCGTACTCGCAAGACGCCCATACTCGCAAGACGAATACGTACGGAAAGTCCGTAATTTACTCATTGAGACGCGTACTCGTAAATACTCGTGGAGCTAGTCTTTGGATCTGGTATTTTTGAGGACGCGTACTCGAAAGACTTGGTACGCATTTTGCCTAGTACGTCTCACCTCTAGTGTGTGTCCGTCTGTGGAATCGTAGCTCGAACGGGTAGACCGATTTCCATGCGATTTTTTTCATTCTTTAAGCGAGTGTCCTTGCGTTGGTTCTTAGTCTTCTTAGCCAAGTTTGGTAAAAATCGGTCCAGCAGTTTTAAGTATCAGCTTTTACAAAATGATTTAGGGTGCGACCACACCGCCGCTTGAAAAACGGTGACGTTACGGAATCGCAACAAAATGTATGAAGAAACGGTGAGAAAACGTGGCGCCTACGACATGTCACTGCGTATACGCGGCGGTTTGGTCGCACCCATAAGGCATTTTTGGCATAAAATTTAATTATTCAATGTTGTTTCTTAAAATCACCAGCCGGTGTATTGGGTGTATTAGACGTTTTTGTCGTCTTGATAACGTACATCTAACTAATATTATAAATGCGAAAGTATGGATGGATGGATGTTTGTTTGTTACTCAATCACGCCAGAACGGCCCAACAGATCTGGATGAAATTCGGCACATAGATAAAGAAAAGTCTGGAATAGCACATAGAAAATTGCGTAGTTCCCGCGGGATAGTGATAAACAAATTCTTTGCAGACGAAGTCGCTGGCAACAGCTAGTAATATATATTTATGCCGTTGAGTGTACACAACAGGCTTATCTAACAAATATTATGAATGCGAAAGTATCGATGGATGGACGTTTGTTTGTCACTCAATCACGCCAGAACGGCCCAACGAATCTGGATGAAATTCGGCACATAAATAGAGAAAAGTCTGGAATAGCACATAGGCTACTTTTTATCCCGGAAAATTCCCGCGGGATAGCGATAAACGAATTCTTTGCAGACGAAGTCGCTGGCAACAGCTAGTAAAATATAATAAAACAAGAAATTATTTAGCAAACTTAATTTAATTGAGACAAAAAGAATCAGACGAACATAAATGCTTTTGAGACCGAAAATACATCTGACTTACAATTTTCAAAATATCACTTACAAGCTTACACTTTTTTATAAAAAATAAACACAGTTAAATCTCAAATAATTAATATAGCGCAACAACTTTCGATTTGGCCCTCGCAATGTCGCAATATTGTAGATTTTCAGTGATACTGAAAATATATATATTTTATATAACAAGAGCACGATGGATTGCATAACATTCCAATCTCATTTTATCTTAATAAAATTATAAAGGCGAAAGTTTGTAAGTTTGCATGTTTGGATGTTTGTTGCTCTTTCATAGCAAAACGGCTAAACCGATTTTATTGAAATTTCGTACAGTGATAGTCCCGGGAAAGAACATAGGATAGTTTTTATCCCGGAAAATCACATAGTTCCCGAGGGATAGTAATAAGCGAATTCCGCGCAGGAGTCGCTGGCAACCTTTAGTTAATAATATCTTGAAGTTAGCTGTTAACACGCCCGGTACTGACGTAACTAGTGCTATACATGTACACATATTATTGCCATAATGTAAGCTATTATTTAAATTGGTAATGATATAATACTAATAACTAAAATAACGCTGGTCGGCTTGTGGGGTTTTATTGTATTATAAACAACTAACTTCTACCCGCGACTTCGTCCGCGTAAAATTAGCAATTGACATGTGTAGTGCAGTGCGTAGACTTAATTTATCTTTAATTAACTAAGCAATTTTGTATACTCTGCAATAATTATTTACGTTGCGACTCTAGGCAGCTATGACCTCTAACATGTTTATCGCTATCCCGCGGGAACTATACAATTTTCCGGGATAAAAAGTAGCCTATGTTTCAATCTAGGGTACCAGCTATCTCCGTTCCAAATTTTATCCAAATCCGTTCAGTCGTTTTAGCGTGAAGAAGGAACAAACATACACACTCACATCGTCACATCGTCACTCACAAACTTTCGCATTTATAATATTAGTAGGATTGGACGCTCAAGTGTTGCCATACAGATTTGTTTCTTTCCCACTGTCTCTGACGCTCGTGTCGTCATCGCAATTTTTAGTTTTAGGTTTAGTTTTAGGCAAAAGGGTCACACTGAAAATCAGCGCTGCGGCCTGCCGCAGCAACATGCTGAGTGTGGCTCTTTTGGCTAGTGTCCGACCGAAACACGATTTTTAGCCGAAACCGAAACCGAATATTCGGTTTTTTCCTGATTTCGGCCGAAACCGAAACCGAAACCGAAATTTTTGAAGACGTATCATATCAAACAAAATATTCAAAATTACTGTACAAATCGTAAGGAAAAAGTTATTGCGAGGATTTCTTATATGAGAATAGTTACTTTTTTGTTGAACAAAATAAAAAACACTGCATGCATACTACTGTCGCTGGTCCCTATACTTACCCGGCCGACCGTGCCCGAATTAAGCCGAGCGCTCCCGATGCGAGAGCCGCGAGAGATCGCGAAGTAATTTCGGTCCGGCCGAAAGCTTCGGCCGGATTCTGGCCGAAACCGAAACTTCGGCCGAAGTAACTTTTTTGGCCGAAATTGGCCGAAACCGAAACTTCGGTTGGATACTACTTTTGGCACTTGCGGCACATGATTTATGTTTTGAAATGTTCTTTTTTGTTTTTTTTTTATGTGTGAATAAACGTTTTCGTTCTTTCTTTTTTTCTTATTTGTAGCGACACCATCTCCGAGCCAAATAGAAAGTTGTCAGGTAAAAGGTAAAAGATACAAAGAAGTCTCTTGTCCTTTTCTCTCCCTAAGAGCTACTTACTCCAGTCTAGACAGGTGGAAATAGAGGTTAATTTTAAGAAAGTTGATATTCTCGCGAACGTTTCATCGACTAACGTTTGATCGAATGCATCGTTTGACAAACACTTAATTTGTCAACCCCTTATTTTCTGCCTACATTATTAACCTTTTAATTTTAGAAAAGTTAAAATACAACACAAATTCTCTTTATTGAACACCACAAATCAATACAAAACAATACAGAAACAAAAAAAAACAAAAAACAAAAAAAAAAGGAAAAAAAAAGAAAAAAAATCTAAAACAAAATTAAACCTAAATTAGCGTTTTAAGAATTTTCAGATTTTTTAAAAGTTAACCGTTTAGAAGATACTAAAGGTTTGTCAAATAACACATTTGTCAAAAGTTTGTCAATCAAATGATACAATATCCCTTTCAACATGAAACTACACTAAGACTATCATAATTACACAAACGGATAACTCACGTATAAAAGTAGTGATGCTCGACACGTTTCCGACTAGTTCTTAGTCCTTCTTGGGCGCTCGCCTGGCGGCAGCGAAACAAACACATTCCACGTTGCCGCCGGGGCGAGCGCTCCAAGAGGAAGGACTACGAACTAGACCGAAACATGTCGAGCCTCACTCGACTTTTATACGTGAGTTATCCGTTTGTGTAATTATTGTACAATATTTATGAAACTGTTGTCCAAAATTCATGATAAAAGATGAATAGTGAGCCTCAGTACAGGTGGCGGCACGTAAATCTAACGTGCAGTACGCCCGCCCGCGTCCCCCGCACTCCCCCGCGGTACCTTATTTTCGACTACTGCACATCAACGGTGTTCGCTAGACTTACGTGCCGGCACTTGTATATTATATTCGTATCGTTTCTACAACTAGGAGCTGCCACTTATAAAGGCACCACACATATAAAAAATAAATAAACAGTTTTGCAGACAGCTTTTACCAAAACATTGTAATATATTGTCCACATTTTAATGGAATAGCTTTTACCATCTTTCACTAACTACATTTCGTTTCAAATTAAACATTTCACTAATTTATCTGTACTCAAAATTTCTTTGGAAGAGATTGTTCAATACGCTTAGCCCGCCTATTGTGCATGTTTAAACTAATATTAATTGTACCGTTAAATACTGCAACAGAGAGTATTTATAATTTTGTGTCGTGTTTTTTAATATAAAAAATATATATAACTAAAACACTATGTTAACATTGAGAAATACTTAACTTAAGTATTATATTATACAAATTATTATGCTTACTTATAAATTCAACTGTATTATAATGAAACATAAGAAATAATTTGAAACATAACTTAAAACAAGTATAGTACATACTTTCTACTCCGTAGGATGAAGACAAAATTTATGTATGTGTATGTATGAATTAAAAAAGAATCCAAAATTCTAAACAGTACAATACTTAGCAATAAGCGAAAGGATTTTCCATCTTGCTAAGTAGGCCGGCAAAGCGTCTGCAATGCCTTTAATGCTGCGGGTGCCTATGAGCGATGGTGATCACTGATCACTTGCCGACGACACACTTGCTAGTTTGGCTTCCTGAGTTGAAAAAAAAAGTTTTTGAATAAATTATTGTAAAAGGTTTGCTTATTTTGAAGCAATCTAACACTATCCAGAATAAACAAAACAGATTCCCGAATTTATATCACAGGTAAAGTTCAAGAGGAAGGTTTACACATATTTATAATTCTACGCAGACGAAGTCGCGGGCAGAAGCTATATATATATTTATTTTAATCTAACTAATATTATAAATGCGAAAGTATGGATGGATGGATGGATGTTTGTTTGTTTGTTACTCAATCACGCCAGAACGGCCCAACGGATCTGGATGAAATTCAGGACATAGATAGAGAAAAGTCTGGAATAGCACATAGGCTACGTTTTATCCCGGAAAATTGCGTAGTTTCCGCGGGATAGCGATAAACGAATTCTTTGCAGACGAAGTCGCTGGCAACAGCAAGTAATATATATAACTGCAATCAGTCGCCAGACTTTTATCAGCTGCTTTATTATATGTATAGATTTTAAAAGACCCTGTTTACACGTTATATAAGTTTGTGGCCATACTTTTGGGCTATGTCTCTTGTAAAAATTTGATATTTTAGGTATTTTTAGGTATTATGAGCCCATGATAATTTAAAAATTAGGGGTATTAGGGGTATTAGTGAATAAGGTATTATGAAATTTTGTGGTTTTTAGTCTAAAGCGTTTATTTTCATACAAACTTCATACAAACCTATTCGAACACTAGAGAGGCACTGGCGTACGACACCGACGAATCCTGGGGCGTCATGCATTGAGACGATTGCGCGTATTTCAGGAATTTCATCGACATATTAGGACTGCTACTAGAACTCCGCAGTTTTGATATGGCCTGAAACAAACATTTGTAAAAATATAAATCGCGTCTTTATCCCTTTCGGTGTAGACAGAGCCTAAGGGCACGTCCAGGAATCATGTGGTCATAATTTAGCCTACTTTTGACCCCCCCCCCCCCCTTGGGGATATTTGGTGATTATAACGCTACCCCCTCACCCCATTCGAGATCACGTGTATTCTTCGGACGTAGTATGAATTAAGTCAGTTAATTAAAAAAACAGCAATAACTTGTTTTTTTTTGTTATTTTTTTACTTTCCTGCTGTGTAATAGTTATTTGTTATGCAAGGCTGCAAAGTTTTTGTTTGGCGCGAGCGCCTGTATTGAAATCCGAGCAAGCGAAGGATTCTATGATTGAACCACGAGCGAAGAGAGTGGTTCAAAAGAAGAATCCTGAGCGTCGTGAGGGTTTCAAGGCACGAGACACTAAACAAACTTTGCTGCCGAGCGAAACACACAATTTTTCACCTCACTACAGCGAGAAAAATAGTGGATGGAAGAATTTCAAATTTCTAATTACTTGAGTATATGAGTAGGTGAGGTGGTGGTGGTCGTGGTCGTGGTGGAATGGTCGTCAGCGCGGCGTTCGAATTTCAAAAACCTTTTCCACCCAAGAGGGGAAAAAGCACTTTTCCACGCAAATTTTTAAGGAGAAAGACAGCCCTTTCGAGCAAGTGAGGTGAAAAAAGAATTACACGTGATCTGGTCTGGGAGCAAAGAAAAACATACAATGTACAAAAATTAATGTCCGACCGAAGTTTCGGTTTCGGTTTCGGCCAATTTCGGGCAAAAAAGTGATTTCGGCCGAAGTTTCGGTTTCGGCCAGAATCCGGCCGAAACCTTCGGCCGGGCCGAAATTACTTCACGGCCTCTCGTGGCTCTCGCATCGGGAGCACTCGGCTTAATTCGGGCACGCTCGGCCGGGTAGGTATAGGTAATGCACAGGCGGCCGGCCCAGCTGGGACCAGCGACAGTAGTATGCATGCAGTTTTTTTATTTTGTTTAACAAAAAAGTAACCGTTCTCATATAAGAAATCCTTGCAATAACCTTTTCCTTACGATTTGTACAGTAATTTTGAATATTTTATTTAATATGATACGTCTTCAAAAATTTCTGTTTCGGTTTCGGTTTCGGCCGAAATCAGAAAAAAACCGAATATTCGGTTTCGGTTTCGGCTTAAAATCGTGTTTCGGTCGGACACTAACAAAAATGTGTAAAAGCCCATCGAGGGAACGGTCGAAATTCTTAGGAATCATATAGGCGATGCGGCTAGCAACCCATCACTATTTTGATTCCGCTCTCTATATACGCCCACAATCATGCTAAACGTGGCCTAGGTCTTGTTACTTTAAGTTCTATCTACCCCGTAAGGGCTAAAACGTGATTTATGTAAAAATCGGAGTCAATCTCGCACACCGAGGCTTCCATACATTGGGCAAGTAAATATGAAATCCAGTGTTAGCAGAGCCCTGCTTTTTAGGGAAAATGTAGGCAGTGTGAGGTCATTTTATATTTGGTTACTTACATATATAGACCGACAGACGGGAAAATGTGACCGAGACTTTCTTGAAGTGAAAACTTCTGTAGTTGCGTTGAGCGCTAAGAAATGTTAAACTCGCGTCAGGCGTAAGACGGAGGGAGAGTTTAAGTAATAAGTACCAGGATATCAGATCCTCTAAGAGCTTATTTTGAAATGCGAATGAATCGCGTTCGATTTTTGAAGTGATTTTTTGTTGAGCCGTGGAGCAAAAGTACTAGGGCATCAGCACATTGTCATTTATTTATTTTACCTGTAGCAACACTCCGATGGGGTGGCGGCCGCATATAGTGTTGCCATATTTATTAAGATAGTTTGTGAACGACCGGGGATCCATTGTTTCTATTATATCCATACCCTGTAACAATAAAAGTTATATATTTAACTAGTTTCTGTCCGCGACTTCGTCTGTGTAGAAATAGCAGTTGAAAAGTTAATCGACAATATTTTATATTTTTTTTAGAAAATATGGAGCACTTTAAGAAACTAATTTGAATATTTTGTCATTTCATGGCTTAATTTAATTAATATAATTGGTTAAAAAAATCAGATTCGACTTTTCGTAAATTATATACGGCGGCTGAAATAGGCAATTTTCCCACAATCCTATGGAAATTAAAAAAAATAGTTGTCATAACTGTTGTGACTGTCATCTCAATGTCAAATATACTGTTTACCTACAAACATATTGAATGTTGCGTTAAATCCTGATCATGGTTATAATGAGTTGAAAATTTATGAATGTGGAAGTATGTGGCATTGTGTTTTGGTACCTACTTACATCGAAATGATCCTCGCAACAATATTGTGTACTTATAAACTTTGAAGTATTCAACATTTACTTCGCGACACCACTTTTCTCTTAAATCTGCTCGGATGCGTGCGAACTATTGTTTTGGAGCTGTTTTTAGAGTCATTATTTCAGGTTGGAACGAAGCATTTTCTGTAACTTCCATTATTTCGTTTTAAATCGACCGACAATTTTAAGTTTTCAACAAAACAATATTTACTTTACTGACATTGGGTGACACTGATAACTAGTTGACATATAAATTTAATAGACAAACTAGATATTTTCCAATTTATTTTTTGGCATATATATAGAACTACCAACAGCCGCTCGGTAAAGTCGAATAAAGGTCAAACAATTTTTTTGCAAAATATCCGTAATCCTTGAGTATTTTTGAACGCCAGTAAGATAAAACAGTTCGCAAGCCCCATACTTCGAAATGGTTTTCAAATCAGGGTATGTTGTATAAAAATGAACAATCCCAATTCTGTTTACATTACAAACTCGACAAGAATTCGTGAAGAAGCCGTGGTAGCCTAGTGGTTTGACCTGTGGCCTCTCAAGCAGAGGGTCGTGCGTTCGAATCCCAGGCTCGCACCTCTGATTTTTTTGGAATTTATGTGCGAATCTCATTTGAAATTTACCATGAGCTTTTCGGTGAAGGAAAACATCGTGAGGAAACCTGCACACAACTTCGAAGCAATTCAATGATGTGTGTGTAGTTCCCAATCCGCACTGGGCCCGCATGGGAACTATAGCCCAAGCCCTCTCATTGTGAGAGGAGGCCTGTGCCCAGCAGTGGGACGTATATAGGCTGGAGATGATGATGATGCCCTATTTTATAAAGCTACAAGTTACTTTTATAAAGTTACAAATTAGTTAGTGTTAGTTAGTTATGTGGATGAAGCGAAAGAGGTATGTCAGGATCGTAGCAAGTGGAACAAAGTAGTCTCTGCCTACCCCTGTGGGAAAGAGGCGTGACGGTATGTATGTATGTACAAGTTACAAATTAGAAGCGGAAGTCTCTTTCTGACCCTATGTGTTAGATATAAAACAAAGGTCTGGTGTATGTATGTATGTCTGTCTGACCTGTCGGTCGAGCCACTCTATGCTCTGGTGTGTATGTCTGTCTGACCTGTCGGTCGAGCCACTCTATGCTCTGGTGTGTGTGTCTGTCTGACCTGTCGGTCGAGCCACTCTATGCTCTGGTGTGTGTCTGTCTGACCTGTCGGTCGAGCCACTCTATGCTCTGGTGTGTGTCTGTCTGACCTGTCGGTCGAGCCAGTCTATGCTCTGGTGTGTGTGTCTGTCTGACCTGTCGGTCGAGCCACTCTATGCTCTGGTGTGTGTCTGTCTCACCTGTCGGTCGAGCCACTCTATGCTCTGGTGTGTGTGTCTGTCTGACCTGTCGGTCGAGCCACTCTATGCTCTGGTGTGTGTGTCTGTGTGACCTGTCGGTCGAGCCACTCTATGCTCTGGTGTGTGTGTCTGTGTGACCTGTCGGTCGAGCCAATCTATGCTCTGATGTGTGTGTCTGTCTGACCTGTCGGTCGAGCCACTCTATGCTCTGGTGTGTGTCTGTCTGACCTGTCGGTCGAGCCAGTCTATGCTCTGGTGTGTGTGTCTGTCTGACCTGTCGGCCGAGCCACTCTATGCTCTGGTGTGTGTGTCTGTCTGACCTGTCGGTCGAGCCACTCTATGCTCTGGTGTGTGTGTCTGTCTGACCTGTCGGTCGAGCCACTCTATGCTCTGGTGTGTGTCTGTCTGACCTGTCGGTCGAGCCACTCTATGCTCTGGTGTGTGTGTCTGTCTGACCTGTCGGTCGAGCCAATCTATGCTCTGGTGTGTGTCTGTCTCACCTGTCGGTCGAGCCACTCTATGCTCTGGTGTGTGTGTCTGTCTGACCTGTCGGTCGAGCCACTCTATGCTCTGGTGTGTGTCTGTCTGACCTGTCGGTCGAGCCACTCTATGCTCTGGTGTGTGTCTGTCTGACCTGTCGGTCGAGCCAGTCTATGCTCTGGTGTGTGTGTCTGTCTGACCTGTCGGTCGAGCCACTCTATGCTCTGGTGTGTGTCTGTCTCACCTGTCGGTCGAGCCACTCTATGCTCTGGTGTGTGTGTCTGTCTGACCTGTCGGTCGAGCCACTCTATGCTCTGGTGTGTGTCTGTCTGACCTGTCGGTCGAGCCAGTCTATGCTCTGGTGTGTGTGTCTGTCTGACCTGTCGGCCGAGCCACTCTATGCTCTGGTGTGTGTGTCTGTCTGACCTGTCGGTCGAGCCACTCTATGCTCTGGTGTGTGTGTCTGTCTGACCTGTCGGTCGAGCCACTCTATGCTCTGGTGTGTGTGTCTGTGTGACCTGTCGGTCGAGCCAATCTATGCTCTGATGTGTGTGTCTGTCTGACCTGTCGGTCGAGCCAATCTATGCTCTGATGTGTGCGTCTGTCTGACCTGTCGGTCGAGCCACTCTATGCTCTGGTGTGTGTGTCTGTCTGACCTGTCGGTCGAGCCACTCTATGCTCTGGTGTGTGTCTGTCTGACCTGTCGGTCGAGCCAGTCTATGCTCTGGTGTGTGTGTCTGTCTGACCTGTCGGCCGAGCCACTCTATGCTCTGGTGTGTGTGTCTGTCTGACCTGTCGGTCGAGCCAGTCTATGCTCTGGTGTGTGTGTCTGTCTGACCTGTCGGTCGAGCCACTCTATGCTCTGGTGTGTGTCTGTCTGACCTGTCGGTCGAGCCACTCTATGCTCTGGTGCAGGGCGCCGCGCGCCGCGTCCCGCCAGGTGTAGCGGAAGCGGCTGCCCCAGTGGCAGAAGTCCGATGACACCACGAACAGGTTCGCCGGGTCCGCCAGGTACGGCGCCAGGATCGCGCCGTATCTTAACAACAAACACCACTCACTTGACTAAAACAAATCGTCACACACACAGAGAGAGAGAGAGACACGCACACGCGCGCGCACACGCACGGAGATAGTGAAAGAGAGAGAGGGGGAAAGGGGAAGAGAGGGGGAGAGGCGGGGGAGAAAAGAGAGAGGGGGAGATGGGGGGGAGAGAGAAAGACAGTCTCTGAAACACTTACGCATAGACACACACACAGAGAGAGACGCACACGATCGCGCGCGCGCGCACACTCATACACAGATATAGAGGGGGGGGGGAAGAGGGGGGAGAGGGAGAGAGAAGAGAGGAGGGGAGAGAAGAGATGGGGGGAGGGGGGAAGAGGGAGAGAGATACAGTCTCAGACACACACAAACACACATACGCACGCACGCACACTCAAACACAAACACGCGCGCGCGCACGCGCACGCAGAGAGAGACGTCGATGTCAAACGTATAATACACCTGTTTTTGTGTCGGGCGTTAAAAACTAAAGACCACTTACTTGGCTTCTTTTTCAGGAGACAACGATCCCACTAGTATAGGTATAATCGTGAAACCGGTTTCATATCTGGAAAGATGGAAGTTACAGTAAGTAATAGTACATTTCGATGCTAGTGCGGAAAGTATGTCATTACTTCACGAGTCTCGAGATATCTTGCCACGAGCCGTGAGGCGAGTTGGCAAGACAAGAGACGAGTGAAGAATGACATTTCCGCGCGTGTATCGAACGACGATTTTCAATACAGTTGCGAAAAAAAAATACAACACAGAATAATTTGAAATAACTAATTCACAACACTTTGTCAACAAATGTCACTAACATTAAGCTTAACTTTAACAAAATGCTGTTAATTGAGCAAACCGGTAGGTTCGGTCCACAAATCTCGTCATTCGCGCTTTTCATTTCAAGTAAACAAAATAAAACTCACTTAACATCAAAAATCTCTTTCCCGCCGCTCAGCCGCTCCAGTTCTACGGGCCGACTCCCTCCCAGTCTCTTACCTCGACTGCTTTAACCACCGAGCGCCGCCATGACAGTCTGCTTTACCGACTCTACCCAGGCGTATCGCCCGCGTTTACTCAACAACAGTTTGGAATTTGTCCGACAGATGGCGTTTAAGCTACAACTCATTTAACAGATAATATTAATTGTAATGTCAATACAATAAAATTATCTCTGCTTCAGTTAATCTCCAACATATATAACACTTTACTATTATCTTAGTATCATTATGTTCGATTATTTATTTGAATTGTATAAACACAACTACTGTTTCCTTTAGAACCTTAAAAACCATGGTTGCAGTTGGAAAAACGACTCCTATTTGACAGGCGTTTCGGCAGCTAAAATTCCGTTCCATTCAGACACTTTAATAAGAACTGTTTTTAGGAATTCAATATTTTATAATAATAATGATGAAAAGGCTAGTAATAAAATATAAAATCTCAATATTTTGATATTTTTACATCAATAATAGGTTTTTATTTTTATTACGTCTTGGAAAGACTAGCATTATACCTAATAACTGTTTGGTAAGTAGTCGTGAATTGGAACAAATACAAATTAAAAAAAAATGGAAAAGTAAATCGCACTAGTGCGCAAAAACGAACTTTTCGCACGCAAAACAGCCAAAAAAAGGACACTTTTTGAGCAACTGTATTGAAAAAAAATTTACACCTGCACACTACAATTAGTAGGTAGTACTTTAGTAGTAATGAGATCAATATCTCATTGCGGATACGTTGCCGACCTAGAGACCTAGGATAGAATACCTCTTGTGCCAAGTAATTTCACCGACTCCCTTACTCTCCACGCCGGAACATAGCAGTGCAAGCACTATAAATCATAAGTTTAAATGACGAGTTATATTGTATGGGTGTTCAGTAGAACTAACCCTGAAATATTCAGGATAAAATCTGAGAGTCCTTGTGTGTTCCCTTTTGACTGTGGCGATCAGTTTCCGAAAATTTAATTTGACTATAAGCGATTTTTCCATTCGCAATTTTTTTTAACAATGTGTAAATTTCATGAAAGGTTATTTTACTAGACGCAAAATTACCCATTCGCAAAATTTTCCAATATTTTTTTATTACTGTGATAAACATTCGACGGAGCCTCGCTGCGGGGCTCCTATTTCCGGGCGTTTTGCCCTTCGGGCATTTAAAGATAACAAACGAACCTAAGCTAGCTACCCAACAAACACAGATAGCAATATAAAAGTCCACTTTTGGTGTAACACAACACCAAAAGCTGTATAAGGAGGCTGTATAATGGTGTTAACAGCGCTGTTAACACCAATATAACTCTTATTTGGGCACAAATTATTCAGCCTTTGGTTCTAATTGAGTTCACATTTCTACTTAAAAGAATTATAGTAGCACTATATTGGATTATCTGCTGTTTAACAGAACACGAGTGTCCTGTTATACAGACTAAGGAGTAGGGATAGGTCACATATCCTCTTAAATAACGCTTTTGGTTAATATAAACCTGTATAATATCATCAGCCGTGTAAATAATATTGAAAATATTCCCTTAGTAAATTGTTTTGGACTGTCAGCCGAGTTAGAATATTTGACATTCATTCAATGGTGTCGAAAAATAAAGAAATGGCCGCGCGGTGTGATATGTGAAATTAGGGGAGCATTGTATTTTTGGTACCTAAGTAAAGTTTGTAACAGCCTGTGAAAATAGCTGGGAATGCATGTTTACTGTGAATGTCTATATGGTTTTATGACTAAATTTTTACGCGCCTCGAAAATATCTCTTTTTTAATTATCAATATCGTGAAAGAAGTAACAAGTAAAATATTATTAAATACATTTTTATGTGACTTACACACAATTATGCAAACTTTTTGTTTTATTTTAAAATATGTGTAATTTTAGCATGTAATTCAAAAAGTAAAAAGGCAGAAATCATGATTAAAACATAAACAATAACATTGTTTTTAAGGATAAGGTAGCAGCAAAATGGCGACATTCAGGAAGAAACCTATGTGAACCGTTTTAATCCTGAAATAATTCCCATGGCTGCAAAAAGTTCCAATATTGCTCGATGTGCCTTAGAATAGCTAACGACAATTCTAATATGCAGACTAAAACAGTATAGAAGTATCTGTGTGTAGCCAATTTACAGCCAAATGCTGCATTTCTGAGTTATATGAGGATCTCGCAACACCGTTGGTGTTCATGTGGGTTAATAAAACGCCGTTAAGCAGCTTTGAAAAAAAACGCAAAAAAGCTGTGTAACAGAGTCGAGGTGAGCCGATATGTAACTTTTTGCATTAAATCACTCTAAGTGTGCACCACTGTAAAACTGTTGGCTGTACAGTAGATCACAGTGACTCTTTTAAGCAGCGGCATTAGAGTGGTATAAGTCAACGCCTTTATACAGCAATTAACATATTTGACTACCACTAAAATGCTCTTAAGGAACCATGCTGCTAGAGGCTGTAAGAAGGCATTTTTGACATCTGCACTTACACCGATCGCGTAACAATAGTATCCGTTCCTGCTTTTATGATGCTATTATACAGGCAAAAGCGTAATGCGCCGCTATAAGTTCACGGTTGTACCATATTAAATGTTTATTAACTCTTAAGGTTCCATGTTACACCAAAAGTGGACTTTTGTATTGCTATCTGTGTTTGTTGGGTAGTGGCTTAAACTAAGAATAAATTATATTGGGTAATTTTGGGATATTCGCTTGAGGTATAAAAATCGTAACGGAAAATAGCATACTGAGAAAAAATAACGTTGGAAATTTTGCGAATGGAATAATCGCTTCTAGCCAAAATCGATTTTCGGTAAATTAATCGAAGCAAACTTCCTTTCCTGGTCCCAACGGAAGACCAGCGCTGGCTGCAAGGCCAGCACATGCTGAGTTGGGACCATTTTGTGACAATTTATGTATCTGAATGTATAATGTGTTTATTTATTTAATATGTGATTGTCATAAATAAACTTTTTTCTTTCTTTCTTTCTTTTACTTACTCTTCCATAACTTTGGCTATGTAAGGCAGGTGCATCTCTATGGAGTGCTCGTCCTCGTCTGTCTGTACGTCCATCCATTCGAACTGCCGCGTGGCTTCCAGTTCAGCATATACTGAAACATTCATAATCAATACATACATACATAAACAACTAGACTCCCAATCGCAAACAAAAGTGCCTCAAGAAACGTCCGAGCGGCGTTGTCTATGTATTGTGTGTGTCAACACATCAACTTACACAGATAACATTAACATATTCGTTCAAATTAACACCTTATTTCGTGGCAGTAATGTTTAATGTCAATTGCATACGATCGTGAGAAGTAATGACACGACGCCACGCGCTGGAAACCTGTCTGTCTCTTGTTCTCAAGCGTTTGAGATTACGGTGCGAAAGAGACATGTACATTGTTATCGAAGCGCGGTCGAAACACGACTGAACCAAAACTGCACAATAGACGCGTCGTGCAGACTTTTGCTTCCGACAGTTTTTGAGCGAGATTGGGAGTCTAGTTGTTTATTGTAAGTCAATGTAATCAATACATAAATACATAAATCAAGTCTTTATCCCGTACGGGGTAAACAAAACCTAAAGGGCGGGCCAATATTCAAGCGTTTCGACCGCTCGGTTCATGCGTCATTGTCGTCCCACAATTATCCTATTTAACAGAAGGACAAGCCGTAACAACTTTGGATAAGCTAAATGCAGCATCGATACTGTGTTTCGTTGTCATAAAAAGTTAATAATAATAATAATAATAATTTATTTCAGATTTACAAGAAAAATCCATAATAAGTTAAGTCTCAGCATCATCTCTTTTAATGGTATATGCCGAAACGCTGAATATTCGCCCAGGCACGTTTAGCACGAGGCATATATGTATACCATTTTCATTCTTACCTGTCCTATTTGGTAAACAAAATTCTAACCTCAATATGCAAATTTTTGTAAAGAATAAGGTGTATCATGTTATCAAATAAACCTGAGGTAATATTTTGTACATAATTTTTCTGATATTTTATCTCCAGTTCCTTTATTTACGATGAAATAGTTAAAAAAATAA
Source organism: Pandemis heparana (assembly GCA_963854515.1). NCBI lineage: Eukaryota > Metazoa > Arthropoda > Insecta > Lepidoptera > Tortricidae > Pandemis > Pandemis heparana. The sequence continues at coordinate 4,209,196 of OY978033.1, forward strand.
CAAAAATGAGACGTTTGGAGGTTAGAATTTTGTTTACCAAATAGGACAGGTAAGAATGAAAATGGTACAGGTGGAAAGGAGAATCAAAAGCCTTAAACTTTTGATGATCGTTTAGTCAGTCAGTCAGTGAGTCAGTGACAAAATTGAAGAATTTTGACTAGTTATAATTCTTAAACTACTGGTTCAAATTGAATGAAATTTTAAATATACAGTGTTTATACAATGCCTGATTGGTTACAGAAAATTCAGGCTTCTAGTTTTATCCTTAACGAAGTTAAAGGGGGGTCGAAAATGGCCTGTAGGCTTATTGTCTAACTCGCTCGCAATCGCCATCGCGTACATTTTGACAGTTCTTGTATGAATGTGACAGCTAGGTGATTCCGATGCCGATTGTCAGCCCGTACATGAACTATCAAAATGAACGCGATGGCGATTGCGAGCGAGTTAGACAATGAGCCTACTGAACTGCTTCGAGAAAAGGATGGTACGCCCGTCCAGCTTTTGCTCGACTATGCGGGAGCACTGCCGTGCCCCCAGATCAGTATAGGAGTATAGACTTATGGTTCGTGGTAGGTATCGGGCAGATGAAACGATAGTCTTTCTTCCAAAGAGAGTATAATCAATCACTTCACATGAAAGTACAGTACAGTGTTACACAGAGATATTTATAATTATCTTAGAGTAGAGAAATCAAATTGAATCGTGCCGAACTCTGACAAGTCTCGTCTAGTGCTGAGAGAGCATAGACAATATTTTCTCTCAGTGTTGCCATGCATTGCATGACTTGGATTCGTGGCGTTTTCGCCACACCACCCCCCCACGGAGAATATAAAGGCGATCAAGAAAAGAAAATAATAATAATAATAAGACTTACAAATCTAACCTATCTCTAAATCGTACTCTTCTACCAGCCCTAGTGGTTATAGGGGTCGGAGAAGGAATGGGAAGCGGCGTAGGAGGGTCCGGAGTCGGGGCAGGTGTTGCAGGTGTTGCAGGAGGCGCAGGCAGCTCCGGGACTCGGCGAGGTGCCGTGACGTCCAAGTGGGCCGGTTTCACCCTGTCAACACTGACAGTGACGACTCTACCGTTGACATCTAAGGTAAGATTTTTACCATGTCTTGTCAAGATCAGGTACGGACCGGTGTATGGCGGTTGTAGCGCTCGGCGGACCGTGTCGTCTCGCAGAAATACGTGCGTAGCTACAGCCAGGTCCTTGAACACGAATGAGGCCGGTTGAGAATGGTGAGAAGCAGGAACGGCTCTTAAGCCTTTCATATGATGTCTCAGCTGTGTGACAAAATCTGTGGTCACCTCAACGTTGGCAGGTTCTTCAGGAGCTACGACCAGCTCGCCAGGTAGACGAAGGGGCTCCCCGTAAAGGAGCTCAGCTGCTGAAGTCTTAAGGTCCTCCTTTAATGAAGTTCTCATACCGAGTAAAACTAGAGGCAGTGCCGTGGACCAGGAGTCTCCGTGGCACATGAGAGCGGCCTTGAGCTGGCGGTGCATGCGCTCAACCATCCCGTTAGCTTGGGGATGGTACCCAGAAGTGCGGACGCGCTTCGAGCCACAAACGTTCATGAGTCGATGGAACAGTGCGGACTCGAACTGACGTCCTTGGTCCGTAGTCACTACAGAGGGTACCCCATAGCGAGATATCCACTCCCGGGTGAATGTTTCTGCGACTTCTTCCGCTGTGATGCCAGTCATCGGCCATGCCTCGGGCCACCGAGTAAATCTATCGACTGCCGTCAAACAGTACTGGAATCCTTTGCTGTGTGGCATAGGACCTATTATGTCGATATGTACGTCGCGAAAACGACGAGATGTACGTGCGAATTTCTCCAAAGGGGCACTTACATGCCTGGTAACTTTGCTTCGCTGGCAGGCGAGGCAATTGCGTGCCCATTTACGGCAATCTCTTTTGATGTTAGGCCAGACGAAGCGGTCAGTCATCAAACGTACGGAAGCTCGTCCGCCTGGATGGCTGAGACCGTGTATCTTCTCAAAATGCTTCTTCCGGAAGTCCTCAGTCAGGTACGGTCGTGGTTTCCCAGTAGACACGTCACAATATATGGAAACTTCCGTTCCAGGTAAAAGAACTTTTTCGAGCTTCAGAGACGTATGTGAGGCTTGTACTCTATGAAGCTCCGTGTCCGTAGCTTGTGCTTCAGCCAATGCCGCGTAATCGTCCTCCAGCCGAATCGCTTCGATTCGGGACATGGTGTCCGCAACGACATTATCTTTTCCGCTGACGTGGACAATGTCCGTCGAAAACTGTGAAATGAAAGAAAGATGATTGAGCTGTACAGGAGGCAACTTTTCGCGACGTTGGATAAATGCGTACGTCAACGGTTTGTGATCCGTGAATATGGTGGCGTGCTGTGCTTCCAACACGTGTCGGAAATGCTGCACAGCCTCATACACTGCCAAAAGCTCACGGTAATAAGCTGGCCAGGCGGAGTGTCGCGGCGACAGTTTCTTGCTAAAAAACGCTAGCGGCTGCCACTGGCCGTTGACTTCCTGCTGCAAGCAGGCTCCTACATGGGTCGCAGACGCATCTGTGAAGAGCCCCAATCGGGCATCAGCGATGGGATGAGCCAGGAGAGTAGCGGTGGCCAGGTGCTCTTTGCATTTGTTGAACGCGAGCTCAAGCTCAGGCGTCCAAGGTACAGGTTTCGGACCTTTTAGTTGAGTGGCTGCCAACACATCAATAAGCGGTGCTTGAAGTTCGGCTGCATTCGGGAGGAATCGGCGATAAAAGTTTATCATGCCTAAAAACCTGCGAAGGCCTTCAACCGTTTTAGGCAAGGGAAAACTTCGCAAGGCTTCAATTCTCTCTGGAGGTGGGCAGGACCCATTCTTGTTGATTCGGTAGCCCAAGAATGTTACCTCATCAGCAGCGAGCACGCACTTAGATGGATTCACGACGACGCCATACTCCGACAACCTCTGGAATAGTGCACGCAGGTGTTCCGCATGCTCCTCAGGGGTGCTGGAAAATACGAGGACATCGTCAATATACGGATAGCAGTAATCGAGTCCCCTCACGACCTCATCCATAAAGCGCTGGAAGGATTGACCAGCATTACGGAGGCCGAAGGTCATGAAGGGAAACTCGAACAACCCGAAAGGAGTCGTAATGGCTGTTTTACTGATGTCAGCTTCATGTACAGGAATCTGCTGGTATGCTTTCGCAAGGTCAATTGTACTGAACACCGTAGAGCCAGCTAGGTTATGTGCAATATCGCCTATGTGACGCACCGGGTAGCGGTCGGGGACAGTCCTAGCGTTCAACGCTCGGTAGTCTCCGCATGGACGCCAACCGTGTTCTCCTTTTCGTGCCATATGCAGAGGCGAAGCCCAGGGGCTGCTAGAGGGGCGTGCAGTTCCACAACTCACCATTTCCTCAAATTCTTTCTTCGCAGCCTGAAGTTTCTGCAGTGCGAGTCTGCGCGGGCGACACGAAACCGGTGGACCATCAGTTGTTATGATGTAGTGCACGGTAGAATGCTTGACTTTTCGTGGCAGCCCTGGCGGTCGCAAAATGTCTGGAAACTCTAGCAAGATCTTGGCGAATGGAGACTCAGCAACAATGGTCTTGACACTCGCCTGGTCGATCTGAGCTATAGTTGCAGGTGCGAAAAGCTTGGTGCTGCCATCTAGCAGACGCTGGTTGCGGCAGTCTGGCATCAGATGATACTCCGCCAATAAGTCAGAACCGATGATGGGTGCGCTAACATCTGCAATAATAAAATCCCATTTTATATCCCGGTGAAGCCCTAAGTTCAATCGCAAGGGGAGTGTGCCATAGGTTTTAATTGCACTCCCATTAGCTGCACGAACGTCAAAAGTCGTGGGGCTGTAGCTTCCCTTAAGCAAGTTGCGGGGAAAACAGCTAAGGTCCGAGCCAGTATCGACTAGGAATCGATGTCCTGACTTGGAGTCCATCACGAACAAGCGGCGGCCGGGGTTGGAGCAATCAGATGCCGCCTCTACTGATTGCTGGGAGGGTTTCCCTCTTGCTTAGGTACCCAAGAGCAAGGGGGAGTACATTTTGAGGCCCGGATGTTGTACCGCTTGTGGTACCAGCACAATCGGGTCCCGGATTTAGAAGCTGCCCTTGATTTGGGCTGGGACCGTGAAGTAGATCTAGAGCTGCGTGGATTGCCAGTGCTGAGTGCCTCAACCTTCCTGGTTAGAGCTTCAATGCACTTTATAAGGCTGGTCATTTCTGATGAAGATGACGAGGTGGTGCTGGTCGCAAAGACGCTTGGAGATGAAGGAGTCGTCTCCATGATAGCATCAGCTATTTCAGCCACTTTGTCCAATTCCAGATCCTTTTGTGCTAGAAGAATCCGTTGCACTTCCTTTGGTAGTCGACGCATCCATAACTCTCGCAGGATGCTCTCATCTGTCATGGCTGTTCCAGCCAATGAGCGGAGGTGTTGGAGAAATATTGTAGCTTTCCGGTCTCCGAGCTCTTCTCCACTTAGCAGCTGTCTCACTTCCTGCTCTCTAGAAATGGAAAGTTTTTTTATTAATTCGCATTTTAAATTTTCATACCTGTTAGCAGTAGGGGGGTTAGAAATTATTCCCTCCACTAATGTAGCTGTTTTTGTATCTAGCATGGATAACACATATCCATACTTTGTGCTTTCTGATTTAATTCCTGATATTTCAAACTGAGCCTCGGCCTGAGCAAACCATAGCTTAGGTTTTTCCGTCCAGAAGTTAGGTAATTTCACTTTTACTTCGTTAACTTGGGGTGCTGCATCGCCACAGAGTGCTGACACTTGATCCTGAAGCTGTTTAAGTTGCTCCAACATTTGAGATTCGGCAGCCATTGGTGTGGGAAGAAAGGAGAACCCTATAACCACTAAATGCTATGTATGAAATAATCAATCCCCAAGAATCACTAAATAAAATGACTAAGAGTGTACTGGTAAGAATCCAAGGCACGCTCAAACTGGCAAACAAAAAACACAAAACAAAAATGTACAGCAAAGAAAATCTGTAGGTATAAGTAGGCACACAACCTGCATTCATATAAAATAAACATTCATATAAAACAATGTATATAGGTACACACAATAAGTTTGCTTGCAGAAAGATTATCAATGTACAACAATAACCCTTAATATAGAGAAAAACAGGTCATTAATCAGTTTATAAAATTATATGAATTATCAGTTTATAAAATTATGTGAACAACAATATTTAGAAGTTCTGAAAATATTGAAATTACAATGTCACCAAATGTTCACAGTTAAATTATCTAAATTGTTGGTGAAATATATCAATGAACAATACAATCCTGTAATCGATACGCTCCTTAAGTTGTAATGTAAACATCCAATTAGGTATTAAAAATTCGGTACGTAAGAAAGTTATATTATGACTATAATAGTTTTTAAGAATGTTCGTCCACTGATTTTGACGGAAATTATGTAAAACACTTTAACCACTGATTTTAAATTTGAGAACACTAGGTTTCTGTTTATAAATTGTGCAAAAACTTACGATTGTCCGGTGTAAATAAATACTTGCAGAAATTTTGGCGCACGAAACCCAAGTGACACTGACGGTGACACTGACAGTGACAGTAGAAGTGACACTGACAGCCGAAGTGACAATGACAGCCGAAGTGACAATGACAGCCGAAGTGACAGGCGCGGACAGATAAGTCCGCTGTCAGATGTTTCTTCGGAGAGCCGCCCGTGGCGCGAGCGTCGTCGAGGTCTTGGATTTAAATTTGCCGCCTTCTTGACACTTGTACCTATGACCGGCGGAACGCGTGCTAACGATATTACAATTTGAAAAATTTACGGATTGCACTGCACTACACTTTTGTCCCGTATGCCACGAACCGTATTTAAAACGTAAACTGTTTAAAAAACACTTTCCACACGGCGATGTTGACGAAATAATGGCGTCGACAGGCTTTTCTAGCAGATGCCGGGTCCATTCGAGAACACCAAAATGCGGGTCTTTTTCGCTGTAGAAACCAGCAGGAACAGATCAAATGCGCTAGGAATTTGCGCTTGATGTCCACGTGAACTGTTTCAGGCGTTGACCAACAGCCGTTTAGGTAGAAATCGGCTCCAATCCAACGGAGTCCGGGGTCACCATTATGGTTCGTGGTAGGTATCGGGCAGATGAAACGATAGTCTTTCTTCCAAAGAGAGTATAATCAATCACTTCACATGAAAGTACAGTACAGTGTTACACAGAGATATTTATAATTATCTTAGAGTAGAGAAATCAAATTGAATCGTGCCGAACTCTGACAAGTCTCGTCTAGTGCTGAGAGAGCATAGACAATATTTTCTCTCAGTGTTGCCATGCATTGCATGACTTGGATTCGTGGCGTTTTCGCCACAGACTCACCCTGCTTGTCTATGGTGAGATCGTAGAGCGGTGTCTGGTACTTGTCGAGAGAGGACAGCGCACAGCCCCCCAGCCGCACGTGGTGGGAGGGGCCCAGGATGAAGATGCGCTTGCTGCGGACGCCATCATCAACGTCATCATCATACTATTTGTTTAATGTAATTAATAGGCTAGGTGTGTTGGCACTGTTGGTCTTAACTGTAAGCCTACCCTTGTATTTTAAATAAATAAATAAATCATCAGAATAAATGCAGTAGAAATGAGAGCGTTAAGTAGTATGGAAGGTGTATCACTGAAAGATAGAATAAGGAATAGTGTGATAAGGGAATGTGCTGGTGTGAAAGAAGATATAGTGACTAGGATAGAAAAAAGTATGCTTAGTTGGTTTGGTCACGTAGAGAGGATGGATGAAAGAAGATTAACTAAACAGATTTATATGGGAAGTGTGAATGGGTGCGTTGGGAGGGGAAGGCCTAGGCGGACGTTCGGTGATCAAATTGGGGACGTTTTAGAGAAAGGCCAGGTCAAGAGTACCCGAAACCGACGAGCATGTATGAAGAGATTGATGAATGTGGATGAAGCGAAAGAGGTATGTCAGGATCGTAGCAAGTGGAACAAAGTAGTCTCTGCCTACCCCTGTGGGAAATAGGCGTGACGATATGTATGTATTTTTATTTATTTATTTATTTATTTATTTATCATCATCATCATCATCGTCATCATCATCAAGGTCATCATCAAATTTCGCTTATTGCCAAAGGGCAAATATAGCTCAAATGTCGAGATTTGTAGGTATAAGTGAAAAACTGAAGTTGTATGTAGTAGACGTAGTAGTGTACAGAACTGATAGGGGGCTTAAGCCATTTTTCTAATTTGGAACGTCAATTTGTCTACACGCACACATTTGTAAAGTTTGCATTAAAACCCGTTCAGCCGTTTTCACGTGATGCGCTCGCAAATATACAGACAAACAGACGAAAATTCTGAAAACTGTTGGAACGTGTTCTGTTATCGATACTAAGTATCCCCAGTTTTTTCTTTATATCTTCCATGTACATGGAACTTTCGACCCTCTTCAACTTTATTATATGTATGGATTTCATACAACACAATTATCATTAAATGAAATGTATATACAATGATATTATAAACCCTAGATGCACCGCCACGTATAAAATCACTGCCAAAACTTGTCCCATAAGTACATTCCAAAAATATGAAAGTCGCGAATGCCAAATGATATTTCAACCACATTTTAAAATATTCGAAATACGACTATATAACACAAACATTAGTTTTATTTCAAATGCACGTGTCCGGAATATACGACATTATTGAAATTTAAACTGACAGCACGTCGTAAATCATATTGACAGCTCCATAGGGCCAGAGAGTGCTTAATGACAGATTCTAAGCACTCTCTGCTCGGGACGAGTTTTGAGCGCTCGTAGTGAATCGAGGGTTTCTAATATCACTGGCTGTTGCCAGCGACTTCGTCTGCCAAGAATTCGTTTATCGCTATCCCGCGAGAACTGTGCAATTTTCCGGGATAAAAAGTAGCCTATGCTATTGCAGACTTTTCTCTACCTATGCGCCGAATTTCATCTAGATCTGTTGGGCCGTTCTGGGGTGATTGAGTAACAAACAAACATCCATCCATCCATCCATCCATCCATTCATCCATCCATCTATCCATCCATCCATACTTTCGCATTTATAATATTAGTTAGATTAGATTAGATTAGATTTGTGTATATACTCACACAACCACAGGGCTGACTTGTCTGTAGGCGTACGCAGCGCACGCGCCGCAGTAGGAGTACCCCGCGTGCCTGCAAACAAGTACAAGTAAAGGCATTCCCCCTTATTCATAAACGCTCTATACGCTTCTGCTAACTTAGTAATCGTTTGTCCTTATCTGTGAAAGGTAAATGTCAAAGTGACAGATAAGGACAAACGATTGTTTTTTATGAATAAGGAGCATTGACTGTAACATTAAATTAAAAAAACAAAACTCCTACGCAAATCGAGTGATCCGTACGAAAAAAAAACAATTTTATGCCAAAACTGATTTAGTTACATCATTTTAGAAAGGAGCTGATACTCTTCAAAATGCTGGGCCGATTTTAACCAAACATGCCTAAGGAAGGAGAGCTGTCAGGATCGCAGCAAGTGGAACAAAGTAGTGTCTGCCTACCGCTGTGGGAAAGAGGCGTGACGGTATGTACACACACACACACACACACACACACACACACACACACACACACACACACACACACACACACACACACACACACACACACACACACACACACACACACACACACACACACACCCACAGAGAGAGAGAGAGAGACACAGACATACAGACACACACACACACAGACACACACACACACACACACACACACACAGAGAGACGATTTCAGAATTAAAACACTCTTTGCGCCATGGGTTAAAAAATAAAGGCTACATTTTTCTATTCCCTAGTGAGGGCAGCAGCCCCCCCTGCCCCCTTGAGTCAATTCCTGATAAATGGTCGTCCTTACGGGGCAATGATGGCGCGAGCCGGTCCATGGGTGAGATCCGCCTTTGACAGCCACAGCTCCAACTGCCGCGACAGCTCGCTGCCTGAAATACATAAAACTAAAATCAAAAATGTACACATACACCATTATACATACACTAGCGACTCGCCCTACATATAAACCTTCCTCTTGATTCACTCTATCTATTAAAAAAACCGCATCAAAATCCGTGGCGTAGTTTTAAAGATTTAAGCATACACAGGGACAGAGAAAGCGACTTTGTTTTATACTATGTAGTGATGATACAGGTGGCGGCACGTAAGTCTAACGTGCAGTACGCCCGCCCGCGTCCCCTGCACTCCCCCGCGATACCTTATTTTCGACTACTGCGCATCAACGGTCATCGCTAGACTTACGTGCCGGCACTTGTACATAGTCATCATTAGTGCACTCAAGCCTCGTTAAAATTTTAGATAAAAAAAAAGTAAGAGCAAAGCATATCATTGAATGGGCAATTTCATTTCCTTTCCATTCGTATACCTTACAAATGAAAATGAACTCTATCCTTAAACTAATGCGATAAAAAATCGAGTGGAGCATCAGGACAACCGGACAACGTATGTCGTCCGTGGGTTTTAAGGGTTAAGACAAAGCTAGTAGAGGGAAAATTAAATTTAAAAACTACAAAAGATTTATATAAACTTTTATTATCCTGAAAATATAACAATAGATCATGACTATATAGCATTTGTACCACCAAATATAGGCATGTAAAGACATTAACAAAGTACATTAACAGCTTGTAGAGTCACCAGCATAAATAAGTGATCACTTTTGTACCTTGTCACTTTAAAGTCATATTTGAAAAACCATACGAAATCATGTAACGACTGAAAGCGTCAAGGTACAAAAATGATCATTTATTTATGCTGGTGACTGTACTATGTTTGGTTAGGTAAATATTTACCGAGAAAATACATACTTAGCCATAAAGATTACACATCTTCTCAGCTAATTTCGGCTTTGTAGAGCGTTATCTCGCTTTAACTTCCATGACAGTGGGGTAGGCGACAAAGGGGGCCGAGAGAGGTACGGGCGGCAGGCGCACTCCCCGCCCGCACCGCTCTCGGTCCCCCTTGTCGTCCTACCCCGCGCCTGTACCCGCACGGGCGAAGACTCAGTTAAGCGGTCGGTCTATAACACATTGTGCTTTATGTAACTAAACAAAACACATCAACAGTTCTTTTAATATAAATACTTTCACAAGTACAAAAATACACATAATATATCCTCATTTCTAGCGCTTTAGTAAACATTTAAAACACAATCATCAAACCAGTACATCAATCATCATCATCATCATCATCATCCTCAATCATCTTCGCAAACTTCTCCGATGCCTCCTTCAACAACTTCTGGCCAAACTTCGGAAACTTAACCTCAAACTCCGTCTCCAAGGCATCCAGGTCTAATTTGTTCTTTTCCAGTTGTTCCAACGAAGCCTTGGACTTCTCGTACTCTTTAAACTTGTTCGGGTCCAAGTTCGAATGCTTTTTGATATTATCAAGCCCTTCTATAGCATCGTTGACTGCTTCTAGCAACTGAACGTACCCATTATTCTTATCGTAACCAAAGTCCACGTTTTTGGTGGTAAGTTTATCCAAGTTGGCTTGTTCCGTTGTTTGCAGGTCTTTGAGAATATCGTGCGCGTTGCTGTTATCCGTTGCTTCAAATATTTTTGAGCTGTCCTGACGTCTTAGTTCAAGCAATCTGAAATCAAAAGTAGAATGAAATGAAATGAAAATTTATTTCGCTTTAGACATGGCAAAAAAGTGATCTAGTATTGTCTAACCAAATAAATTGGCATTCAAGTAAATCCAATGAGGCTGGCATAGTCACACAGGTGCACTTAAGCCTCTAAAAAATTTAGATTAAAAAAAAAAAGTATTACCTTATTTTCTAGAGTGTATTTAGTAGTTTGAAAAAGAAAGCAAAATCAAGCTCATATCAAATAAAACTACAGATGAAACAGTTTAATTACAATCTCAAAGTGAGTGTGTTTCTTTTAGTTGTTTATTTCATAACTAGTGACCCGCCCCGGCTTCTCACGGTATATTATGCGTGCATTATACATATAAACCTTCCTGTTGATCCACTCTATCTATTAAAAAAAAACAACATCAAAACTCGTTGCGTAGTTTTAAAGATTTAAGCATATGTACATAGGGACATAGGGACAGAGAAAGCGACTTTGTTTTATACTATGTTGTAGTGATTCAATACAAAAAAAAAATTACTTCCACACTGGTCTGGGAGCAAAGAAAAAGATAGAATGTACCAGTTGCTTCTTTTCCCTCACAGATGATAAAAGCCCATCAAGGGAATGGGCGAAATTCTTAGGAATTCTTAGCAACCTATCACTATTTTGATTACCCTTGTTATAACAGGTTGATTTCCACAACTCAACCACTCTAAACTGCGCCTATTTTGTATGTATTTCATGACTGTTACAGTGTTGATACGAAGCAGATCAAACTACTGAATTACATTACATATTAAACAAAAACCTTATGAATTTCTAAACGACACTGAAAATTAGAACACATAGAAAAATCCGAAAAGTAAAGCTATGGCCGGGAATCGAACCCGGGTCCTCGTCATTCCGTGACGCGTGCTATACCCCTACACCACCCATAGCAGGTAAAAACCTTATGCTCACACAAAAAATAACTACATGCCGCAGTACGGGCCCTGAACGTGCTAGAATTTTGGCTGCCGGTACGAAAGAAGCCGGCCAATGGCTACACGCCATTCCTTCAGCCAAAACTGGTACGTTCCTAGAGCCCGATACCCTCAGAATATCCGTCTGCCTACGTCTGGGGGTACCAATCTGCGCTCCACACGAATGCCCCTGCGGTACTGCGGTCGACGCGCTGGGACACCACGGCCTTTCATGCCAAAAAAGTGCAGGCCGCTTCTCTAGGCACGCCGCACTTAACGACATAATCCGTCGCTCTCTTGCCACCGTCAACGTGCCGGCGCTACTTGAGCCACCCGGTATCGCCAGAGACGATGGCAAGAGACCAGACGGCATGTCACTGATTCCGTGGAAGCTGGGTCGGGTGCTGGAATGGGACGCTACCTGTGTAGACACACTGGCCCCTTCCCACGTCCACGGAACAGCTATTAGAGCAGGTGCGGCAGCAGAGGCGGCCGAAAAATTAAAAACTAACAAATATAAAGGTCTCGGCCCCGAATACTACTTCCTGCCATTCGGGGTTGAGACCTTAGGTCCGTGGGGTCCCAGCGCGCATATATTCATGAAAGAATTGACTAAGAGGCTGATCGACTGCAACGGAGACCAAAGAGCTGGCAGCTTCCTCGCTCAGCGTATTAGTATTGCAATACAGCGGGGAAATGCTGCCAGCATCTTTGGCTCAATGCCGCGGGGGAGTACGTTTTTAGATTTATTTTAGTTTTAGTTAAATTAGTTTATCTTGTTATTTATATTTAAGTTGTATTTTAGGAGTTTTATTAATATGGTAAATAAATCATAAGAATTTAAATAATTTAAAAACTACATGACTAACCTCTCCTGTTCCGCCACGAACGAAATATCCTTCAACCGCCTGTTAGTTTTGTCTAACTGTGACATAGTCTTCTGGAACCTATCGGCTAACAGCGCCATATCTTTGTCAATCTGCGTTTCTTCCCGTTCTATTTTATCATCAAGCAAACAATCTTCCAGCATCGACCTTAAGAGCTTTCCGTACGCTATTTGCTTGTATTCAGCGTCAAAATCAGGCATGGAAGGCTCTTGTCTTATAGACATATCCCCGTCTCCCATGAGTGTAACATTTTTGTTCACCTTAGTACGCGTATTTCGCTCTTTTACAACAGTTGAAGGCACACGGCGGGAAGATGATGGAACGCTTACGGTCGACGGACGACTTTTACTGGCCTTAGAAGTTGTTGCAGGCACGAATTTTGTTTTGTCAGACATGATTTGGTAAATTATAATTGCTTAGTCTTGTAGCGAAGGACAAGAACGTTTGTGTACGTAAAATGAAATGACGTTTGTTTGAAATGTGCCATGGCAACGGACGTCTCTGGTTCGTTCGGAAATTATTATTCTTTTAATTAGCGATCAAAATGTAACAACAAAACCGGTATTATGCTTCATAAAGTCATTACACAATCTTAATACGCCGAGATCATAGATATTGAACAGGTTTTTAACCAATTTGATATTAAATTGGTTAAAAACTAATATCGTGGTCACAGCACAGCACATTACTGAACGAAAACTAAAACAGGAAGTCAAGTTTCGTAATACGACACTTTTAAATGATTATTAGCTCCCCTTATATTTAAATTAAGTCTGAAAATAGTGAAAGACTATTCAATTAATATAAATTACAAAACATTTTTCTACTCGTGATTATGAAACAAAGAAACAAAAGGAATATTTTCACAAAAGGTCACTGAACTTTTGACTTACGTAGTCATTCACAAAAGGATTTGAGATTTGAGAAACAAATTCTTTCATGCAATGTATACTATCAAGACTAAAATGGTACACACGAATAAACTTTATCCATGATTTAAACCTCTAAGCGAATTATTTATTAGCCATTTCTATAAAAGAACGTTTATTTCAGCAGTAAAATGCGCTCACCATTTTCTGTGTACCAACTTCCAGCGTGAGAAGCGTTGCGACAGGACATTTTTATAATGAATATTTCACCGTAAACTATTGATAAATGACCAAAATTTGATCACTGTAACTTTCACAATCACACCAATCACAAAAATAATACTTTTACGAGTATAATGACGTTGACTGTCATAAATATAATATGAGTGAGTTACTGAATGACTTTTGGTTATTCATTCTGTGGTATTGCTGTTATAAAAAAAAAATATCTTGTAATCTGTGTGTTGTGTTCAATTCTATTCTTATTGATTCTATACTAATTATGTACAGAAATTCATACTACGCTACTCGTGTTAATTTTTTTTCATTATTAATACAGTTTAAAAAAAAATATTAATAATGAACCTTTTTATTATTGACCTAAAAAAATAACGATTGAAAAAAAAATGAAACGTCATTCTGACTTTTCCTTTTAACCATTCGTTCATGAAATCATTCGTTCGATTCGACCGACAAAAAATTTCTATATGTAATGCAGGCTGGAGATAAGTGCAGCATATATACGATTTTATTAATGAAAAACTACATCAAAAGTTTATTTTAACTTCACATGTTAATTGAAACATAAATAACTTTCCATTTTCTAAAAAATAACGAAACTACGTCGATAATTTCCAAGGAGCCGAATAGCAAATAAGCGATGATTTCGTCGATTTGTAAGTGTTGAAGTTGAAACTTGATAATTACTTAATTATATTCGTTTAGCTTCCGTTCATCAAATAAAGTAACCTATTTACGGTTAATTTAGAGTGCATCCGGCACGAAACCGCTTCAGTTCCATCAATATTAAATTATTAAAGCAGATGCATTTAAATTTGTTTTTAGTCACGACTCTTATCTTCTAGTAATAACTTACTTAATGTTATAAATACGAAAGCATGCAAGGATGTAATGATGTTTGTTGCTTTTTTAGGCAAAAATTACTGAACGGATTTTGATGAAATTTGTTAAATCACCTAGTTTATAAATAACCTGGTATTATTTTAATAAAAACTAATGCTAGTTTTTTTTATGAAATTGGGTTAACCTGATGATTTAACCATGAAATTTAACAGTTTTCTAATACATATAATTTGAGTGTTAATTAGGTACGCACATAATTTTTTTTTTTTCTAAGTTTACCTTTCATATGTTAGAATTAAAAAAAATTGCATTCTAGTCGCATTTGTCTGAAACAATAACAATTTCTCAAAGCTTTCAACCTTGGCCCAGCACTAGGCATACATATAAAGGTTGGGTGGCAAATATACTGAGGAGCAAAAATAACAGGACACTTCCCATAGAAAGTTGAATGAAAAGTGACCCATTATATTTGCTCTTCAGTATACATATATTATGCACAATCATGATCCAAAAAAACAAGGCCTAGCGCTTCCATCTGACTTGCTACATAGGTATATATAGAAGTGATAATTTTTTTCTTATCACTGCCTGTTACACAGACTCAGTTATCGTAATTATCCACAACAAATTTTTTGATATCTATAATTATAAAATACTTAATTAAATGTTAGTGACAAGTAAAGTAAGAAGTCGTTTATAGAAGAAGTTGTTGTAAATAGTCATTTAATTAGCTACTAAGTGCAAGTGCTATAATAATATTATTATTACTGTTATCGTAAAAATAAAAATAAGTTTTAGTTTTAAGATAATTTTATACACCGCTAGCTAGCTCCTTTATGATCTGCTCATTAACTAATTAAAAGAAAGACAAGGAAAAAAAGTTTATTTATGATTGACAATCACAAAACGACAGATAATATTTAACGATTTAATACTTCTAGGCAAGGGCACCTCCCTGGTTCGGAGGATGTCCTCGGTGGCAGGTGTGCAGCCCAAGACTGCTATTGTGATGCTGAACATGGGCGGTCCCGAAACCACTGACCAGGTAACAAACACTTTAAACTTAAGTCTTAGGGGACTGTACTGTAAAATACACATGTACATACATAATAATTTTTTTTTTTTTTTTTTTTTTTTTATCTCCACTTATTCTTGCAATCTGCCTTTTATAGCATTGAGCTAGAGTTTAAGAGCTGAATTCGTAGACATGAATGGTATGAGCCCAGTGGCACAACCATTTATTAAATCTGTACTAGATCAAATCTTGAGGTGCTGTTCTTTTTAGCCTCTTGAAGATTTTGGTCGATTTCTCCATTAATTTATTTGCCAGATGATTTAGTATTCTTAAATCTAATTTAAATTTACATAAATCAAAAACACTAAATCTATTAGCAACCACTTTTGTCAGGTTGTCTGTCGACATAGGCCTCCCCCAATTGTTTCCACGTCTCTCTCCTTGGCAGATCTTCTCCATCCTTTTGGTAAATCGTCCTCCCATCTTTTGATTTGACCTCCTCGTTGTCTTTTCCCATTCCTCGGATACCACTCTATTACATCCTTAGTCCATTTCTCTTTGTTAGTCCTCATTATATGTCCAGTCCAGTTCCATTTAAGTTTTCTTATCTTTTGTAACACGTCATTGACCTTTGTTCTTTTCCTTATTTTAGAAGTTGTCCATCGATCCTGTAGTCTTATGTTAAGCATGCTTCTTTCCATGCTGCGTTGACAAACTATTAGTTTTTGGTTGTTTTTGCTCGTTGCAGGCCAAGTTTGACATCCATAAGTAAGACATGGTAGAATACATGTGTTATATAATTTGCTTTATTTAACATACATACATACATATTAATCTCTAGCTCCTGTCCACGACTTCGTCCTCATAGAATTAGATATTGACACGTTTATCGCTATCCCGCGGGAACTATGCAATTTTCCAGGATAAAAGTTGCCTATAGTTTATAGTCGCTGGCAGAGCTAGTAGTATTTAATATTTGTATTTAAGTATTTATATTTATCTACATAAAAAAAAGCTGTGGTAGCCTAGTGGCTTGACCTGTGGCCTCTCAAGCAGAGGGTCGTGGCTTCGAATTCCGGGCTCGCACCTCCGTTTTTCGGAATTTATGTGCGGAATTACATTTGAAATTTGCCATGAGCTTTTCGGTGAAGGAAAAACGTTGTGAGGAAACCTGCACACATCTGCGAAGCAATTCAATGGTGTGTGTGAAGTTCCCAATCTGCACTGGGCCCGTGTGGGAACTATAGCCCAAACCCTCCAAATAAATGGAGGAGGCTTATACCATGAGGCACGCTGAATTACGCGATAATTTATTAAAAAAAAAGACTACATGTACCTACTGAAAATTATAGCGAATTCGGAATAAAAGGGCTATATTATTATTATTAATATTTATCTATAGAAGTATGTGTTTATCCGGTGACTAGTATAGTACCCATATTTCAAGCTTTGCTTAGTTTGAGACTAGGTCAATTGGTGTCAAAGATATTTATTTATTTATGTTTTGTATCTCACAGGTCGGGGATTATTTGCTCCGTATAATGACAGACCGGGACATGATCCAGCTGCCTGTTCAGAGCAAACTCGGGCCTTGGATCGCGATGCGCAGGACCGCCGAAGTGCAGAAGAAATACAAGGAGATCGGAGGAGGCTCGCCGATATTAAAGTGGACCAATTTGCAAGGTACTTAACTACAGTACATATCCCAAAATATACCTCTTCCTACAAACATATCCTCCTTGTTGACTTTTCCTAACATATATAATTAGCCGCGTATTCACCGGGCGAGCCGCCTCGCGCGGCAGCTTCGTGAGGCAAATCCTCGACCTGTCGACTTTGTAATGTACACAGAATTGTCATCTGTCACCAACAACTGTCGAATCGGTGGAGCGGCACCCTGCTTGAATAATTTTTAGCTCTTTGGTATCAATAGTTACAAACATAATTCTAAACACTCTAAATTTTCTACCTGGGCCACAATACAAAAAAAATGTTTAATTTACTTACACAAAAGCCGTCAAAGATAGGTCCAGCCTTCTTGATGTTAGTCATGTCGAATTTTTCAAATTCTTTCTGAATTTCATCCGGGCAAGTTAAAGTATCCGTTTTCGATTCCTGGTGCATCTAACAAATACAATTTACCCGTCTAGTAGGTTCCAAAAATGCCGACTAGTCGGCATTGCCAATCATTATGGGCGCTCGTCAACACATTTCATTTTAATTTTAAACTGTTGGTATAAAAGTGTGTAATTTTAAAGAAACCTATGCCTAGGGTTCCTTGTTTGTAATAATAATAATTGTCTAATAATAATAAACTCACTATATCAGTATATCTTAAACGACGCGGTTGGCCTAGTTGGTAGTGACCCTGCCTGCGAAGCAAGTGTCCTGGGTTCGAATCCTAGTAAGGTCATATATTTGTGTGATGAACACGAATATTTGTTCCTGAGTTATGGATGTTTCTATCTATATAAGTATGTATTTCTCTATATAAGTATGTAATCGTTGTCTAGTACCCATAACACAAGCCTTACTAGCGCTTACTTTGGGACTAGGTCAATTTGTGTGAATTGTTCCCTAATATTTATTTATTTATTTATTTATCTTTCATTCGGATTTTGTACTGATGTGGTCAGCCGTTGCATGCATGGTTGCGCTTTTCGCACCTACAAATCGTATACCACCCAAAAGCCCAAAGTACTGTAAATTATTGTTATATATTTATTTCGTGACTGGTGTGTTGCAGGCAAGTTGCTGACGGAACAACTAGACCAGATCAGCCCAGAGACCGCTCCTCACAAGCACTATGTGGCTTTCAGATATGTTCCTCCCTTCACTCAAGACACCTTCGCACAGCTCGAGAAGTTAGTAAATAAAATAATAAATAAAAATCATTTATTAAAGATTTAAAGAATCCGTATAGTGTTAGTAAAAAAGAAAAACCTAAAACAATAGTAATATTTGAAGTGAATTTTTTTTACCGGCGTTAAGCGCTTTTTAGGACGGGTAAAAAATGTTAAACTCGCATCAGGCTCAGGCGTAAGACGGAGGGAGAGTTTAAGTACCAGGATATCAGGATCCTCTAAGAGCTTATGTTACGCTACGAATGAAGCTAGAGTCGCGTTCGATTTTTAAAGTGTACGTTGATTTCGTCGCTTTAACGTATGTGCGTTTGGCCTAGTGGTGTAAGGTGTGGAAAAACAGTGCGTTCTCTCAGATGACCGCAGTTCAAATCTCGTGTAGAAAAAGCTTTTTTTTTCCTTTTAGCGCGAGTGCGCGTGTGTAGTTTTCACTTCTGCCGGCACTCCCGGAGTGCTACCCGGTGTTTTTATTGTCGTCTTAAGAGGCTGACAACGACTAATTTTGTTGAAATTGATGTGATTTAAGCACTTTTTTAAGAAAAACTACACACAAAAAAAATACAAAAAATATAATGCTAACTTTCATTCATCATATTTCAAACACGCTAGACGGACTCGATACATAATTGAACAAAATCGGCTCGATAGAAAATAATTGCAAAGATTGGTCTTAAAATCATCATTAAACGGTTCTATGTCTTTATTTTTTCGACGTATGGGTCTGCAATTAAAAACATGAAGTCAACATATTCATACCTACACGGCTAACGAGTCATATTTCACAAATAATCCATGCTTTATTTTATTTCTTCTTATTTGTGTCTTATTTGCAAGATTTTAGACGCGCGCCAAGCTGCCGGAATAGTTTCTTCTCTTTCACTCACAGGCACGCGAACCGTATGTGTGAAGAGTGGCGCTGCTCAAGGTCATTTGCTGTTGACAGCGCCTTAACAACGAGGCGACCCACCTACTATACTACCAACTAGTACTTATCATATGTATACTCCTCAGAATAGCGTTAGACTAGAATCAGGATCGCTTACCATCAGGTGACCCACTTGCTCGTTTGTCTTCCTAATCACATAAAAAAAATCAGCGATTGTAAACCTTTTCACTTGAAGTTGTAATCCCTACCAATATGATAAATGCGGAAGTAACTCTGTTTGCCTGTCTGTTACGCTTTCGAGCATAAACCACTGAACCGATTTTATCAACCTCAACCGCTAGTATAAAATATAACAGGAAACAGAAAAATATATATATAAGTAATGTGAACGAACACAAGGATAATTGTCGAAGGATAAATCTCTACCATAGGGAAATCTCTATGGTAGAGATTGTCAAGTTCGACTTTTGACGAGTTATTTGATTATTTCCAATGATATTTCATAGTACAGATATGTTACGTTCCTAGTAAATTGAGTTTGAAAAACGTTCCCTCTGTCAACTGTCACATTGACTGTCACGGACTACTCATACTGTGGCTTGTTTGAGGTAAATGAGACAATTGGGTCATTTATGAATCTTCAACTCGGGCGCGGTAGTGACATATCTACTCCCAGTTTATATGTAATATCATTGATTATTTCAAATGAAAGGATGATATCTAAAGCTCCTTTCGACGCACGTTGCCAGATACGCAAATTTCCAGATACGCATCTTACCAAACTATTAATACGCAAATTGCCAGATACGTAATTTGCCAGGAGCCTGTAACGCAAATTGCCAGACACGCAATTAGCCAAAGTATAACACGCAATATGCCAGATACGTCAATTGCCATAAAACTGTAACGCAAAATACCAGACACCAATGATATTTATGTTACGTTCCTAGTAAATTGCATTTGAAAAATGTTCCCGCTGCATTATAGATAGCTATAAAACTTTATGGTCTCGTGATTCACTAATGAATGACGAACAAAGATACGGTGGACGCGAGAGTAAAAGAGATAGCTATCTCTAAGCCATTGCGCTTTGAGTATGATGACATTGATGACAGGGACATAGATTAAGAATAATAACCGAAATCAGACAGAACGGATATTATAATGTAGGTAGAAAACAGACCGAAATAAAACAGGTTGTGTTTGTGTTAAATGAAACAATGTTTTAATTTTGTATATACATTTGAATTGAGTGACTTACACAATGAACATAAAATATTTACCTTGCTACTTACGTGCAAGCTTGTGCGAAATGTATACGTACTGCATGCAAGCCCGGCCTCCACTACTGCCACACAAAACGCACACAAATCTCACAAACTTAATTAAACCTATCACCACACAAACACACTGACGCGCGTTTCGATCCCTTGCGTTACGTTGGGATGGGAAAAGGATTTCTTATATGAGAACAGTTACTTTTTTTGTTAAACAAAATAAAAAAACTGCATGTATACTACTGTCGCTGGTCTCAGCTGGGCCGGCCGAGCTTACCTATACCTACCCGGCCGAGCGTGCCCGAATTAAGCCGAGCGCTCCCGATGCGAGAGCCACGAGAGGCCGCGAAATAATACACTTTTTTGGCCGAAATTGGCCGAAACCGAAACTTCGGTCGGACACTATTTATTCTTTAACTTAAATGGAGGATAGTTGCTTACGGTTTCAACCGTTCTCACAATATAAATTTACGTTATAAATAAAACGATGAGGTGTTATCTTCCGCAGAGACGGCGTGGAGCGAGCTGTAATCTTCTCACAATACCCTCAGTACAGCTGCGCAACCACGGGCTCCAGTCTCAATGCCATAGCTGACTTCTACAAAACCAGGTGCGTAGTATAGCAGCAATCATCATGTGCTGGTGTGAAAGAGGATATAGTGACTAAGATAGAAAAAGGTATGCTTAGTTGGTTTGGTCACGTAGAGAGGATGGATGAAAGATTAACTAAACAGATTTATATGGGGAGTGTGAATGGGTGCGTTGGGAGGGGAAGGCCTAGACGGACGTTCCGTGATCAAATTGGGGACGTTTTGGAAAATGGTCAGGACAAGAGTACCCTAAACCGACGAGCATGTATGAAGAGATTGATGAATGTCGATGAAGCGAAAGAGGTATGTCAGGATCGTAGCAAGTGGAACAAAGTAGTGCCTACCCCTGTGGGAAATAGGCGTGACGGTGTGTATATGTTATTATAATATGTGTAATGTTATTATAATATTGACGACTTTTTAAATGATGAACTATGATTGAAATGAAAATGGAAACTACCACACGCACAACTAAACATATTGTAAACATATACCCACCTGCTCTTTAGATATACGCTACTTGATTTATGTAATTATAATTAGTTATTGAATAATTGACATTCCAAATTTTTAATCTAGGTTTAGGAACTTAACATGAGACTGATTTTAATAATTTTATGAGTATTGACATGACAACAAAATTGTATTTACGTAAACCGTGTACCTAATTAATGATGACTATTTACAATGTTATTAGAATGGGATACCTCTAGATTAAGTATTGTTGACATTTTGTACCCTGACAGGGTGTCATGTACCTACCGCCATTTAACCCAGTAACATCTTGGTATTTATGTAATGAACATGATTTGAATGATTAAATGAATTGAAAATTGAAAATATATATGTGTAAGTATGTATGTATGTATGTATTATCATGTACCTATAGGTGAAAACTTAAGAGCGTTTATCCCTACTGTGAAATAATCGTAAAAAATCACCAAAAATGCGACGTTGCCAGCTCAGTAGGAATAGGAATGCACCCTCTTAAGTAAATGACCTATTGTGTGTGTATTTTTTTCTTTTTCTTTTTCTTTTTGGGGGGCGTTCAAGTATTACGTAGGCGCTTGAGGGGGCGAGGGGGTCTTTGCTTTGCTTATTTTTGATGACATGGTGGGTGGGGGTCGATATCGTGCTCACGTCAGCGGTTATTATTTACTTTTTTACACAAACGGCAACCCACAAATTTATAAAAAACAGAATACTTTAAAAATGCATATAGGTACCAATGATTACGTAAGCATGGGAGGGAGGGTGGAGAGGATGTTTTCTTTTGCTGACAAGGAGGGGAAGGGGGGTAGATAATTGACAACATTTCATATTTCTGAGCATTGCATATTAATGGTTCTCTGTATTTTGTTTGAAAAGATGAACATGCTGACAGTTTAATTTTTTCGCTAGGGCTTGTATTTAATTTATAATTAATTTATTAATTTGTGCTTATTCTAAAAGGGCGTAACTCCGATACTATCACAGAATACACACTTATCCCTTTGTCTTTTCTCTATAGAAAAAAAAACTGACGTTAATTTCTAGTTGTCAATGTCAGGCCCTATTCTCCAATATTCGATTTTCGAGGTTCGCTTCGTGCTGTTCCGCTCATACAAATAGTCATTATCTTGAGAGTGAGAGTGAAGGTATGCAACGAACTTCAAAAATAGAATTTCAGAGTTGCCCGCCTTGTACTTTGAAGTTGTCAAAAATACAAAATTATGATCGCTTATTTTTTCTCGTGAAAAAAGCAAAGGCGTTTCACCTATCCTGTGGTAGTTTTGGTAATATTAGGACATATTTTTAATTAATTTTTATTTTTTATAACAAGCGATATTAAAATTATATAAACATATTGCAGTGATCAGGAGGCAAAATGCTTTCGAACCATATATACATTTTCAGGTGTTATAAAAATGAAATTTTGTCAATTGTAAAAAATCTGCTTACGTAATACTTGAATTTTTATGAGCAATAAAGAGTTTACATACATACATAGCCCTTTGCGCGAGTTCGCGTGTGTAGTTTTCACTTCTGCCGGCACTCCCAGAGTGCTACCCGATGTTTTTTTTTTAATTTATTGTTATGTTATTGTTGTGCAGACCGGTACCGAGCCACATAGAGTTCAGTATGATAGAGCGCTGGGCGACGCACCCGCTGCTGGCTCAAGTGTTCGCGGAGAGGATCCACGAGAAGCTGATGAGGTTCGAGGAGGCCGTGCGCGATGATGTGCTCATCATGTTCACGGCGCACAGTCTCCCGCTGAAGGTACACATACCAGAGTTGGTTTATAGTATTTTATGCAACAGTTGTAAAAAAGGCGAGTGGTGTGGGTTACGATGTGAGCGTAGCGAACATCGTAAGAAATACGCCACTAGCTTTTTTTGACTTGCTAATACAACGTTGCATACAATATTTTTTCTACGACCAAGTAGATACCTAGGTACTTACTAAATTAAAGTAATACGTTCTCATTCTAACAAATTTTCCATCACTTCCTGGGCCGCCGCGGATATTTTCTTCCGGTGTTGATTTAATTTCGTTTTCATCTATGCTTTTTTATGTACGTTACAAAACTTTGTTAAAACTATTGCAATCAAATAATAACAAACAAGACAAGAGCAGGAAACATGAAAACGACAAACGACAAAATTGGAAGTTTGTTTATAGTAAACTTTGTTTTTTCACTAACGTAAACTTTTTTTATATAGCCCTGCGTTCTTGGTGCATTTAGCCAAAACGTTTACCAACTTGCCAGTGATGTTATTAAAAAATATTGTTTGTTAGGTTGGCAGCTATGCATTTCGTTCAGAAAGTTTTAGTTCTATAAAAAACCATATGAGTGAAATGATTTGTTAAGTTGGTAGCCGTGCATTTTCATCGTAAATTTAATGTTGATCGTGTAAAAGTTTTACTTAGGTCTGGCAGTCTATGGCTGGCAGAGTAACGATTGAGCACTTTTAGAGCCATAAGCCAACAAGTGCTTTTAGAGGGAATAGACAATATAGACTTATCCAAAGTCTTGTTATGAGTGTACAGGAGTAGAAAAAATAAATAAATATCTTGGGACTATCGTTTTTTTGCTCACCACTTGGCGCCACTGTTGACTAGGGTCCTGAGGTACAGCTGTCAAAAGCGACTCTATAAGATCGCCGCCGAAACAAAGTTTTAAATCTTGAATCTCATTAAGTTTATTAATTATCAAGGTCCAGTAGTTTCGGAGCCTATACAAACAAACAATCAAATCTTTCCTCTTTATAACATTAGTATAGATAAATCAAACCATCATATCGAGTAGCTATGCCGCAATGTTGTGCAGTTCCGTTTTGTCCGGTAAAAAAAACCGCTTTCAAAGCGTTCACATTCATCGCCAATATCGCAAAAAAGTGCCAAATTTACGCGGAAGAAGTCGCGGGCAGAAGCTAGTTCTATATAGTATTTTCTTTGTTACACCAGGCAGTGTCCCGAGGGGACACGTACCCCCACGAGGTGGCGGCCACTGTGTCCCTGACGATGTCCCAGCTGCGTGCCCCCAACCCGCACAGGCTCGTGTGGCAGTCCAAGGTGGGGCCACTGCCGTGGCTGCAGCCCTACACTGATGATGCCATCAAGGTAAACTGTAGAGGTCACTAGGGTTGATGAAGTTATGTGGAAGAGGAAGCGGTTGAGGAAGAGATTTTTATGAGGATCAAGGACCGGAACCGGTTACCATTAAAGGGGTATTGGATAGGGAATACCCTATCCCTACCCTATCCTAAACAATTCTATAAAATATCATAGAATTGACAACATTTCATTTTTATAACACCTGAAAATGTATATGTGGTTCGAAAGCATTTTGTCTCCTGATCACTGTAATATGTTTATATAATTTTAATATCGCTTATTATAAAAAATAAAAAATAACTAAAAATATCTCCTAATTTTACCAAAACTACCACAGGATAGGTGAAACGCCTTTGCTTTTTTCACGAGAAAAAATAAGCGATAATAATTTTGTATTTTTGACAACTTCAAAGTACAAGGGGGGCGACTCTGAAATTCTATTTTCGAAGTTCATTGCATACCTTCTCTCTCACTCTCAAGATAATGACTATTAGTATGAGCGGAACAGCACGAAGCGAACCTCGAAAATCGAATATCGGAGAATAGGGCCTGACATTGACAATTTGAAATTAATGTCAGTTTTTTTTTTCTATAGAGAAAAGACAAAGGGATAAGTGTGTATTCTGTGATAGTATCGGAGTTACGCCCTTTTACAATAAGCAAAAATTAATAAATTAAATACAAACCCTAGCGAAAAAATTAAACTGTCAGCATGTTCATCTTTTTAAACAAAATTCACAGAACCATTAAAATAATAGGCTCAGATATGAAATGTTGTCAATTGTTTTCACAAACCCTATCATTTTGGTGAGCATATCATCAGGTTACCCGAAAGAAAGTCTGACCGTAATAACATAGCTAATTCCATAAGCGATTACCAAAACTAAAAACCCGGTTACCGTAAAGGGTTACCGTATTAGAAAACGGTTGTAACCATAATAGAAAACGGGTAACCAACGGTTAACCTTATTCAAACCGGTTTCCGTAATTATAGGCTTAGCACAACGATAAGCTTACCATATCATAGGGTGACAGTTTAATAGGGTTTAACAGCCTTATTCATAAAAAGTTAGAGGCTCGCTATAAGCTCGCTATAGGACCGATGCAAAAAAACATGATTCATAAACGTCAATTAGCGCTAATCAATTGACAACATTTCAAAAAAAAAGTATTTAAGTTTTTTTCGCGTTTATAATAGCTGGTTAAAAATTTGACTAACCGTGTTTCTCGGTTTTCCTTTGTTTTACTTAAATTCGTCGTTAATAATTTATTAAAGAAATGGTCATTAAAAAGACCGTATATACAAAGATAGGGATACTGATGTCGTAACCTTAGCATTATATAAAATTAAAAAAGTAACTTTCAAACAGAACTGTCATGTCATGTCACTTGCTTTGTTTATCAACCATTCATTGTCGTTCGTTCACGAATTTGTTATTTTGCGTTTGCTGCTTTGCAATACTGTGCATGCTTTGAGTTTATTTCCTTTCCTTTAATAATTTGTACCGTCCCAAGTTGCGGAAACACGGCGTTAATGGAAAAAAATAAGCACTATAAGCACATGAACACAAGATACACAACACAAGATAAATTCGTCGACTTTGGGCAGATTGCGGCTATCCGCTATCACTAATCAGTCAACCACTTTCATGTTATTAACGCGTCTATCAAACCAATAATTAAATATTACGAGATTTAAGAGAATTGAAAACGTGTGGTTAGAATCAAGTACCTAATCCGTCGGACTGATAAAAAATGAACATGACATTGACACCATGACAGTTCTATATTTTTTTAAACTCCTACGGTAATAAATGGACTAACGGCACTATGAGTATATCCCTAACATTCGCAATCCAACTTTTTTTACTGTTTTTCCTGAATATAAAAAAAACTACTGCATAAAAAAAATCAAAAATATTTTTACTGTAATCAGCAGTGTAAAATCTACAAACGGTATATTCATTTTACTAGCTTAGCAAATTTGAATTGTTGTCAATTCATCAAGGCTCTGTTAAGTCTTCCGAAAGTTAGCGAACCGAAGACCCTACTTTATCTCTCTGCTAACTCACAAAATGGCCGCCACACATGTGAACAGCTGATTTTGGCTAGAGCAAAACCATACGCAAGACAGTTTTTTTTGTTTTAAGTTTTTATTCCCTCCGTGAAAGGTAAAGGAAATTAGATCCACACTGCCTAGTCTGTCGTGTTAATTCGCTGGTTTCCCGCTAATTCGCTGCCACTGCTATAAATTTATTTTTTTAATTCACTAAAAGGCCATTTTTGGTCTATGATTTGTCAAGGTGACAACATAACGCGTCTAATCCATTCATCAACAGCTCATTAGCTAACAGACTGCTAGCAAGCGAAATCCGTAGTCAACCCATCACTAAAGTCGTCGCAAAATAAAAGGCCCGTTTTGACATTTGTCTTCCCGACGTAACAAGTGATGTAACCATATGACTCGGTACTCGATACTCACGATAAATCGATTCAAGTTTGCATGAGTATTTGATCGATTTGAATATGTATTGTAAAGTGCATTGGATTAAAGTTCTGATTAGAAAATTTAACTTAAATTGATATTATAGGTATTTTGAAATGATACAATGTTACGAAAAGTCAATTTTCTTTCATTTAATATTTTGATTACAATAACATTCACTCAATCACAAAAAAAAAAACGAGAAAAAGTGAATCATCAGTCAATCATTTTCTTCAGATGATGAAGACGAGCCATTCTATAGAAATCAGTGCTGCCATTGTTTACGGCTTTGAGCTCCAAGGTCATAATTTTCAGTAAATATCACTACACAGCTGGTGAAATTCAGTAATTAATTGGTCTAAATAAAATAAATAAAACGGGCCAAGTGCGAGTCGGCCTTAAAAAAAATTTATCTTGATCGATTTTATTTTTTCCTTAACCGATTATTAATAGTCTGTGGACAATATGAAAAAATCGTTATGCACAGCACTTCGCTGAGTGAGCGATACCCATCAATGAAAAATGCAATTACCTTCAGAACATTTCGATCGGTAAAAAATTTAGAACTTCATGGGCGTGAACTGTCAAAACGGGCCTTTTAAATTGCGACGACTTTAGTTGCTATAAATGTGATAGTAACTTATTGTTTCAGCTGTACGCGAAACAAGGCAAGAAACACATGATCCTGGTGCCGATAGCTTTTGTCAACGAGCATATAGAAACGTTGCACGAATTGGACATCGAGTACTGTGACGAAGTGGCCAAAGAGGTAAGGTTACCGTCCACACTCACTCATGTGTGTAAACAAATGTTTCTCTCTCTCTGTATTTACGCCTGGGAATGACAGAGACGGCTAATAGCGAAGACATTTAATTTATTAAAAAAGTTTTTCGAATTTATGTATGAAAATGTACATACCTGAGGAATGTAACACCATCCGTGGAATAGTTGGATGTTTTACTATTTTTACCACACCACGTGATGGCGCAGAACGGCATATTTATATATTTTTTAAATTATTTTCCAGAGATCGTTCCTAGCGTAGTACTGAATTTGAACTAACGAAGATTTGAGCGGGGCGACCCTGCATTAGCTCTGTCGGAGCTAATGTTTGGCGGTACGGATTCCCCCGCATGAGTAGTCTGGTTATATTGTCTTTGCCTTTCACAGATAAGGACAAACGATTACTAAATTAGCAGAAGCCTACAGAGCGTTTATGAATAAGGCTGTTAGTTACGCCACACTTGAGTCACGTTCATAGTAGAGTTTTTGGTTACTGTAACCAGTTATCTAGTTTATTTGTGTGTCTGTCAGGCTGGCGTGGTTCAGATAGAGCGCGCGTTGGCGCCCAACGACCACCAGACGTTCATAGCGGCGCTCGCCGACGTGGTCTATACACACATGCGGAACGGACCGAGAGTCTCCAAGCAATTCCTTAGCAGGTAATATACATAACGTCTATTATATAATAAAACGGGACTTAATCACGTAAACAAAAACAAAAAGTATTTTTGTAAATACCTCGACGTTTCGGACGCGACTTTGCATCCATGGCATAGTAAAGGAGAAGTACGTTCACTGCGAACAAAGGTACATCGCGCGGCTTAAATGTGTGCGCGCCAGTTGGCGGCGGTACGCACGCACCCGCCGCACGCACACACTGATAATTTAAGGATGATTAAGTTGTCTTTAGTCAAGGCTGCGCTAGCGCCGGTGCCGCACGTAGATCGTCTCGCGCTCTCTTTGCGATCAACGATACGTCAGTGTACTCGTTTTTGCGTATTTTTTTATGTTAGGTATATTAAATTTAGTCACAGTGTTAAATAATAAGTAAATAGTAGTTGTAAATTTGTAATTTAGTAGTATGATATAAGTGTAATAGTTTCGTGCAAGGAAAGGACACTTAAAAACAATAAATACCTAATTATAATGGCAACAAATTGATCGCGAAGGTATTGTTCTGTTTTCGGCTGCCTCAATAATTCAGCGAATCCAGCATTGTTCGTTCTTTAGCACACCCACACACCCTTGTGTAACGATAAGAAATATTAATAATTAATTAATACCTAGTTATACAGCCGTGGTAGCCTAGTGGTTTGACCTGTGGCCTCTCAAGCAGAGCGTCGTGGGTTCCAATCCCGGGCTCGCACCTCTGAGTTTTTGGAATTTATGTGCGAAAATTACATTTGAAATTTTCCATGAGCTTTTCGGTGAAGGAAAACATCGTGAGGAAACCTTGCACACATCTGCGAAGAAATTCAATGGTGTGTGTTAAGTTCCCAATCCGCACTGGGCGCGCGTGGGAACTATAGCTCAAACCCTCCAATACACGGAGGAGGCCTATGCCATGAGGCACGCCGAATATCGCAACAATTTAATAAATAACAACAACAACAACAACAACATATAAAATTGAATTGAAATTGTAGTGAATTCGGAATAAAAAGGCTTATAAATAAATAAATAAATACCTAGTTATGAATAATGTTGACCATTCTTTATTTACTTTAAGTAAGTACCTATAAGTTTAATAACAATAATATAGCAGCTGTCTAACTAGACAGAGACATAAGACAATTATTTGCCGGTAGGTAGGTACTCGTAATTAATCTAAAATAGACGTCGACAACCCTAAGCGTCCGCGCCGGAGTAGGCAGTTGAGTCTCCTAAAGGGTCGCAGTGAACGTACTTCTCCCGCTTTTACTATGTCGATGGTCTCGAGAGGACTGAAGTGGCGGGGATCAACATCTCCTAGCTGCACGGGTTTTCCTAACTACCTGCACTTGGTATTTATTATTAGTTTCTTCACTAGGGCTGCTACTAGACCGACACACAACACACAACATCCGGCGATTGATAATTTTTAGGATTCCGTACCTCAAAAGGAAAAAAACGTTTAGTTTGAAGCTGATACTCATCAGCTCTTTTGGGAGCGTTCAAGTATTACGTAACGCAATTTGGGGGGGCGGAGGGGTCTCGTAAAACGTTACGATGCGTTACAGGGGCGGGAGGGGGTCTTTCTTACAGGTTACGTAACATTATTTCTTTTTTTATATACTCTCTTAACATGAATAAGTGAAAATTCATTTATTGCAAGTGAAAACCGAACCAAACTGTTATTAAAAATGATCACTTGAGAGTTACGTAACGTTTGGATTTACAGAAAAACGTTACGGAGCGTTACAGTGGGGGGAGGGGGGGTCAAAAATCTTCAAAAATTGCGTTACGTAATACTTGAACGCTCCCTTTCCAAAGTGAATGCATTTTTGACGTATTTTATATAATTTTGTTTTATTTTCACAGATGCCCCCACTGCGTTAGTAACAGGTGTTTAATGTCGAAGCAATTCTTCAAGCAACTCTGCGGCGCTGACACCACACACAACACTTCCCAAATACCCGCATAGTAATGCCAAAGACCTCTATACTGCAGTTCGGGTTTCGGGTACCAATCAAGTATCAAATCAATAAGAGTGAGTGAGATAGTAGGACGATGAAACGTCTCGAGCTCTCGAACTGTAACGCTTGACACTGTAATATAAAATGACAGATATTATTAAATTTCTAATAATGTAAAGAAAACAAAACGATGAAGCCGGGATGGTAATCAAAACCAGTTCTTCGGTACAGGTGGTATTCCATTTGTCCAATTTCTATATCCAATATTTGATCAAATCTCTTTGATACTGGCACTACACTTGGCGTATTTATCCAAATATTTGCGTGAGTGAAGGGGATGCACTATATTGTTTCTAGCGTATGCGACGAAGATGCCAATAGCGCAACGCGAACACGCAACGCCAAATGGAGTTACAGGGCGAGGCCCGTTTCACTTCACTACATAGTATAAAACAAAATCGCTTTCTGCTGTCTGTCCCTATGTATACTTAGATCTTTAAAACTACGCAACGGATTTTGATATATTTTTTTAGTAGATAGAGTGATTCAAGGTTTATGTGTACAATACATGCAAAATATAGTAGGGAAACACTGATGGCACCCGTGCGAAGCCGGGGCGGGTTGCTAGTATTCAATATTTTGGTCTAATTTTCTACTAATTGTCTTGTGTTGTGTTGTGTTGATAAATTGACAACATTTCATTTTTATAACACCTGAAAATGTATATATGGTTCGAAAGCATTTTGCCTCTTGATCACTGCAATATGTTTGTATAATTTGAATATTGCTTATTATAAAAAATAAAAAAATATTAAAAATATGTCATAATTTTACCAATTTTACCGCAGAATAGGTAAAATGCCTTTGCTTTTTTCGCGAAAAAAAATAAGCCATCATTTGTATTTGAAGCGAACCTCGGAGAATAAGGCCTGACATTGACAATTTGAAATTAACGTCAGTTTTTATCTTTAGAGAAAAGACAAAAGGATAAGTGTGTATTCTGCGATAAAACTTGAGTTACGCCCTTTTAGAATAAGCACAAATTAATAAATTAATTATAAATTAAATACAAGCCCTAAGAAATAAACTGTCAGCATGTTTATCTTTGCAAACAAAATACAGAGAACCATTAAAATTATAGGCTCAGAAATGTGAAATATTGTCAATTACTTTGATAAATGCACATTGGACAAAGGTATTGGACAGAAGAAATACCACCCTTACGTGCTCTTAATTTTACGAAGTATCTGTAAAGTCTACACGGACTTTAAGGTATTTTTATTCATACCTGTCCTATTTGGTAAACAAAATTCTAACCTCAAAACGTCTCATCTTTGTTATTTTTTAACTATTTTATCGTAAATAATGGAACTGTAGATAAAATATCAGCAAAATTTTGTACAAAATATTCCGTCAGGTTTATTTGATAACATAATACACCTTATTCTTTACAAAAATTTGCACATTGAGGTTAGAATTTTGTTCACCAAATAGGACAGGTACAAATGAAAATAGGAAAATACCATAGACTAAACTACATTTTTAAGTAGAAAAAAAATCGTTTTTGACAGACGTGTCTTTTAATTGCAAACGCTTTTTATCCTTTTCGACGCCAACGACCTATATACCTATAAATAAAAAATAAAAATAAAAATAAAAATCGTTTATTTCAGACAAAATTGATGGTCCATAGTTTGTTAGTAAATCGTAATTTACTCGTGCGTCCATTACTTCAATGCAAAAGCAACCTTCGTACAATTGGGTTTAAGTTTAACTTAGGCATCGCAATAAAGAAGTCTGGCGTATGGACGTCTTTTATATTGGTCGTGGCTCGTGGCGGCGAAAAGGTTCATGAAAAGGTTAAACTGCTTACAGTTTTTTTTTCTCCTACTTAAAAATTATAGTATTAAGTAATTTAAAAAATATTTTGTTATGATCTTAGTGGGCAATGGTGGGGAGGCATTTATTTTATTTTTTACATGTATTTTATGTAAATAACGGTGTTATTTAGTTTCATAGTATATGATGGAATAAATTATTAATTTGACATGTGATTTTCATTTCCTGTATGTTGTTCCTCTGTCGAAATATATAGATAGTTCGTTTGAATATAATTTGTCTGTTTGTCACTTCTGATTTACCTTCGAAATCTTCAAGCAGACTAAACATTTTATCCATACTTAATAAATAAATGCGAGCGTTGTCTGTCTATTACATCTTCACTGTTGTATCAAAATAATATAGGGAGTGTGCCATGTTTCTCTATAAAACAACTATTCCACTTGATTGTATAGCACACTGCCTTTGCTTTTTAAAAATAAAAGTGTCAAAACGTTTCTAAACGAACTATTTCTGTCAATGTCAACATTATGTCAAGCAAGTGTTCGCTAAGCGAACTTCGCTTCACTCGATTGTCAAACCAAACAGGACGAATACGACAAAAACAGTAGTATTTCGTTATTATTCGCAGTTTTATCAAAAATGACGGAAGAAAATGGCAATGAAAAAATAATTTTATCACACCATGAACAACAGCCGCTGTGTACGACGCGCCTGCCATACAGACAAGGGCGAAAACTGACTGCGGTTAAGGTACTTTATTTTCGTTTTTTCTTAGTAAATTTCGAAGCTTATAAAGCTATTACTCACCTTTTTGGATAAATCAATCGTGAATATAGTTATAAGGGACATATTTTATTAGAATTCGATGTCGATGAAAATCACTCTTAATAAGACAGTCGCACGATTCATTTGTTTAGTAAGTTTTTGATGTATTTATTTAATTTCAACTGTGATAGTGATATATTTTATAAATTTCTAAACAACACTGAAAATTAGAACACATAGAAAAATCCGAAAAGTAAAGCTATGGCCGGGAATCGAACCCGGGTCCTCGTCATTCCGTGACGTGTGCTATACCCCTACACCACCCATAGCAGGTATATTTTGTTCACAACGACATTCTGAATTCTGACCTAAAAGATTTATGGTCTTGACTACTACTCTGGATGTAAAACAACCACAGTAAACAACTGTCACTTCATTTTTTTTGTTCCATGGTGCTGAGCCTTTCAGCTAGTCCGAAAATAAGTAAGGTCTTTTCATTCTTAACTGTCTTATTTGGTAAACAAAATTCTAACCTCAATGTACAATTTTTTGTAAAGAATAAGGTGTATTGTTATCGAATAAACATGAGGTAATATTTTGTACACAATTTTGGTAATATTTTATCTCCAGTTGCTTTATTTACGATGAAATAGTTATAAAATAACAAAAATGAGACGTTTTGAGGTTAGAATTTTGTTTACCAAATATGACAGTTTAGAATGAAGACCTTAATACATGAATGCAACTTTAACTTCAGGTCTACACCATCAACAGTGAATCCAACCACCTGCTTGTATTTGGTGTCCCAGCCTTAAATTTAAGACAGGAAGCCAAAGCGCTGTTCCACAAATTTGGCAAATTAAAACTCTTCACCGTATCGTTAGAACACAAAGCAGAGCAATTCACAGAAACTTACCACGCAGTATATGATCGAATACAGTCTGCGAGAATGGCCAAGAAAATGTTAGACACAAAAAATTTCTACGGAGGTTCTTTACATGTAACTTACGCACCAGAGTTAGAAGATTTAGAAGAAACCAGGATAAAGCTGGAACAAAGGAAATTTGATGTGTTAGCGCGGCTAAGAAATTTACAAAAGGAAGAAGAACCTGTTGTTAAGAGGGTTGAAATGGTAGAAGAGGAAACGGTGATAACCAAATTGAATATGGGGGAAGAAAATGTGATACAATCTAATGGAGTGGTCCGGAAAAGGAAGTTTAAGAATGAAGTTGAGAAACAGTTCAAACCATGCTTTGTTTCGAATATAGAGAGAAATATTGAAAGCGATGACCAAAATAATTCTACTATAGTAGAAAATGTTCCTGGCAACATTCATATGGTAGAAAATTCTAACATAGAAATAGTAGATTGCACTTCAGTTAATTTAGAAACTGTTACCAATATTAATGAACATCTAAATGTGGATAGGTTTGATAACATTAGGATTTATAAAGTACCTGAAAGGCCTGTAAATAAAATAAAATTTAATGTAAATAAAAAGATTTAGGTTAATATTGGTTTTTATTTGAACTCTCAATATGTAATTAACATCAAATCAGTTACAGCGTAACTAAAATATATATATATTTTATTGTGACTTACAATATTGAAGCTGAAAAACACCCAAAATATTTTTCAAACTTAAATCATGTATTACAGTTGACAATTAAAGTATACCAATCGAGTGCAATAATGTTATATATGTAAATACATTGTTAAATAATTATAATTAATGAAAAATATAATTATCCTCACTTGGATTTATGAATAAATGATAATTTTGAATTCAATGTGCCAAAAAAAATTAACATCAAGATTATACTTAAATTATTTCAGTGCTGGCAATGAGATTTCAAAAAAAAAATCACTGACTCGGGGTTAGGTTTGACAGTTCCATACATTTTGACACTACTTAGCCCCGGGCACAGAATAAGTAATAGTACTAAAGTACAGAAGGTTCACTCTCTGGAGCCGATTATAGTTATTTGTGATACAAGGTTGGTAAGTAAGGTTTTACAAATGAGCTGACCAGTTGATAAACCCGAGCCGCGAGGCGAGGGTTTTCATCGTCACGAATTTGTAAAATCTTGCCAACCGTGTATCATACGACGTTTTTCAATACATTTGTGTGAAAATAAGTACTTATACACTTAAACATTAATAACACAAAATTGAAGAATACATAAATACCTTTCCCGAGATTTTGATGGCAAAAGACTATTTTGCGCCATTTGCGCCTTACTTAAAATATCGGGCGTAGTTAACTCCATGTTATTGTCGACTTCATCACTTGAAGAACTCATTTTGTTTGGTTTTTGTACACTATAATCAACAACACAAAACAACGCAAAGTTTTACAAAAATGGCGCGTCCGTGTACCGTAATGCGCATGCGTAAGTTTTGTTTTTAATTAGGTTAACTAAAATTATCAGGCAAAGGTTCGACGCGTTCAGCCACTGCGATTTTTTCGAATAAATAAAAGGTGGAAATCATTAAAATCGGAGGTAATTAAATTACAGTTTATACTAATTACAATAAATTTTGCAAATACATTACTTAGTTTTGTATATTCATACATTTTTCTGCGTATAAGTCGATATTTTTTATTTTGTCATTTAATACTCGTTGCTTGTAAACTTTTAAAATGGAAAATTAAAAAAAACTGTAAAAAAATCGCACTAGTGTGGTAAAATTAACTTACGAGCCATGTATACATCCTTTGAAAGTGAATTTTTCGAGCAAATGTATTGAAAAATATATAAAAACTCTTGCCGTGAACAAATAAAGCACAATCTAGTTCAATCCTGTTATATTTACCTAGGTACAGCGATAATAGCCTACAGCCCCATTCCATCACATTTTCCGCAAAGCATTCATGCAAAACGTCCTTTTCTCGAAAGGTCCCACCCATTTCGCAAAACGTCCCTTCTGAGAAAGCCCCTTTCGCTGAAAGTCCCTACTGCGAAATGACCCATTCGCAAAATGCCCCGTTTGGAAATAGCTTGTTTCAGTAGAGACTAGGAGTCTTAATGGGGTAAGGATCGTTTTGCGAACGGGCCATTTTGCGAAAGGGACGTTTTGCGAACGGGACTTTATTTATGTGAAGGGACGTTTTGCAAACGGGCCCTTTTGCAGAAGGGTCGTTTTGCGTAAGGGGCATTTAGGAAAGGGACATTTCGCGAAAGGGACATTATGCGAGTGGGACGTTATGCTTATGCGCCTAAACCGAACCCGGGAACTCGAGCTTCATAGTAATTCTGTAACCACCGCTATCCGGTCGGCGATTCCGTTCTTTATTTACACTTTCTCTACAACCTTAGGCAGCTTATGAGCTAGTGTGTCGTAACATCACGCTATTATTTATTTAGGGCGCGTACAGACACACTGACCGTTAGCCTGCCTACAACACTAGCTAAGTACGTGACTTGCCACACACCGCGGACCTTTATAGTTATAGTTATGTTATAATTTTATAATAATGTAATAATATTTTAGAGATGGGCCGACTACTTGTCGACTAGTCGGGGAAACCGACTATTCGGCATTATTTGTAGTCGGCGAATAGTCGGCGACTATTCGGCAAAATATGACGACTACTCGGTTGGTATTTATTTTTATAAAAAGGGCGCATAAATAAAACCACGGTGACTAAATTAAATGTCTTCTAAAGCAATGGCTGTAAGCAAAGTAAAGAATACTTAGAAAATCTGCAAAAACATGGTATTAAGTTGTTTTTTAGTTGAAATCAAATGTAGCAAAATGTTACATTTGACCCACAAGCATGCGCAAGTGTTGTCAATTAGCCGAAGGCGGACAATTTTATCGGAACGCAATTTTTAAAGCGATTTGACAAATGCACACAACGATCGGCAATGCCGAATAGTCGGCCGACTATTCGGCATTTTTGCAACCGACTAGTCAGGTAGTCGGATAGTCGGCAAAAGCCGTAGTCGGCCCATCACTATTAGAAAGTAAGCTTTTATGCACATAAAATTCAAAAACCATGGGTGCCCGTTTTTTTGGAAGGGGGTATACAAAGTAGGCAGTGTACTTAGAATAGAATGTCGATTAACGTATGAGTCTATAGGTATCCTAGCGTACGTACTTGTAATGTATACATTACGTGCGATGATTATTTAAGCTTTAAGTCGAGAAAGCCTTGTATCTATTTTACTTTATTGCGTAACGGAAGAACTCACTACTGGAGTCGACCTCTAGCTTCTAGTTACTAGAATCTAGTAAGTATATAGCAACCAACAAATGGGTAGTTAGTAGTTGGTGCTGACTGATCAGCTGAGTGTGATTATTACGCAGCTAACCTTAGATTTAAATAAAAGTCGTTACGCTGCCAGTTACAACGTTTAACCTTTTAAATTCCTCCTTTAAAAAAAATAGTTTGCGTGTAAATTCTGTGCCGCTGCTCTCTCTGCGTGTCATCTGGCTACAAACCCAAAGGCTAAGTGCAGCATTTGAGGTAAGAGTTGACGGTAATTCCGAAGAGCTGAAGACTCCGACCAACGGTGCCGCTACTGACGCCCCCGGGTTCTGCTGAGCCGCAGACGCACAAGGTTCAGGTGAGAGCTTTTGGCGGCAGCCTTTCATTCCTTTGCACTAGATCAATTTTATTTCGTATTTACTCCTGACGTTCCGGTAATATTCCTGCTTCACCTCTCTCTAATTTTACCCTCATTTTCCTTTTTTGTCGCTTCCGAGCTTTCGTCCATACAGTCCACTCCCATTATCGATCACAAAGTCAAAGTCAAAATATCTTTATTCAATGTAGGCTTTACAAGCACTTATGAATGTCAGAAATAAAATCTACCACCGGTTCGGAAAAACTTCTGTTGATTCGAATCCGGCAAGAAACTCAACAGGGTAACAGATTATAATAAGTTACTTTTAAGACTTACATACAAAGTATTTAACACAACTAGATTTTTTAACACTGTAGATACGCCATTTGATTTTCCGGGATCGCCAATGCGGATCGGAATTATTCCCATTTTATTTAGGTACGTGATTAAGTCCCGATTTTAGGGCTCCGTACCTCGAAAGGAAAAACGGAACCCTTATAGGATCACTTTGTTGTCCGTCCGTCCGTCCGACCGTCTGTCTGTCAACTCTTTTTCTCAGGAACGCGTGGAGGTATCAAGCTGAAATTTATATCAAATACTGAGGTCTACTGTCCCTTGGAGCCGTGGAAATATCAAACGTCTAAGCCAACGCAATCAAAAGATACAGCTGTTTTCCGCAAATTTTCGAAACTCGCAAGGAAATCAAAACCTACAGAGTACTTCCCGTGAACAAATCTTGAAATTTGGTACGAAGCAACGTCTCATAACACAAATAAAGGAAAAATGGCGAAAATTGTAAATATGTATGTATGTCTGTTCTGTATATATCAAGACCAATATAAAGTGACCCCACACTGCTTACATTTTGCCTTGGAGCAGGGCTCTGCTTACACTGGTTTATTGCTATTTATAGATAATGGTACGGAACCCTCGGCGCGCGAGTCCGACTCGCACTTGGCCGGTTTTTTATAAAAATGTGTAAAAATCGCGAAAGTAAATCGATACGATATGACGTGTATGTCATGACCTAGTTGGTCGTGTGCTGGCAGGGCAAAGAAAGGCCTGGACATTGTCTTTACATTACAAAATCGACGAGAGTCTACGCCGGTTGGCTTCTATAGTCCCCGGCCGTTACGAAGTCAATCCTGACACATTGCACAACTATGAAGTTCCTGATTATTGTTAATGTCAACCCTCTGTCAATCACAGGAGAAAAATGCTAGACTTGCTTGTTGCGTGTGATAGAATAGTGAGTGGCAATAATACCACACAATATATCGATTCACGCGTTGAAAAGTTCGTATAGCAAAAATATTATCTATGATTATGTGCATTCATAAAATTAAATTCACTGATTGTAAAAGTACTTACACTCTATTTCATTTACACTAGTATTATAAAAAGGAACGATTCGAATAAATGCGTAGGTATGTTTATTTATTTGGCAACTTCTAAGGACTTAGAACAGAACCTTTTTAATTATAAATAGGTATTTCTTCACTTTCTTTCGTATTTTCGTACAACTGATAAATATTTTTTTATTATAGCTGTAGAAAACTGAATTTAAGTCGACTCACGCTTGACTTAATTTTTATCGATACAATGATCGAACGTGTAACAAACAACCCTAGAGGATGTGTCAGGATTTACTTCATAGCGGCCGGGGACTATAATACGCATTGCAGTTCGAATTGTCAACGGTGACCGACAATGTCGAGATGGTGAAACAGGGGCCAGCTCCAGTCATAGATACTATGTGTTACGTAATAAATAATAATAAGGCATTTCTTTCAATATAATCAGATAATCACTATGGCCCGCGGCTAAGCTCTTATTTGGGACTTAAAGATGTTATTAGTTATAATTCTGTGTAAGCGAGCCTTCCTGTTCTCGAAAGGGCCGGCAACGCACCTGTGATTCCCCACGTCTTGCAGGTGTCCCTGGGCGATGGTGATCACCTTCCATCAGGTGACCCGTCTGCTAGTTTTCCCCCTCATATATATAAAATTATATATTCTGTGCATGGTGTTATTAACATAATTATGACTAACTAGCTTCTGCCCACGACTTCATCCGCGTAGAATTAGCAATTGACATGTTTATCGCTATCCCGCGGGAACTATGCAATTTTCCGGGATGAAAAGTAGCTTGGTTTAATCTAGGGAACAAGCTTTCCTACCAACTTTTATCCGAATCTTTCCAGTCGTTTCAGCGTGAAGAAGGAACAAACGTACCATCAGCCAAATATGTGGTCTACCACCCTAAGGTCCTTTGCATATCACAATATTATAATGTCGATAAGACAGGCTGTCAACTTGAAAGTTCGACTTTAGCGACTATTTTGTTTGATAGGAAGTTGGACGAAAAGTGGTAGACCACTTCTTTGGTCGACCGTACACACTCACTCACATCGTCACATCCTCAC
Organism: Pandemis heparana; assembly: GCA_963854515.1. Lineage (NCBI taxonomy): Eukaryota > Metazoa > Arthropoda > Insecta > Lepidoptera > Tortricidae > Pandemis > Pandemis heparana. The sequence goes on from OY978033.1 coordinate 4,249,389, forward strand.
AAACTTTCGCATTCGTAATATATTAGTAGAATTATGGGCGAAAATCTTAGAAAACATGTTATGGGGCTATGGGCGATGCTAGCAACCCATCACTGTTTTGATTCCCCTTTCCACCTATACGCCCACAATCATGCTAAACGTGGCCTTTAGGTCTTGTTATCTAGGCTCTGTCTACCCCGTAAGGGATAAAGACGTGATTTATGTATTTATGTCTTGTATGTAAGTAATTATGACTATGATTTGCATCAAGAAGCGTCATAATAATATTACATAGCTAACTAAGGAAATACATAGGTACATACAGTCTGACAAAAAAGAGTAGAAATTTAAGTGAGAATACAGTAGGTAGTGTCGTGTCGTCCCGTTTTCTTATACCTATAGCTTAGAAAGGGACGACACTACAGTATTGCCGTGGTATTGCCACTTTTTAATTTAGTTCTACTCTTTTTTGTCAGACTGTATTCTACATATACATTTATAAGCATACATAAATCACGTATTTATTCCTTACGGGGTAGACAGTGCAAGCAACACAAATATCGATTAACTATAATCTGCGATTAAATATTATTTTTAATTTTACCAAAATGACCTCATTAATTTACCTAGGTAAGGTACTTGTATCTATATTAAGATCAGAATACCGCTGTAGGCCTCTTATAATTTTAGAATACATTTTGTACGTAATTATTACGTTGCTTCAGAAAGCTGTTACAACAAACTGAACGAAGTTCGAGTTCGAGTTTCATGTTTACAACTACACGAAATCTGTTTAATTTTACGTGAACACGCTAATTTGTGAAAAAGCCAACCGTAAGTAATTTAGATGTATGAACGAAAACGCTTACTCCCACATCACACTATCGTTCCATTTCTTTTAAACAGCGCGCGAGAAAAAGAGACGGCAAACCGGTCGAAATTAAAAAAAATGGCTGTCAGTGCTACAGCTGCCAGCGTGTTCGAGTAGACACTACTCTCGCTTGTTGCCGCGTGAAAATAATTTAAGCCGTATGGCAATTGACAAGAGATCATTTTAGATTACTACAGAATTTAATATAGTGAGTAAAATCGCTCAAAATGGCTTTGGTTCATTGTACAGTCACGGAGTTCAAGTCAATGAATTTAATATAAGTAAGACAGACAAGACAGTTTCGTCGCGAAATTAAGAGAGAACGCACGTCTTCTCGCGTTTTAAGAACTAAAATGTAAACAATAACATTGTTTATGCTATGTATTGAGTGAAAATGTCTGTAATTAACAACAAAATGACGGGAGTTACTATAGTTAATACCGTGCAAGTGTTTTGTGTGATTGTGTTGCTGTTCGTGAATTTGGATCAGGTTTTTTGCAGTACATTTGTGAACGAATTGTCCAATTCTGTGGAACATCATCATGTTCAGTGCAACCATGAACATCCAAAGGCTGATGAAGTAAGTCCATGGTCTTTTGTTTTTTTTTTGGAACCGCACAGAGGTTAGTTTTCCTAGACGCTAGCCAGTTGTACATTATTTTGGTTTGTAAACTTTTGATAAATTGGCTGAATTTATTAGATTGTTAAATAGTAATTAAATTTCACGCTCTCTAGTTTAGTAAAAATAACCAGCGTTAGTTTTTTTTGTCTAATTATACAACATGAAAGCGACATATAAGATTTAATTAAAGACGACGAAATAGGATTAGGGATGTACCTAGTTAATTTGTTGACGTTTAGTTAAGATTCTTTTGTTATAGTAACTTACTTTGTGTGTTTATTCCATTTAAAATAGTCTGGTGACGAAGCAACTTAATACGGTATGTAGCCTATTAAAACGCATATAAACATGCAACATAATGTAACTGGAATGCACTATGCAAATAAGCACGCAGTGCAATGTACGAGACTTTTTTTTTCTTCTAGGCCGATGTGTTTAGTGAAGCGCGAGTGTAATACCGGTTTTTACAATTACGTTCGTTTCGGTTATTGGGTGTCAGATTTTTAATTTACAGTTTGAGCTGTTTTGTGAAATACCTACGATATGTAGTATTTAACAAATACTTAAATAAAATACCTAGGTAGGTATGTGCCTACAAGTTTTTTTTCCGTTTGTTTATTATTATTATTGACTAACTGGGTACAATACTTACTAAGTACCAAAGTTTTCAACGCAAAATTGCTTTCATCAATCAAGTAGGTAGGTAGGTACGTTAACTTTCTGTAAAAATAAAAAACACCCACTTCGAAGTGAGGGTCGCCGCATTTTCCAAGCCACATAAAAATACTCTTTTAAAATTTCACTTGGGGTGACCAATTTCATATTCATTGCGTATAAAATAAATACCTACTCGGCGTCTAAACAGTTTCACTGGTGAAGTGATTCATGTCATGCCGCTACATAGGTAATAGAATAGAAACATCGAAATTGAATCAAATTATAAAGTCGATTTGTCATGACGCGATCGAGAAAGTCATTGAACAGGGGAAAATACTTTTTACAAACCATTACGAAACTTATTTGGGATTTGTGCTCAAATTTCGCATTAAAAAGTGAGTGTCACTTTTCAGTGTTAGCATTGCAATTTTACACGTACAGTCGACTTTGGCGCCACTGTCTAAGAGAAAACGAGTTGTTAACACGCAAATACAGAAGTTCAAGATTTCTCCGTCGTCGGTGATAAGTTTGCACTCGTTGTCTCATTTATTTTTGAGAATTAACTCTGAATGGTTAATGGTTATTCTCGAGATATTAATGGTGGCGAAGGCCAAAAGGCACACTCATAAATGATCATCCATTTAAACATGACATGTGCAGAATTGGTTAAATGCTTGAGAAAAAGTATCTCCGCCATTGTATAGTCAACAGTCCATTTAGTAAATGAAGTCGATGTATTAACATAAAAGAGAGGTGATAAAATAAATCAGTCTCAATTCTCCAATTGTTATCTACTAGTACCAATACTAATACTGACGAAAGGACATGTTTTGCTCTCTATTCGAGGCAACTTCTGGGGCCAAAACCGGGGGAAAGATTTCAAAGATTTTTAAGAAAGAAAGAAGACTTCTTGTGGCTACTTGCTAGAAAAGTTTAATTTCGATTTTTTCGCTAAATCTGATAAAAGCTTGACAGTTCCATTCATTTTGACACTGTTGCATAGATTTTAACAGTAAATCGAGATTTAACTGTTTACAATACAATTCAATCAATTCCTGTAAGAGATCCGTATTAAGTTACAAACTCATTTCTCCGAAAAACATAATCCGTCCAAAAACTTTTTTATCGAGACTGGCAACTTTACAGGTTACAGGATTTGTTTTAAAAAAATCGAGTTCACAGAATGTACGCTTTCGTAAAAAAATATGTGAATCGTTGTACACAGTATCTACTTGGAATGAATATTCTCGTCATTTTCTTATGATTTTCTACCGGTACGATTTCGAAAATAGACTTCTAAACTAAATCTGTGTAGGAGGAAAAGATATAAAGATGAAGACAATGTAATAATCAATACATCGCATCTCAACACAAGGTCCTCGAATTAGGATCGTAGTTGCGAACTTGACTTGTAATTTGAGCGGAGATAGCAAGTTGCAACTAGGTATAATGGCTTTGACAGAATATCGAAACTTGTCACGGATTTAACGTATCAAAGATGCCGTAAATCAAGCGGTACCTGATGGCCTGTTATTGCTCGGTTAAATTGGATTTTACTTGGAAACTAGAATTGAAGCATATAATACTATGTACGGATCACAGGAGAACGTTTTTGCAGTTCACAAAATGATAAGTTTGAATGTTCAGATTAAGAGCAGTTTCGCACTACGTCTGGTCCGAATCGAATCCGAACCCGTGAAAATATGGACGTAGTAGCCGTAGAACTATTTCTATGGCAATTTACGCACTATGACGGAAAGAAATCGGCGGACAGAGATCGGATCTAATCGAAAATAATCGAAACAACGGCTAACAAGTAATAAGTAAAAAAAGAAAAAAAAATCGTATCAGTTATACAGGCTGTATCAGACACCCCCTAACAATAATCCACTGGGGTAGATATATAACCACTAGCTGTTGCCAGCGACTTCGTCTGCAAAGAATTCGTTTATCGCTATCCCGCGGGAACTACGCGATTTTTCGGGATAAAAAGTAGCCTATGTGCTATTCCAGACTTTTTTCTATCTATGTGCCAAATTTCATCCAGATCCGTTGGGCCGTTCTGGCGTGATTGAGTAACAAACAAACAAACATCCATCCATCCATCCATCCATCCATCCATCCATACTTTCGCATTTATAATATTAGTTAGATAGCTAAGCTAAAAAAAAATATTTTGAAAAAAATTGGAGTTTTTTTTTATATTTTCTATAGGAAGTATTGTTAATACTACCATTCCTATAGAAAAAAAAAATTAGTCCAATTTTTTTCAAAATATTTTTTTTAGCTTTTATAGCTATGGTTATATACCCCAGTGGATTATTGTTAGGGGCTATCTGATACACCCTGTAGGAATATTAATCTGAAATTGATCATAATTCATAACACGTGACAGTGATCCAGATATCAAATCACAAGAATCCTTTTAGGTCAACTGTAATTCGGAGAAGTAGATAAGATGACACAATCACACATAAGCTATAAGCATGCGAGGAAAACATAACAAACTTGTTTTGCTACACGCAATTATTTGTATTGCATTGCAATGATATTACTTTTATCATTGTAAAAATAAATAAACATGATTTTCTGATGAATTTGCATACCGACGGATGACGCCTTCGTGAAGACCTTCAAACAAATCCAATTTATAAAGTTTTAACTGGCCAATACCTAGTATAACTCGCGGCAAATAAGTAAAACGTGGAGGGGATATGCGCAGTATGAAAATGATGTAGTTTTTCATACTGCGGTTATCCCCTCCACGTTTTACTTATTTGCCGCCACCTGTACAGCCAGGGTATAAATATATGTACGTTACCACGACGGGACAAACATCTGTATACCTTTATGCCACAATCAATAACACCCAATGTTGCTTTATATGTAATTTTGTGCTAGTAGTATTAAATTAAATTTGTATAATTTGTTTTTATATTTTTATTTTATTTTTTATTTCCATTTTAATTTTAATTAACTAACATAGTGCTCTAAGTTGTATTACTAACCCGATATGGACCTTGATGTCCGAAATAAATGTTTTTTTTTTAATAAGGTCGGTGACACATGTTTGACATGACATGGTGACATTGCTGTATCGATCCAATTGGGAGGAAAACTGACTTTTTATCCCGTCAGATGGCGCATAAGCGACTGTACCTTGTTATGACATAAGAACTGTCAAATCCAGTACATTTTTTATGAATCGTTTTAAACTTGTGCATTTTATTCAAAGATGCCTCAATGTAGCGCGCTAAACTGTAAAAACAGGGGAGTTCATCCATTTCCTAATGACTCAAAGCGCAAAAAACAATGGGAAAATGCTTTACATATTAAAAACTTTCAAGCAAGTGATACAGCACGTTTGTGTTCACTGCATTTCAAAGACGATTCTTGTATTTCTTGTTTGCTGATGTTTAGAATAGGTGAATCGGTGTTCATGTCTTACAAAGAATCCGAGTGTGGACAATTATATGAAAGGTCTTCTTGGATATCTAAGTCAGCACCAACGTTTTGGTTCCGATCATACACCTCTCTCCTAAAAGAAAGAACTGCACATAAGCGTCCAGAATTCAAATTAAAATAGAAATACGGAACATAACCTTAAATATTTGAAGTGGTTACTTTTATATCAAATCAGCCTTTTTACCAGCCATCTATGCATGTCTCTTCCAAAGCTCAGCTTGAAGTTCACGCACAGCCATTACAGAGTACATTTTGTCAGTTAAATCAGAGAAATAACTCATAAAATCGCAACCAGACATTTGACACGAAACGTAAACAAGGTACAATCGCTTGGGGCGACATCTACCTCAAGCTTCTAGTTTGCCTCCTCATTATGTGGTCTGCCTTAAGGTTGAAAATACTTTGCACGTCACTAAATATAATGTCGATAAGACGTGGTCGTCAACTTGACAGTTCGACTAGCGATGTTTTCATTTGATAGGAAGTTGGATGAAAAGTGGTAGACGACTTATCAGTATGCTTAGTGTAAGTTTTCGGTCACAGAACACGTCTCGACCGCGTTTGCGTTAAAATGTGAAATACTATGAGAACAGTTTGTTGTCGTTTCGATCCGCAAGTGGCGCTGCCAATTTTTCCATAGTAATTGAGACGTTTACGTGAACGCGTTCGAAACGTTTTTCGTATGAAAACTTACACTAGAGGCTCAGGCCGACCGTACGAGTCGTTTTGTTGTATCTAAACCGTCTAAACATACCTACGCTACACTATAGCCGTGTTGAACACTAAAATCACACATTCACGCTATACCAAATCCAGTATTAAACGTGCTAGTCGCAACCAAGGTTATGTTGGCACATCATTAGTCATGCTAGTGTTTAAGCATCGCTGGACCATAGCTTCAAGCTGAATCGGTAATTTGGCGAATAGTGCTGTTATTTGCCGGTAAAATGGACGTTTATTAAACACGAAATTTTTTACGACGTTCAAATAATATACATACATTCATAAATCACGTATTTATCCCTTACAGGGTAGACAGAGCATTAGCATGATTGTGTTTAGGTGGTACGGGGAATCAAAATAGTAATGGGTTGCTAGCCGCATCTCCTATAACATGGTTCCTAAGATTTTCGTCCATTTCCTCGACGGGCTTTTACCATCTGCGCGGGAAGAGAAACAACTGGTACATTCTATGTTTTTTCTTTGCTCCCACACCAGCATAGAAAATACAATATGCCTCTATATCACTGCCACACGGCGGCCACGACGTACAAAATCCGCGTTCTGAAATGAACACAGGCACGACGTCGTCTGTACACGCGTCAATGTGTGCGTAAGATACACAGGACTGTCTATCGCAAAAACCTAGTACTATAAGTACTACCAATGAAATAAATATAGGTACTTATAATGAAGATATGGCTTAGATGTGTGCAAATAAATGTACTTAATCGTTATCTATTTATTTAAACTTATTTAAAATGTGTCTGTCTGTGTATTTAAGCATTATTATTTTCAATTACAATAGATGTACGACAACAAACTTAAGCGAATGATTCTGTAGTTATTTCATGTATTAATCGCGATAATTTCAGAAAGCATTAATTTTCTAATGTTTTATAAAATGAAGTAGGTAGGATAGGTTCCCGAACTTGTGACGTGCGGCCGACATACATCGCGTTGCGAGCCCTACTAGTTGCCAGCAGCTTTCCGGCAGACTGCGCTTGAGGGGTGGGGTAACTCGAATCGGTGCGGGGCGGAGCGTGGCCATTCTGTACGTTAGTACTATTATATATTCTGTGTCACTGCATAGTAAATTATAATACATGAAAAAATATTATTAGGTAGAAGAAAGATATTGTGGTATAGCATTGGTTTCGTTAAACCTCGCGGTTTTAATCGGATTCTCTGACATAACATACGATGTTGCATTCGAACCGGTTTTAAAAACCGATAAGATCGCTAAACTGGATATGCAGCGTCACAGTGCAACCTTATTTTACCGGCTTTTGTAACTCTCAACAAATTTTACAGTTTTATAATGATGGAACAAAAACCTTTACCTTTTTGCTCTGTAAAAGGTAAAGATTTGTTTAGTTCTTTATTATGATTCTCCGCAAAGTATTAGCAATAGCAAAGTACATTCTGAAATGGCACTAGTGCGCACTAAGTGTCAGATACTGTAAATAGATGTTTTTTTTTATTTTTATACATAAAATAGGCTTACGTTTGACCTCAATCTCGCTTGATGGAAGGCGAAGATGAGGCCTAAGATGGTACACGTTTGCCTAGAAGGTGTCTGTTCACTTTGGCCTTAAAGATGTTCAGATGTTGATACGATACAACTACCCGGATATAAAAAATTGTTTAATTCAATAACATTTGCGGTCGAAACACTGAAGGCATGCTGCCTTTCTATAAAAATATATCGGCTCGCCACATAAAGGCCTACCATGACCTGGGGGCCAATACTTATGTAATGGCTTACTTTAGTAGGATTTTTACGTAATTCAAAAACAGAATCGCCAATACCACTTCATATGCGGTATGCGTGCATAATTGTAGATATCGTTAAAAAAAAACCGATAATTTGCGACGCGTGACCGCGTAGCGCATGCCTAGCTAAATTCTGGTTCTATGTATTTTAGTGGTGAGCCTCAAAAGGTCTTAAAATTGTTTCGGTATATTTCAGCACGTGGTTGAGTTACTTTGACTAGAATGTGGTGAATCTTTGTTACTTTTTTTTCTTAATTGTAAGTATACAATTTGTTTCTAGTTGTGAGATCCTATTGAGAAAAGACAAACGGACAAGTGTGTATTCTGCGGTAAAACCGGAGTTGCGCTCTTTTAGAATAAGCACAAATGAAAAAAAAAAAATACAAGCCCAAAAAAATAAGACAAAAAAATAAACTATCAGCATTTTCCTCTTTTGTAACAAAACAGAGAACCATTGGAATTATAGGCTCAGAAATATGAAACGTTGTCAATTGTAGATATCGTTAAAAAAAAACCGATAATTCGCGACTCGTGACCGCGTGGCGCGTGCCTGGCTCAAGTTATCGGATTCCATTTTAGATGCGAGCCTCGGTATACAAGTGCTTACTTCTTTTTGACATTTGCTTTGTAAATCAGTTACATTTGAAATTTGCCATGCGATTGAAGTGATTACTTTTAATTTTATACAAACAGTGAAATGTAGAATAAAACTGTTCCAAATCACGATTCAAATAAAAAAAAAAGAAATAAGTAAATGACCTGTTGTGTGTTAAGTACACACAACAGGTCATTTACTTATTTCTTTTTTACAGAATTGATATGGGACTAAGACATTGTTCGAATTTGGAACGTCAATTTGTCTATTCGCACACATTACTCACACATACAACAGGTCATTTACTTAAGCTTTTCACCTATATAAAAGATATTTATGACAACATTTGATTGAGACTCGACAAAAGCAATGTGAACGACAATAAATTAAAAGTAATTATTCTGATTTTGATAATATGCGACGCGTTTCCAACGAATCGCGATAAAAACTGAAATATAATTAATTTCATACTTTTGCAGTTATAACCGCATAATTGGCAATTTACGCATATTTTATATCCTTAATGAGTTCATGGTAGAATAAATGAGAGTTATTCAGAAGAAAGTTAGGTTGTTTTACGCTTTTAAACAAAGGCGGTTAAGAATTGTATGGAATTTCATTTTCCTCCTTACGAGTATCTTTTTTTAACACAACTGTTACTGGAAAAAGTATCTAATTTTTTTTTAATAGCCTATTATAGTGTCCCACTGCTGGGCAAAGGCCTCCCCTTCTTTTTGCCACTCGTCCCTGTCAAATGCATGCTCCTGCCACCCTTTTCGATACGCATCCAAATCGTCCCGCCATCTCCTCCTTGGTCTGCCTCTGCTTCGATAGCCATCTCGCGGGATCCAATGGTTGGTAATTTGGGCCCATCGCTGTGGATGCATCCGGCAAACGTGACCAGCCCAGTCCCATTTAAGCTTGGCGGTCTTGGCACCCACATCTAGAACGGGAGTTTTGGAGTTTTGGTTTTGGATCTAATTAAAACGACGAAATTGTATTTGAACATATATAAATGTAATGTTAACATAGCTAGCTTCGAAATCATTCTCGTCTTTTAGTAACATATTTTTCTTAAAAAAAAAGTTATTTAGAGTTTTAGTCGGTCGAGTTGTCAGTTATAGTGTGAATCTTCCCAGGTGAATTTTTCGCTAAAAGCCCTAATCTTTCAAACAAAGGCAATTGTCTCTATTATCGCAAAGCCACAAGCTACCGAGTTAGCACGTGCCACTACAACATTCATAGGATTTGGCGTAGGCACTAGTTTTTACAGAAGCGACTGCCATCTCACCTTCCCACCCAGAAGGGTAACTAAGCCCTATTGGGATTGGTCCGGTTTCCTCACGATGTTTTCCTTCGCCGAAAAGCTCATGGTAAATTTCAAATGTAATGTCGTACATAAATTTCGAAAAACTCAGAGGTGCGAGCCTGGGATTCGAACCCGCGATCCTCTTCTTGAGAGGCTACAGGTCAAACCAGTAGACTACCACGGCTTGTTTGGCAATTTCTGTGGAATATTCTTGTAATTTTGAGAATGTTCTGCAACTTCCACATTGCTACTTACACAAGAGTCACAGGACCTTTCGGCCCCAACGGCCATCTTCCATCAGTTCTACGAGCGATATGCCACCCACTGCCACTTAAAGTATCCAATTTGCAGAGCTTGTTGGTAACGTTAGTTTGTCTATTGATACATACATACCGTCAGGCCTCTTTCCCTTAGGCGTAGGCAGCTACTTTGTTTCACTTGCTACGATCCCGACATACCTCTTTCGCTTCATCCACATTCATCAATCTCTTATATGCTCGTCGGTTACGGGTACTCCTGACCTGACCTTTTTCATAACGTCTCCTATTCTATTTGGTCCCGGGACGTCCGTCTAGACCTTCCCCTCCCATCCCAACCCAACCATTCACACTCCCCATATAGATCTGTTTAGTTAATCCACTTTCATCCATCCTCTACGTGACCAAACTAACTAAGCATTTTTTCTGTCCTTGTCACTATTTCTTATATCCTCTATCTTTTAGTGTTACTCCTGACACCCCTCCTGTTCTGTTCTGGCTGATACCTATGATGAGATAATTGAACTGTAAACGACACGGTTCACACTCGCAAATACATTGAATAATTGAACTTTTCTCTGTTATTTCAATATTGGTCATGTTATTCCAGTAAAAGCTAGTTTCGGCTACTGTTCGGTAGGTGGCATATCGTTATCGCAATTTGCATATTTTATGCTTAAATTATTTTTAGAAATTATACAATATCGATTCAGCTGTTTTCGTAATCAAGGCGATGCTTAAAAATATATGGTTCATTTCGCATTTATAATATTAGTAAGATTATAAGACGTTTTTACGGCTAACAAGTTTTTGCACCGGTCTGGCTAAAATTAAAACACTCATGATAACGCGTCAAACATCACATTTTGCTAGCTGCTTCATGATTTTCGTTTTTTTCTTTCAATAAGCGGTAATTGCGTTAAAAAAACCTCTTAGTCACCGAACCATTTGCCACTAAGCTTTTTATTTATGTTTGTTGTGGTTGTTAGTGGTAATAAACACTTTTTCTTTCTTTCTTTCTTTTAGTTATTGAAATAACGTTCACACCAAATAGGACAGGTAAGAATGAAAATGCCTTACACTACGGATTATGGTGAAGTCCTACGCCGCGGCTGTCTGTCCATAAATAAACTGCAATTACTGAAGATATCCCTTCCACGCTTGCCTGGGAACAAAGAAAAAACGTAGAATATACCAGAAGCTTCTCTTCCCACACACATGGTAAAAGCATATCGAGGGAATAGGTAAAATCTTAGGAATCATGTTGTAGGCGATGCTAACAACCCATCACTATTTTGATTCCCCTTTTCACCTATATAAGCCCACAATCATGCTAAACGTGACCCGTAGGTTTATTGTCTAACTCGCTCGCAATCGCCATCGTGTTCATTTTGACAGTTCTTGTATGAATGTGACAGCTAGCTGATTCCGATGCCAATTGTCAGCCCATACGTGAACTGTCAAAATGAACAAGATGGCGATTGCGAGCGAGTTAGACAATAAGCGTACTGGTCTTGTCGCCTTACTGTCTACCCTGAAAGGGATAAAGACGTGATTTCTTCTGTATATTTATATACGTAACCACCCAAATAATTACCATGTCAAGTTTTCAACAGAGCCAAACCGCATTTCACACGTGTTCTTTTCAACGGTCACTAATTTATAATTACAATCAATCATAACATAAATACAAAGACTCCCACACTACTTTCTCACAGATTGTCTGTGAAATGAACATCCATTACATATTGGATTACGTCGTTCGAAACTTTTAGAATTACGTTTTGTCACCAACTCAAGTCAATTTCACAGATGTCAATACATTCGCGATAACCTTTCAAATATAGACTTTATGTGAGTAAAGTACGGTATGTTTCGTGTTAGTTCTAACCGAACATATTTTCTTTTTCTCTCATAAGACTAAAGTAGCATGCTCCTGGCAAAGCCAATAAGCGATTCGACTAATAAAATACACATTAACTACAGATTAAGTATCGATTGACCCAAGTTTATAGAAAACCGATAATTGATTAGGGACATCGGGACAGCACTAGTTTCTAACTTTTTAAAACTAACCTCATTTTGATTAAGGTTTGTTTGAGGAGACGGCTTTTCTGAATTTTATTTACCTTTTTATTGTTTCAATTCTTAAACATTATTAAGTTAGCTCTATTATTTAGTATTATTTTTTATTTATTGTAATAAATTGACTTAGTTTTATATTAAAATTAAAACGCTTCAAAGTTCAAAGTTAACTTAATTTTCCAACAATATTCTTCGTCAACCTATCAAAGGAGGGAGACGTATTTAATAAATGCTTTTTGTAATAATATGAATAAAGCAGCCATTAAAGACTTTATTATACAACTAGCTTGTGCCCGTGGCGTTATTCGCGTGTAGGAATAAAAAATGCTAGTTCCCCCTCCCGTGTGATTTTCAAAAAATAACTTCTGAGGACACCACTAAATTACTCAAATCACTACATACATTCATATAAAAAAAAAATTAAACCCCCACAAGCGTTAATCGAGATCTTTAAAACTACGCAACGCAACGGATGTTGATGCGGTTTTTTTTTAATAGATAGAGTGATTCAAGGGGAAGGTTTACATTACATTATATTATTTTAACAAACCGAATCGAAATCTTACGTTTGAGCTACGACACACACACACATACACGTAGACATATAATAGACGTAGATGTAAAATTGGTTAAAATATGACGATGATTGTTGGAAAGGTCGGAAAAAGTCAAGTTGTCTTACAAATATTAACTCTGCGCGGACGAGGTTGCGGGCGGCAGCTATTTTATTCCGTATTCTAAGATCCTAGCAAATACTTACCGTAAAACCTAATAATGTTATCGACGTTATGCAAAAAACGTTGGGAAATTTATTAAAATATCTTCAAAGGCAAATAAATTTCGCTTTACGGAAATCTAATGGTTGCAAGACCTTGACGGTAAAATAACGCGTCTTCTTGAACTCTTCGAACCTAACTTTTTTACCGATACGCGCAACGGAATCTAAGAAGTTTGCCAACGCGCGTCGTATTTTTTATTGATAACTTTTGGATACGAACAAATTAACCTTTAAAATTATTAGATTTTATTTTTAAACGCTTCCGTGTCCATGTAAAGGTGTTTTTGTCGATATCATTTTTTAAACCGACAAAAATAGACGTGTAATTTTCTTTTTTTTTATATTTGACTGCCTACGGACATAATAAAAGGTTTCCGCTGTCTGTCCATCCCTATGTATGCTTAGATTTATAAAACTATGCAACGATTTTTGATGCTGTTTTTTTTAATAGATAGAGTGATTCAAGAAGAAGGTTTATATGTTTAATTCTACGCAGACGAAGTCGCGGGCAGAAGCGTTACAAATAAACAAATCCGTACCACATGCTGACTTAGATATTGAGCATCGTTCCTGGTAGTATATAATTTATGTCTAGTGAAGAATTGATGTTATTTCACAAAATAAGTACTAAATTTAAGCACTTTTTTAAGAAAAAGTATTTTTTTTGCATTGAATCACTCGATGGTAATAAGTTCAAAAGGGAACTGAAGGAATGGCTTGCAGAAAAATGTTTTTATAATTTAAATGAATAGACAGGGTGTATCAGATAGCCCCTAACAATAATCAACTGGGGTATATAACCATAGCTATAAAAGCTAAAAAAAATATTTAAAAAAAATTGGAGTAATTTTTTTTTAATGTTTTCTATAGGAATGATTGCAGTTAATACTACCATTCCTATAGAAAATATAAAAAAAATTACTCCCAATTTTTTTTTTAATATTTTTTTTGGCTTCTGTAGCTATGTTTATATACCCCAGCTGATTATTGTTAGGGGCTATCTGATACACCCTGGATATTTCGTATAGGTCTTCTAATAATTTGTTTAATTTTAAGTTCAATAATATTGTACGCCCGAAATGGGCAAACTGTTGATGCTTTTCAATGTATGACATCTTACGTACACAGTTTTTGACAATAAATGGTATCTATCTATCTATCTAAAAACTACTTGACTTGTTCTAGCAAATCAAAAAGTATATAATATGTTAATATTCATCATCACGTCTAGCACGACAGCGCACAAGAGTCGCGTCGCGCGCGAGTTAGATTGCCCATCATTTTCTTACTGTGCGTTCTAGAACGTGCGTGCTAGACGGGCATATTTAAAAGACCGTGGACGGACTCGATACATAATTGAACGAAATCGGCTCCACAGAAAATAATTGCAAAGATTGGTCTTAAAATCATCATTAAACGGTTCTATGTCTTTATTTTCTCGACATATGGGTCTGCAATTAAAAACGTGAAGTCATATATTCATACCTAAACCGCTAACGAGTCATATTTCACAAATAATCCACACTTTTTTATTTCTGATTATTTGTGTCTTATTTGCAAGACTAGACGCGCGCTTACGCGCTACGCTGCCGTAATAGTTTCTTCTCTTTCACTAACAGGCACGCGAACCGTATGTGTGAAGAGTGGCGCTGCTCGAGGTTATTGGCGGTTGACAGGGCCTTAACTCAAAATCCATCACGTGGCTGGAGTTCCAGTTGGTCACGTTTTCTATAAAATATTCACAATAAAGCGCGTGTCTGTCTCAGAGAACGCAATGAATAGCTTTTATGTAGGTTCAATATAATTTTGGATTCAATAAGTTTATGCTAAAAATTCCATTTTGTATACGAGCTTTTTTGCTGAATGTAACTTGCATTTATCATGGTGGAAGCCCGGTAAGAGACGCTTGAAACACACTTTTCTTTTTTTCTCTTTTTTTTCTATTGCACATGATGTATATGTTATTTATCTTTTATGTATTATATCTTACATTATTTAAAATTAAGGCATTAAGGGTTATTTTAGGTTTTGATCAGTTCTTTTACTTTTCTCTGTGTCTACTCTTGCTCAAAACCTATGTCCTGTCAATCAATTGCGGGTGGTGTGGTAGGGCGTTGTGCAAGGTCCGTCCGGATCGCTACCACCATCTTACTCGCTAATCCTGCCGCTAAGCAGCAGTGCTTGCACTGCTGTGTTCCGGTGTGGAGAGTAAGACAGCCGGGGAAATTACGAGCACAAGAGGCATTTCATCTTAGCCCTCTAGGTTGGCAAAGCATCTGCGATCCCTCCGGGGTTGCGGATGTCTATGGGCA
Organism: Pandemis heparana; assembly: GCA_963854515.1. Classification (NCBI taxonomy): domain Eukaryota; kingdom Metazoa; phylum Arthropoda; class Insecta; order Lepidoptera; family Tortricidae; genus Pandemis; species Pandemis heparana. The sequence goes on from OY978033.1 coordinate 4,264,815, forward strand.
GTGGTGATCACTTACCATCAGGTAACCCACTTGCTCGTTTGCCTTCCTATTCATATTAAAAAAAAAATCGGAAGAAATCCCTTTTTATTCCTGTGTTTTCCTGTATTCATTTTTTTCATGTGTTTTATGTTCAATAAAGAGTTATACATACATACAAGACACAAGCGGCATCAAGGCTCGGTAACAACCGCCGCTAACTTCACTATACTTCATTTAATTTAGAATGAGAAACCACAATAACATTATATTGCGTCTGGTCAACTATTTCTTACCTAGCTAATAATAGTACTGTACAATATAGTCTGGGAGCCGCAAAATAAAATTGTTTTAATGCCACTTTATTTGCGTGTCGTCAATTGTTACTCTAGTACAAATCGTAAAGAGATTACAGTTCACGAGCCGCAATATAATGTTGTGGTTTCTCATTCTAAATTAAATGAAGTATAGTGTTGTCAGGTCAAGATTTCACGAAGTCGACAATTGTCGGTGACCATTGACAATTCGAGTGCAATGCGTATTCAATATGAATATATGAAGCAACCGGCGTAGATTATTGTCGAGTTTGTGATGTAAAGGGAAATGTCACTGTATGTAAACTCTTTATTGCACATATTTTTTTTAAAATACAGAAGTACACAGAAAATGGTACAAAGCCGAACTTATCCCTAAGAAGGGATCTCTTCCAGCTTGTCACCGACAAATTGTCGTATAGGGCGTGGAGTGTGTGGCTCACACATCGGTTTGTATAGCCACAGAAGGTTTTGTCTTCCAGACGACACGCCATATTCGTCCTTATCATCCTCGCAGATAACTAAGTTAGCTGACCAGTCGATGAAGAAATTTTCTTCCCAGATAACTGGTTTGTCAGGATAGTAGCAAGTGGAACAAAGTAGTCTCTGCCTACCCCTGTGTGAAAGAGGCGTGACGGTATGTATTTACGAAAGAAAGAAAGAAAAGAAAGAAGACATTTATTCTCTTTTGAAAGACACACAAATAGAGGACACACACAATTGTACAAAAATGAAACATAAAACACAGACATGAAAATTGATCAGCAATGTATTAATGTGTGTGTGTCTTCGCAAAAGTGAATCGGTCGCTGGCTCAGCATGACGCTGAGGTGTTAGACACCTGCAGCACTGATTTTCAGCCAGAACCGTCTGTGACTCACGGAACGATACACAGATATATATATACAATATACATATCTAATATTAATATTATTTAACTGGTTTTTTAACGGAAAATATTTTTTCCTGCACGATAACCAAGTTACATAGCCGGCACTAGTAAAAGCAATGTAGGATGATTAATTTGGATTAATCTAGGTTTAGATGCGGTGGGGGTGGACCTCTTTATTTTACCTTATAGTTATGTAAGTACCTACGGAACAAATCTTTTAAAATCCCGTTAAAGTTATCTAACTAGGAAGAAATTTTATTCCTTCTCGGCTGCTGGTTATCTGCGAGGAACAAAGAAATTCGTCTGTAATAGACGCGAAGGTTAAGACCTTTTGGTTGCGCACCCTTATTCTTCAGATGCAGTGTTGCCATTAAATGTTATAATTTCGCTAATATAACGTAGCTTTCTACGTCGTTTCCGCCATTAGCGAAATGATTTTGTAACCGTAGCTGCGTGCGAATAACAGCACGGAAACAGACAGTTATTGCTTCCTTCACACGACTCGGGAACTTGAATAATACAGGTACAGAAACTTACTTAATAATAATAAACAAAAAACATTTGCCTTGTTTGTTAAGATACAGTCTGGTGACAGACAGATGGACAGTGGAGTCTTAGGAATAGGGTCCTGTTTTTATCCTTTGGGTACGGAACCCTAAAAACGGGCATAATAAGTAATGAAGCTGAATGTGACTGCACCCGCTCTCGCTGTTCAACATGACAGCTGTCAAAAATGTCACAACTCTCTTATCCACTTCAATGACGCTTCATTGCCTCTTATAACATCAATTTTTTCTAGGCTTTTGCTAATTACATGCCTATGCAAATGAAATGAAATGGTGGTAATAATTTGACTATGGTATGTATCTGCTTGTTATTGATACATTTTTATAAAATTGGAAGATAAATGAAAAACCTAAAAAGGACCTGTTGTATGTAGTAGACTACAGAACTGATACGGAACTTAACTTCTTCTAACTTGGGATCAATTTGTCTATTCGCTATTCGCACACATTACTCATACAATAAGACATTTTCTTAAGTTTTTTTTTACCTTTTATGAATTATAATGGCAACACTGGCCTACGCTACGCACACATTTATAAACCTGGGCCCTATTTTATAAAGCTACAAAATACTCTAACACAGGGTCAGAAAGACACTTCCGCTTGTAAATTGGGAGGAAAACTGACTTTTTATCCCGTCAGATGGCGCATAAGCGACTGTACCTTGTTATGACATAAGAACTGTCAAATCCAGTAAATTTTTTATGAATAGTTTTAAACTTTTGCATTTTTATTCAAAGATGCCTCAATGTAGCGCGCTAAACTGTAAAAACAGGGGAGTTCATCTATTTCCTAATGACCCAAAGCGCAGAAAACAATGGGAAAATGCTTTACGTATTAAAAACTTTCAAGCAAGTGATACAATACAGCACGTTTGTGTTCACTGCATTTCAAAGACGAATTCTTGTATTTCTTGTTTGCTGATGTTTGGAATAGGTGAATCGGCGTTCACGTCTTTCAAAGAATCCGAGTGTGGACAATTATATGAAAGGTCTTCTTGGACATCTAATTTAGCACCAAAGTTTAGGTTCCAATCATACGCCTCTAACCTAAAAGAAAGAACTGCACATAAGCCTCCAGAATTCAAATCAAAATAGAAATACGGAACATAACCTCAAATATTTGAAGTGGTTACTTTTTTACCAAATCAGTCTTTTTACTAGCCATCGATTCATGTCTCCTCTAAAGCTCAGCTTGAAGTTCACGCACAGTCATAACAGAGTACATTTTGCCGGTTAAATCGCAGAAATAACTCATAAAATCGCAACCAGACATTTGACACGGAACGTAAACAAGGTACAGTCGCTTGTGGCGACATCTGCCTCAAGCTTCTAGTTTGCCTCCTCATTGTAACTTGTAGTTTTATAAAATAGGGCCCTGGCTATAAGGCTCGATGTGCCAAGAGCGCAAGGCTATTAAAAAATAAACACCGGGCTATCCTCTTGTTCATAACGAGTCCATCTTTAGAGACTTTTTAGTTTGTTTAATATATAAATTTACTAGATGTTGCCAGCGACTTCGTCTACAAAAAATTCGTTTATCGTTATCCCGCGGGAACGACGCAATTTTCAATGGATAAAAAGTAGCCTATGTGCTATTCCAGACTTTTCTCTATCTATGTGTCGAATTTCATCCAGATTCGTTGGGCCATTCTGGCGTGATTGAGTAACAAACTAACATCCATCCATCCAGCCGTCCATACTTTCGCATTTATAGTATTAGTTAGATATTAGACTAGCACAACAAATATTACAAAAAACTTAAAAAAACTTTATATTTATTTTACATGTGCCCTAAATGGTAATGGTTTAAAATTTCATGAAATGGGGGTGCATTGTGTGGTTTTCCGAGATAACAGTTATCGAATAACGTTATTAAAATAACATTGTAAAAATAATTAGGTACACCTAGTTAATCTTTTTTTGAATAACACATATTAAATTATGTATATCCAATATTTAAAATATATTTAAAAAGAATCCAAGTAACAAGTCAAATCATTTCGCTACACACCAACATTGCTGTGATAAAGTAATTTGTTTTTAATTAAATCATGATTAATCAAATGCACTGCTTGCTTGTCAATTTTTTCCCGCCATTACAATCCGTCCCATAGAACTACAATAGTCAAATCAGCAACCATATTGAGCCAGTCTTAATAAAACAATTATATCTCAATCTATTCACGCTAAACCTATTGTGTCTAATACGCTTTTAAAATTAAAGAGAAACATTTCAAAGCAAATCGATTTAATTTTAAAGTCTATTCGAGCGTGTTACGTTTGATAATGGAACGTACACGCGACGCCGTAAACGCGTTTTAGTTTTAAATTCACGACCGCAGGCAAGAGAGTTTACTTTCACTGCCAGCATAGTGCCGTACGAGATGACATAAAGTTCGTTGCGTCGGTATTAGGGATGGGTTATACTTGCTATATCGCGTACCAGGGCTTAAAAGTACGTCCACCTTCTCATACCAGGTGCAGAAACCAGGTATCAAAATACTTTCAAGGTATTTTCTTCCCAACGTAACGACGACTCGAATACTTGCTTCCTTGCAAGTTGTAAGGAAGCAAGTATTCGACTTGCAAGTTTAAACCTTGTTGTTATACAGATAAGATTCAAAATATTCCAATCAAGACGTAAAATACTTTGAAAGTATTTTATTTCACGTATAAGCATAATCTGAACCTTATGTGTATGAACACAAGATATAATTTTGCATTTTGAAATTTTGATTTAAGTACTTGCTTTACAGTTCGCATAGGCTTCTGTTCCTTACCGCCAAATTAACGGCCACCCGCCCGGGCTACCAAATTAACGGCGAGATGTTTTCGCTGTATATGTTTTGTCAGATTGGACACTCCCGATTTAAATTCAATTTTGCCTTACACATTTTGCACTCCCCAATATTATTCCCTTTATCTATAAAATGGTCCCACGCCACACTTTTTTTCGCTGCCATATTTAAACAATAAATTTATTACAACACAATATACTTAAAACACACACACACACACACACACACACAGTTTAAGAACAACTAATTGCGATTATTTGCGATGATAATCGAGCGCAAGCACAACGTAAACAAAAAAATTCAGAAATACAAGAACTTCAAAACTGTGCAAGATTAAAAATGCCGAACGTACACGCAAATATGTACCTTGTAATCCTTCCAGTAAAGCTGTACGAATTTTAATGCAATCTTAAATCTTAATGCAATTACAACTTGAATGATTCAAGGTCAAGCGACATGAACGAAATGCATTATTGTACCCTATTTTTCATATAATTAAGGTTTACTTTCCAAACTCCAAACTCTAATCAATCACTGAGCGAGGCGAGACCGATATACATTGCTTCGCCATTGCACGGCGCACGCCCCGAGCCCAGCCGAATAGCACCGAACGACGAGCGAGACAAGTTCCAAGAAAAATACATTCAATTCGTTCGACGTACGAGTTCGACGTAGTAGTACTTACTTTGAAGGGACAGTATACTTTAATGGGAAAATACTTTCAAGTCTTGCAAGTATTTCGGGTCGTACCTGGTTGGTATACTTGCAAGGAAATACCTGGTATCAAAACCTGGTAACGTAAATACGCACCATCTCTAGTCGGTATTACGCAAGCCATGGCGCGAGAATGGTGACAAGGGGTCGCGTCCGGAAGCTGATCGGTTTTTAATAATGGTGTTGCCATACGGGTCAATCATTAGACCTAAGCTCGTAACGTGACACTACTGTCACTTTGAATTTTTTTTAGGCGATAAATAGTTTCATTTTTAAAACAATCATAATCACAATTAAATTAACCCGAGGATATGATAATTCTATGGTTATGTTTAACTAGCTTCTGCCCGCGACTTCGTCGGCGTAGAATTAACAATGGACATGTTTATGGCTATCCCCGGGAACTATGCTATTTTCCGGGATAAAAAGTAGCCTATGTGTTATAATCTAGGGTACCAGCTATCTTCGTTCCAAATTTTATCCAAATCCGTCCAGTCGTTTTAGCGTGAAGAAGGAACAGACATACACACTCACTCACTCACATCGTCACATCGTCACAAACTTTCGCATTTATAATATTAGTAGGATGTTATTTTATTGTTATTGTAGAAAAAATAAACTTGATCACCATCGATAATGTGACCGAAATCATGAGGTGAATAAAACATCTGGAAAATTCCAGCCAGTGTCAAAAAGCTTTTTTTGCCGCTTTTTTTAAGCCGGTGCCATACATTGTTATCAATAATTTAAACACGGAAGTTATTTAAGGGCATACCATTGTCAATAAAGTTCCCGCGCAAGTTTTTTTATAGACAACAATAAATAGAGGTATAGTAGTTAATAGGTATCTCACGCGCGACACGCGAACTTAAAAGTAAAACTATAATATACCTAACAAAATAGCGTTGTTATACAGTTTAGTTATACCTTTTATTTTCTCTATTTTGAAATTTACTAGAAAAAATATTTTACACGAAAAAACAGGGCTACTTTTTTAAGCCTACCCTTCTGGGTTGGAAGGTCAGATGGCAGTCGCTTCTGTAAAACTAGTGCTTACGCCAAATCTTGGGATTAGGTTGTCAAAGCGGATCCCAGGCTCAGGTCAGGACGCCGTGGCAAATGCCGGGACAACGTTAGGAAGATGATGATTCAGTTTAAATGTCAACATGGCGGAATTAAATTTTGAATTAAAAAATTTATGATAAAATCTTTGTAGGGGCAGTCGAAATAACCGAACTGCCTATTCTGAAATATTCCGGAAATCCAAAAGAACTTGTATTGTTTGATTATAAGTGAAAAGTTACAGCAACATCATCAGATTGATCAAAATCTATAAACCAAGTAAATGAGACGTGTCTTTTTGCATCTTCTCATGACCAAGTATACTCATTAATTCAGAAAAAAAAAACTTATACAAAAACTCCTTTCTTCATAAACGCTCTATAGGCTTCTGTTAACTTAGCAATCGTTTGTCCTTATCTGTGAAAGGTAAATGTCAAAGTGACATAAGGACAAACGCTTGTTAAGTTATCAGATGCCTAGAGAGCGTTTATGAATAAGGGGGAAAGACATTAAATTCAATTCAGGAAAAACACAACGCAGGCAGTTTGTAATTTAAATTAATAACCACCAGTAATGAAATGATTCATTACTGTTAGTGGTTAAGGGTATCAATAACAAACTGCCTGTGTCGTGATTTTCCAAAATGAATGAGTAGACTTGGCCTCTCATGAGAAGCAAAAACACAATTTGTTACAGTCATATGTTTCCTTTTTGATTAAATAAAAAGTTGTTGTGTAAACTGAGGGTCCAAGTCTTGAATGTAAAATGTGTTTTATTTCATACGCGAGCTCTAACTGCAGGATAAAATATTTGCATTTCAAAAGTCGCGGCCAGCGCGACGCCATATTTGACACTGACATCTGCAAAAAAACAAAATTTGCCGCTTGGAAACATGAAACGTGTCATATTTATTTCCTAACTGCATCTTATGGTGTCAATTTGGGCTCTCTGGTGTCTACTGCGAGTACTGCGACTGGGATGGTGTTATGGGGGTTTGTTAATACGACGAAACGGTACGAGAAAAGGTTTTCGTCCATGCTGGTCTTATCTGGGAATAAAGAAAAAACATAGAATTTGCTTCTCTTCCCGCGCAGATGGTCTTGTTGCCTTAGATTCTGTCTACCCGTGAGGGAAGGAGGCGTGATATGTGTATCTCAGACTTAAGTCCCCAGGCAACACACATACACACACACACACACACACACACACACACACACACACACACACACGCACGCACGCACGCACGCACGCACGCACGCATTAACTACCCGCGACCATAGTGGTTGAAAAGGCCCAACTAATATTATTGATTTACTAGTTATTAGAGTAAAGAATTAATTTGACGACCTGATGGCCTAGTGGTTAGAGAACCTGACTATGAAGCTTGAGGTACCGGGTTCGATCCCTGGTCGGGGCAGATATTTGTATGAAAAATACGAATGTTTGTTCTCGAGTCTTGGATGTTTAATATGTATTTATGTATGTATTTATGTATATATAAGTATGTTTATCCGTTGTCTAGTGCCCATATCACAAGCTTTGCTTAGTTTGGGACTAGGTCAATTGGTGTCAATTGTCCCAAGATATTTTTTTTTTATTTTTTTTATTTAATTATCATTATCCTACTAATATTATAAATGCGAAAGTTTGTGAGGATGGATGAATGGATGGATGAATGGATGGATGGATGTGACGATGAGAGTGTGTATGTTTGTTCCTTCTTCACGCTGAAACAACTGGACGAATTTGGATAAAATTTGGAACGGAGATAGCTGGTACCCTAGATTAACACATAGGCTACTTTTTATCCCGGAAAATTGCATGGTTCCCGCGGGATAGCGATAAACATGTCAAAGGTCGTCGCTGCCTAAAGTATGTCTAATCTACGCGGACGAAGTCGCGGGCAGAAGCTAGTCATACATATAAAAGAAATTGTAATTGCATCTTTCTAGAAACGGGCCTCAGTTGAGATAAGTCTGTGGCACTTAGCAGTTGAAAGTCTATGGAGCCACGATACGTTTCGCAAAAGCCTTTGCCTTTTTAATATTTCTTTGTTGTTGCATTTCCCAGCTATTCTTTGGTGTCAGTGACCTTGAGTTATTAGTATTACAAATTGGTATTTCGTTCGCTGTGGCAACTTAACCTTGATATGGTGATAATCAAACCGGCTGATTTGCAGAATTGATGTTGGTTACGCTGAATGGGGCCCATTTTACACGGTATTGGTACTATTAGTTTAGTTTGAGATCATTGACTGTTATTTTGAAGTGAAAACTACTTTAGCGTCGCTCAGCACATTTTGTGATGGGTAAAAAATGTTAAACTCGCGTCAGGCGTAAGACGGAGGGAGAGTTTTAAGTAGGTACGGTCGCCCAAATAAGTGGTCTACCACTTTTCATCCAACTTCCTATCAAATGAAAATGTCGCTAAAGTCGAACTTTCAAGTTGACAGCCTGTCTTATCGACGTTATTATTGTGACGTGCAAAGGAATTTCTACCTTAGGGTGGTAGACCACATATTTGGCTGATGGTACCAGGATATCCTCTAAGAGCTTATTTTGAAATACGAATGAACAGCGTTCGATTTTTGAAGTGTTTTTTTGTTGAGTCGTGGAGCAAAAGTACTAGGGCAATTAGCACATTGTTAGAGGTCAGTCAATAATTATATAATACGTAATTTTTTTCGTAAGCGGCCAGTACGGCGCGCGTCTTGAGCGTCATGGAGGTTACAACATTAAAATCGAATCTAAGCTGCTGTTTTCACTTCTGCCGGCACTCCCTGAGATCCCGTGATGCGTGCTATGCCGCTACACCACACAGCATGTAGGTAGGTAGGTTAGGTTAGTAATTTTTCGAACTAGTACGACGTTGGTTTGAAGAGAGATTTGGTTTCTAGATAATATGATGAAGTTGCCCAATGTCAAGTGGAACACCACCCTTACCTACACTAACATTTAGGCGAGTAATTTGTCACCTTGTCACAATAAAAACAGGAGAGAGTCGCTATATTCATGATCACGGTCCGGCGCACCTCAGTTATTCGCAGATAAAACCTGGCAACGCGTTAGTTAAGATAAGTTTTCTAATAACATGGTTAAGATGAATTAAAATGCTTAAAGAGAAACATATTTATGTTCAACAGAGCTGAAACACGCAGAGATCATTATACTATCAGTACATAGTATAACACAGTCGCTTTCCGCTGTCTGTCTGTCCCTATGTATGCTTATATCTTTAAAACTACGCAACGGATTTTGATGCGGTTTTTTTAATAAGATAGAGTGATGCGAGAGGAAGGTTTATATATATAATACGCAGACGAAGTCGGGGGCAGAAGCTAGTCACTACATAGTATAAAACAAAGTCGCTTTCTCTGTCCTATGTCCCTATGTATGCTTAAATCTTTAAAACTACGCAACGGATTTTGATGCGGTTTTTTTTTTTAGATAGAGTGAATCAAGAGGAAGGTTTATATGTATAATACATGCATAATATACCGTGCGAAGCCGGGGCGGGTCGCTAGTTAAATGTAAAATGACCTCTCGCTGCCAACACTTTGCTTAGGAGCAGGGTTTCCGGCTCTGCTAATGTGTTCACTTGCCGAATTTGTCCGATTTTTGTAAAACAAGGATGTAAGTAAAGTATTCTCAAATTTTGACAGTCAATGTGTTTCGGTTAGTCCGTAATTATGAAATGCCGGCACTAATTAATTCGATATGGCTGTGATTTTCAAACGTCTGGGCTGTAAAAGCCATCTTTAACATAACTCGTTAGGCTAATTTACATGGCTTATAATTATTTGCATAATATTGGCAGTTATGTCATTTGGAACTGTTTTTGCGTCATTTCGTGTTTTTCTTGTTTTTTCCATCGTTTTCTTTAGGATTCGCTACTCTATTGTTCTACAAAGTTCTTAGTCTATGGTTTATTGTAGACCGACCGCTTAATTGAGTCGTCGCCCGCGCGGGTACAGGGGCGCGGGGTAGCAATAACGGCTGTTTCGCAATAATGAATAACAGTGTTGTGTTATTCTTAAATAGCTGTTATTGTAAACTGTTGTCTGTTATCCTGTTATATTGCTGTTTTACAAAACGATAATGAACTTATTATTAAATAATTGTTATACTTATTTCGTCGCGATCGCAGCGTAATAAAAACGTACGAGAACAAAAGCAAAACAACGCTCTGTTACCTTATTTGTTATTGTACTGACTGACAACAAACAGCAACAGCTAATAATGATACCAAAAGTCAGTTATTTGAATTGCGATTGCGATGCGAGCTCGCGCGTATAGCGCTATCTCTCGCACACACCTACTTGATTTGTTGCGCACTCGCTTGCGCTTCTATGCCAAGTGCGGCAACAGTGCGCGTATGAACAACGTTGACAACAGACAACGAATAATGATAACAGGATAGTTGACGATTCGATAATGTGTTCGTTACGTGCAAATAATGCATTACATTATCTGTTGTTGTAATAACGACCAGCCGACCACCACTAGGTAGGACGACAAAGGGGACCGAGAGCGGTGCGGGCGGGTAGTACCACAGAATAAGTAATAGTACTAAAGGTAGTGCGCCTGCCGCCCGCACAGAGAGGCCCCCGCAGTCCCCTACCCCGCGCCCCGCAGCTGCGTAGGCGAGAACTCATTTTAGCGGTCGGTCTATAGTACTAAAATTCATGTTTATGTATTTTTGGGGGCTGGGTTAATGGGCGTCGTAAAAAAATGGCAATGTCCCACGGGCGTCACAGTACAACTAAGGTCAGGGGCCTTACCATGACGTCTTGCGATTAAATGCCGTCTCAGTTTAGGTTCGCTCGCTGTCAGATCCATGCTAAAAATGACAGCTAAAACCTGAACTGAGCAGGTATTGATTCGCGTTAAGACGTCATAGTAAGGCCCCAGGAGTACCCGAAACCGACGAGCATGTATGAAGAGATTGATGAATGTGGAAGCGAAAGAGGTATGTCAGGATCGTAGCAAGTGGAACAAGGTAGTTTCTTTCAACATGAAACTACCGTGAGGTGAGACTCACACATAATTACAACACAACGGATAACTCACGTATAAAAGCCGAAGGATTGCTCTGACAATTGTTTCGGACTATTTCGAAGCCCTTCATCAGGGAGCGCTCGCCCCGGCGGCAGCGAAACTAACACTGCGCGCCAACGCTCTGCTCGCGCGGCTACTCGTCGCAGCTGACATCGGCTAAAATCGGCATGACGATAAAAATGAGGGTAGTTGTGCGCCGATGTCAGCTGCGCCGAGTAGCCGCGCGAGCAGAGCGTTGGCGCGCAGTGTTAGTTTCGCTGCCGCCGAAGCGAGCGCTCCCTGATGAAGGGCTTCGAAATAGTCCGAAACAATTGTCGGAGCAATCCTTCGGCTTTTATACGTGAGTTATCCGTTGTGTTGTAATTAAGGTAGTTTCTGCCTACGCCTATAATACCTTTAGTGATAATGATAAATTAAGTATGATACAAGTTTTTACGTTGCCTTAAATATTAAATACCTAGTCTAACAAGCCTGCCTGCTCTTGGCCTATAAATAAACCCTGTTTCACATCTTGGAATCCTCCCCCATTTTCGTGAACACTCTTCAGTCTCTTCGCGTCGAAAAATAGATCCAAGTAATTGTATTTGCTTTGCCATTTACCATGGCAACGGGTCGTGGCATAAATTAGAGTTGTTTTTACCCGACTACGCCAAAGACAAAGGAGGGTTATGATTTAGACTGGCTCTGTCTATATGTTCATCTGTTTCCTCATAGCACCTAAACTACTTATCAGATCTAGACAAATGAGGTATCGGTACAGAAGCGGCTTGAATGTCCGCTGGTTATTATAGGCTATACATGACTCTTTTCGTACTTTTTCAGCGTCGTTTTTAGTCGTGGTTAAGTATTAGTTTTTTTTTTTTCTTTTTTAACATTTATAAACATTTTTTTAACTTGCAATGTATGTATGTAAGTAGGTATGTTATGTATGTTTGTCTGGGTGGAATGTTGTGACCCGGTTGTCAATTTTTAAGCAGATATCTTGAACTGATTTAGCTGGAAATTTGCACATACTTAAGTAAGTCGGATGACAGTACAACAGAAATTGAATGGAAGTTTCAAATGTGCGTCTGTAGTGCACTTCTTTTTTAGTATATTAAGAGGCTGACAACACCTAATTTTGTTGAAATTTATGTTATTTAAACAATTTTTTAAGAAAAACTGCACACAAAAAAATACAAAAAATATATAATGTTAATTTTCATCATATTTCAAACACGCTAGACGGGCTCGATACATAATTGAACAAAATCGGCTCGATAGAAAATAATTGCAAAGATTGGTCTTAAAATCATCATTAAACGGTTCTATGTCTTTATTTTTTCGACGTATGGGTCTGCAATTGAAAACATAAAGTCAACATATTCATACCTACACGGCTAACGAGTCATATTTCACAAATAATCCATACTTTTGTTTATTTCTTATGATTTGTGTCTTATTTACAAGATTTTAGACGCGCGCCAAGCTGCCGGAATAGTTCTTCTCTTTCACTAACAGGCACGTGAACCGTATGTGTGAAGAGTGGCGCTGCTCCAGGTCATTTGCTGTTGACAGCGCCTTAATGTGTCCAATGCTATGATTAATCGTGATTGACTTTTATTGGTATTAAAAGGATACCTATACGAATAAATGCGACGTTGCTACCTCAGTAAGAATAAACGGTCATAATTACAAAACACTGTGTACAACTAAGGAAGTTTTTCCTTTAATCTTGAACATATTGACTTGCATTATTTTATGCAGTTGCAGAAACAAAGAGTCGCCGTGTATGGTTGTATGTATGTTTGTATACGAAGCGCGAAGGTTCGTGCACTGAACCGGTCTACCCTGAGTGATACAGTCGCGGCCACGAGTCTTACAATTAGTTTTAATTAATTAATTTATGCACATATCATTAGTTACTGTTATTGGTATTATCGTGTTGTTGTTATGGGTATTATTGTTGTTATTGTTTGTTGTTGGTGTTGTAGAGTTATTGTATTGTATTGTTGGCGGCGGATGGGGAGTATTGGCTGGACCCAGAAAGTAGTGTTCGACCGAAACACGATTTTTAGCCGAAACCGAAACCGAATATTCGGTTTTTTTCTGATTTCGGCCGAAACCGAAACCGAAACTTCGGTCGGACACTACCAGAAAGTGACGAATGATCTTACTACTTTTTACGGTAGAAGAACTGAGTTGCGATTTTGTATACAACATGGAAGGCAAATGAGCAAGTGGGTCACCTGATGGTGAGTGAACACCCATGGACACCCACAACACCATTTTGCAGATGCGTTTGCCAGTCAAGAGGACTAAGATGGACAATCTTACGTGGGGCTGTTACTCTCCATGCCGAACCACAGCTGCTTGGCGGCTGGATTAGCGAGGAGCCTGGTGTAAATGAGATAGACATACTTTTTGCACTTTTATGTCTAATTATACCCGCGAGGGAAGGTTGAAGGGAAACGCCAGAGGTGAATAACACAGTTCCGCTGAGCAATTAAATTTCCACCGCCCATGTTCCATTCACCTCGACGGCAATCGGCAATAGTAATAGCCATTTACATGCCCCAAGAGGAAGGACTACGAACTAGTCCGAAACATGTCGAGCAACACTCGACTTTTATACGTGAGTTATCCGTTTGTGTAATTATGATAGTCTCAAGGTAGTTTCATGTTGAATTGTCTCTTTCCAAAGAACAGCCGTCTTCGATCAAGATCGAAGACAGCCGTGGTAGCCTAGTGGTTTGACCTGTGGCCTCTCAAGCAGAGGGTCGTGGGTTCGAATCCCGGGCTCGCACTTAATTTTCGCTTAATGGTCGACGACCGGATAGCCTAGTGGTTAGCGACCCTGACTATGAAGCTTGAGGTCCCGGGTTCGATCCCCGGTCGGGTCAGATATTTGTATGAAAAACACGAATGTTTGTTCTCGAGTCTTGGATGTTTAATATGTATTTAAGTATGTATTTATCTATATAAGTATGTTTATCCGTTGTCTAGTGCCCATATCACAAGCTTTGCTTAGTTTGGGACTAGGTCAATTGGTGTCAATTGTCCCAAGATATTTATTTATTTATTTTTTGGAATTTATGTGCGAAATTACATTTGAAATTTGCCATGAGCTTTTCGGTGAAGGAAAACATTCGTGACGAAACCTTGAACACATCCGCGAAGGAGTTCAAAGGTGTGTGCGGAGTTCCCAATCCGTACCGGGCCCGCATCGGAACTATAGCCCAAACCCTTCAATTCTACTGGAGGAGGCCTATGCCTAGAAAAAAGAAATGTAGTTAATTCGGCATAAAAAGGCTATAAAAAAAAACCGGCCAAGTGCGAATCGGACTCGCGCACCGAGGGTTCGGTATCATTATCTATAAATAAATATCTATAAACCAGTGTAAGCGAGCCTTGCTCCAAAGCAAAATGTACGCAATGTGGGGTCACTTTATATTGGTCACTGATATATACAGACATGCATACATATTTACGGTTTTCGCAATTATTCCTTAATCTGTGCTATAAGACCTACCTTCATACCAAATTTCAAGATTCTGAGTTCACAGGAAGTACCCTGTAGGTTTTGATTCCCTGGCGAGTTTCGGAAATTTGCGGCATAAACCACTTTTTCTTTTGATTGCGTTGGCTTAGAAGTTTGATTTTTTCACAGCTCCAACGGCAGTAGACCTGAGAATTTGATATAAATTTCAGCTTGATACCTCCACGCGTTCTTGAGAAAAAGGGTCTTGACAGACGGACGGACGGACGGACAACAAAGTGATCCTATAAGGGTTCCGTTTTTTCCTTTTGAGTTACGGAACCCTAAAAAAAGTGAACAATTAAAATATGATAAAATCGCATTATAGTCATCAATTAATATTATTATAGTTCTTTTCTATGTTAAAGAGACCAAACCAGAAGTGCACTAGCGAATTTCTAAAACTTTTCAGCCAAGTGAAAACCGTGTGTAATCGGTTAATCGGTTAATTGTGACGCGGCGTCATTACGCGGCAATGACATTGACATTAAGTTGAAAGCACGACCGTGACCGCGTTGACAGGTTTTGCCAGAAAATCGTGGAACCGCAGACAACCGGCACGCGCCCGTGGCAAAACTATGTTTACTATAGACTTGCTATAGAATGAGTCCTCGTCCGCGTGGCACAGGGGCGCGGGGTAGCACGACGAAGGCCTTGCCGCCCGCACCTCTCTCGGCCCCCTTTGTCGTCCCACCCCGCGCCCCCTTTTTTTTGTTTTTTATGGTGTGGAAAATGCGCCTTATGCATCCGCCCGGTACGGGGTTACCGGGGGTATGTGGGGTTCTCCCGCGACGGCAGGCACCCGTCATTGGTGCGGGCGGCCCTGGTGAAAGCCGGGGCAGCCGGGGGGCGCCGTCGGCTGGAATCTCCGGGATCCCACGGCGCCTTCCCAAACCCGGCAAGCGGGCTTCGCCGGAGTGTTTTTAGTGGGTATGCTCCCCCCGCCCCTTTCCGTGCGGAAAGAGGCCGGGGGAGAGAGTCCCACATAACCATCCGGGCCTCCTCGGGCCCGGTGGTACTCGTAAAGTTTTCACTCCGTTAAAAAAAAAAAAAAAAGGCATACGCACTAAAAACTAAACGAGATTCCCTATTCGGTCGTATGTGAGGCGTTACGGGAGCACTCGGTATCACCGCGACGCCGTGACCACCCCGGGATGGGGTTCCCTCTTCGCGGCACCTGTGCAATGCAGGTTTGGGAATTCCCGCCCTCCCCCGCTAGTGCCGCTTGGATTTTTTATAGAGGTTGTCTCCTCGTAGCTCCCGTCTTGAAAAAGACAGCGGCCCACGTTCCCGGCGCCTACGGGCCGGGGTTACGTGTTGACCGACAGTGACCGAAGCCACGAAGCTCCGCGATCGCGTTCCTTACGGGGCGCACCGCTCCGACGGCAGGCGTATGCCCGCCGACCATCACGTCAGCTCTCACACCCTCATGTACTACTCTGAAAGCAGTAGGTATAGTCTATTGTTAGATATTCTGTGCTAATGTCCAGGGGCCTTACCATGACGTCTTAATGCGATTCAGTTTAGGTGCGCTCGCTGTCAGATTCATACTCAATTCAATTCAAATTTAAGAAAAGTGGCTCCATCAACTTTTTGATGATTCTGCCAATGTCAAGGTTGGATGAGACACGGCAGGTAGGCGGACGACTTGATCAGAAATCTGCCAGTTTTCGGTGGGATAACTAAATTAACTGCAATGAGGATACACAAAGAAGATTTCAACAACTACTCAATCAACAGATTCATACTAAAAGTGACAGCTAAAACTTGAACTGAGTCGGAATTAGGACGTGGTAAGGCCCCAGCTGTCTTATGCAGTGGCTAATGAAGAAACTAAAGACAAGCACTTTAATTAATTGAGCAATTAAAGCATTGCACAATACCTAATGACGCGTACTGCAACAATAATTGTGCCGCGAAACTGCATTGGCTAAGACATAATCGCTTTTTAATGTATGCGTCGCTCCGTCTGTTTACTGGTTATATGTTACCAGTTACCAGGGGCCTTACCATGACGTCCTAATTCTTCTTCTTCTTCTTCTTTTTATTTGTGGCGTTACAAGTCGTTATAGCGACGACAACTTCGCCAATGACAGGGTAAAATTTTCTTAAAATAAAATCTTGTGACAAAATGTCGGCAACGTTGTACGATAATACGGTCAAAGACCCCCCTCCCCCCCTGTCAGGCTCTTAGCCTACGGTCAATGATATCCCTCAGATACTGCCAGGAAATCATTAGCCGTTGCCCAGGGTGCACCGGACCAAGCACTGCTCTTCCCCCCGGACGGATCCAGAAACGAACCGCAGCTCTTGGCCACACGTGGAGGTAACCCGACACGCACCCCCATGTCCTAATTCCGACTCAGTTCAAGTTTTAGCTGTCACTTTTAGTATGAATCTGACAGCGAGCGAACCTAAACTGAATCGCATTAAGACGTCATGGTAAAGCCCCTGAGAGTAATTTTATGCAAAAAAAAAGTTTTCATGTAACGATGAACTGCAACAGTTATTTCAGCCAGCCACACTCGATATTATTATCTTTATTTTGTTGTTTGCAACTTTGAATAAATAAAGGAGAAAGTCAATTGGAGTTACCTTATATATTTTGATGTGCTAACCTCCCCCCCATTGAAGATCATTTGTGTATTTTTCGGACGTAGTATGAATTAAGTTAGTTAATTTAAAAAACAGCAATAACTTGATATTTTTCGTTATTTTTCGACTTTCCTGCTGTGTATAAAAATTACACGTGATGTGTTCTTGGACACCCCCTCCCCCATCATGATCATTCGTGATATTTTGCTACCCCCCCCATAAACGATCACAATGATTTCTGGACGAGCCCTAATTTCCTAAAAATCAAAATAATACAAAATTGCCCGTTGTTTTTTTGGAGAATGGTTAACATTCTTATCATTAAGGTTTCTTAAAATTGTTCCGGAATATTTTAGCAGGTGGCTTAGTTCGACTGGACACCCCAACAAAGACAATACAATACAATACAATACAATACAATACAAATACTCTTTATTGAACACCACAAATCAGTACAAAACAATACAGAAACAAAGAACAAAAGGAGGTCTTAACGCCCGGACTTATTTTACGTTACAATTTTTTCAAGTTCAATGTGAAGACCGATCAATCTAGCTAGTCTAACTAATATTATAAATGCGAAAGTATGGATGGATGGATGTTTGTTTGTTACTCAATCACGCCAGAACGACCCAAAGGATCTGGATGAAATTCGGCACATAGATAGAGAAAAGTCTGGAATAACACATAGGCTACTTTTTATCCCGGAAAATAGCATAGTTCCCGCGGGATAGCGATAAACGAAGTCGCTGGCAACAGCTAGTATAGTATATGGAAACAGTCAAGTCAACTATAATTCACTAACTATTCATGAAAACTTACCCAACAAACTACTGAAATATACCGGCACAATTCAAAGAGAGCTTGAACATTCACAAGTATTACTAGAAGACCCATTCATTAAAGAAAATAAGACCTCGTACCCTCCACTCTTCCCCCTATAGATCGAGTAACGAAATGCACGCCCCCAGACTCGGATTTCTACGAGTACTTTGTTTATTTTCTCATCAACGTTTTGTAAACTTGAGATACCTAAACATTTTCAAGTTCTCGGTATAAAGTTTATATTAATAACGCGTCTTACGTATAGTTGCAGATTCTAATAACAGTTTATATCAGTCTAGGTAGGGTATATAGTTAGAACAGTGTAGCGTTGTAGCGTGCAGTACAACTGAGACTCTAGCGTAAGTTTTAGGCACGACAAACGTCTCGAACACGTTCGCGTTAACGTTTCAATTACTATGGGAAAATGAACAGCGCCACAAGCGGAACGAAACGACAGCTAAAATTTCTCATAGTATTTGACATTTCAACGCAAACGCCGTCGAGACGTATTTTATAACCGTATGCTTAGTGTAAGTTTTCGGTCACAAAATACGTTTCGAACGCGTTTGCGTTAAAATGTCAAATACTATGAGACAGTTTGTTGCCGTTTCGATCCGCAAGTGACGCTGCCAATTTTTCCATAGTAATTGAGACGTTTACGTGAACGCGTTCGAGACGTTTGTCATGCCCAAGTCGTGCCTAAAACTTACACTAGAGGCTCCGAAAACTTACACTAAGCACACTGAACGCTAACTACCGGGCCAAAGATACTTACATGCACACATACATTACATACATTGCAAGATAGCTTGTAAAAGACAGCGTTATAGTATTGCTATGTCGTTCTGTGCTATTAATACTATTATCTGGTAGAAACTTAGGCTAAGATTAGAACGTCAATTAGCTAAAGTTAAATTAGTATTCTAGTTTCTAGAAAGTGAATGTATTAAATAATCTCTGCAGCAGATTGCGTGGAGAGAGTAAATTAATTATTGAAGCAGCAGCAGCGCCTTTTATTATTAGTACTTATACGTGAAAAACTTAAGTAAATGTCGTGTTGCATGTGTGAGTAATGTGTGCGAAATGCGAATAGACAAACTGACGTCCCAAATTAGAAAAATGACTTAGAGGCTAACAACACCTAATTTTGTTGAAATTGATGTTATTTAAGCACTTTTTTAAGAAAAACTACACACAAAAAAAATACAAAAAAAATATAATGTTAATTTTCATCATATTTCAAACACGCTAGACGGACTCGATACATAATTGAACAAAATCGGCTCGATAGAAAATAATTGCAAAGATTGGTCTTAAAATCATCATTAAACGGTTCTATGTCTTTATTTTTTCGACGTATGGGTCTGCAATTAAAAACATGAAGTCAACATATTCATACCTACACGGCTAACGAGTCATATTTCACAAATAATCCATACTTTTTTTTATTTATTCTTATTTGTGTCTTATTTGCAAGATTTTAGACGCGCGCCAAGCTGCCGGAATAGTCTCTTCTCTTTCACTCACAGGCACGCGAACCGTATGTGTGAAGAGTGGCGCTGCTCAAGGTCATTTCCTGTTGACAGCGCCTTAAGGGTGCGACCACACCGCCGCTTAAAAAACGGTGACGTTACGGAATTGCAACAAAATTTATGAAGAAACGGTGAGAAAACATGACGCATACGACACGTCACTGCGTATACGCGGCGGTTTGGTCGCTAAGTCCCTATCAGCATGCTTATTGTCTAACTCGCTCACAATCGCCATCGTGTTCATTTTGACAGTTCTTGTATGAATGTGACAGCTAGCTGATTCCGATGCCAATTGTCAGCCCATACATGAACTGTCAAAATGAACACGATGGCGATTGCGAGCGAGTTAGACAATAAGCCTACAGTTCTGGGGTTAGTTATGACGTCGTCTTAATGAGATTCAGGTTAGGTTCGCTCGCTGTCAGATTCATGAAAGTGACAGCTAAAACTTGAACTGAGTCGGAATTAGCACGTCATGGTAAGGCCCCGTACACTACTACATTACAACATGGTCATTTACCTACTTATGATTTATTTAATGTAATTTAATATGCTTTGCCGATCCTTATTGGAGATTTTTTGACATTGTATTTTATTTTATTGTTTCATTGTTTATAATTTATTATGCTATTATTAGGTA
This sequence comes from Pandemis heparana, assembly GCA_963854515.1. NCBI lineage: Eukaryota > Metazoa > Arthropoda > Insecta > Lepidoptera > Tortricidae > Pandemis > Pandemis heparana. The sequence continues at coordinate 4,285,305 of OY978033.1, forward strand.
TTAATAATTTTTGACGATCTCAACAGAAATGTTTATATTTGTGACATGCATGTTACGTTTTTATATAATGTAATTTTTGTTGATAAATAAATAAATATAAATCTAAATTTTAAGTTTTTCAGCTATATCTTGTTATTCCTTTTTAGGGTTCCGTACCTCAAAAGGAAAAAACGGAACCCTTATAGGATCACTTTGTTGTCCGTCCGTCCGTCCGTCCGTCTGTCAAGACCCTTTTTCTCAGGAACGCGTGAAGGTATCAAGCTGAAATTTATATCAAATCTCAGGTCCACTGGCCCTTGGAGCTGTGAAAAAATCAAACTTCTAAGCCAACGCAATCAAAAGATACAGCCGTTTATTTATCAAAAGATAAAACGAATCGACCTTACAATATAGACCTCAATATTTGCTGCCACGCTGGCCTGGGAGTAAAGAAAAATCATATGATGTACCAGTTGTTTTCAATATAAATTCTTTGACATTCTATTATGGATATTTATTTTGGTATTACTAAGCAAAGATTGTAATGGGTACTAGACAACGGATATACATAGTTATATAGAAAAACAAATTAAATTAAGATTAAATTAAAAACTAAACTTAAACTAACTATAAAAAGCAGTTGTTATTTAGTTCTTAATAGTTTGTGTTTTAATAAATTACCCTATTGATTATTTACATATTTATCTGTACACAACTCTTAAAATACAACTTAAAATATAGATGTATTACAAGATAAATTAAAACAAACCAAAACCAAAACTGAAATAAATCTAAAAACGTACCCCCCGCGGCAATTGATTTATTATTATCTTGATTAGTTTATTATTGTTTCATGTCGTTTAGAAATACATATCAGTTAGGTAATAAACAATAGAGTATTTCTCTTAACTATTGTAACACTGATTATTCCATTTCCTCGGACCCAAAAGTTTTCAATCCACAGATTTAATATTGTAGAGTTTGTATTGTTTGCTACCTACCTTCTGTTTCTAAAAGGTTAAATGGAAGTATAATATTATCCTACAATATTAAACTAGCAACGTAAACAGTCGACATACTATACTACCGCCACGCCTCTTTCCTATAGGGGTAGGCAGGGACTACTTTGTTCCACTTCCACTTATTATTCCATGCTATAGTCCAATTTCAGCCACATGTTCAGCAGTTCTAACGTGATAGAGTAACAAACATCCATATAACCTTAGTCACAAACTCGCATTTCTAATATTGATGGTAGGATTTGGGAATGGATGATTATTTTAAAAGTGCTTGGTGATTTTTCTATTGATAGGAATAACCATCCTTAGCTACAGAAAAAAGTTTCAGATTTTTCCGTCGAGCCATATATTTTATAAAAATAAAAACATTTTACTCAGTCACTCGGCGGCCCTTATACGGCAGTTAAGTAGTACGCCAAAGCATAATCAAATTAAAAAAAAAATTGCTGCTTGAATCTGTGGTACGCGATGACATTTGAAGCTAATAGAAGTTGAAAAGAAGCAACGGCTAAGTGGCGCCGTCTGTTATGATAATTCGACTATAGAAATCTTAAACGGCGTAAAGGACTAAATTTAGCTGTACAATATTAAGGGTCTGTCTCACCACTCCTTTACTGGCAGTTGTCTATGATTCCGTCTCTATTTATTACTACGAAACAGACAGAGACGTCAGCATAGATAACCGACAGTGGTGAGACAGGCCCTAAACACAATAAATATGTACCGATTCGTCCTTAGCGACTTTGTTACATTCCACAGTCAATGCTCGTATGTCATCATCACTATCGTCCCTATGTCCCTTTGTATCCTTAAATCTTTAAAACTACGCAACGGATTTTGATGCGGTTTTTTTTAATAGATAGAGTGAATCAAGAGGAAGTTTTATGTGTATAATACATGCATAATATACCGTGCGAAGCCGGGGCGGGTCGCTAGTTATTATTATAATGTGTTAAATTGTCAAGCGGCATTCGTGGTTTTTGGTCAATAATTGTGTATAATTTGCTGGCAACTCTCGGGGGCCTACTGTGATTAAAGCTATTCAAACTTCGAGTATTAAGGCGGCTTTTACATCAAAATGAATCCAAAATTAATATGATGTTTGATTTGTAACTGAATTACAGTGTTATAATTTTATAATAAACCATTGGTTGACAATATTATCTTTTCTTTTAATATGAATAAATGAATATGAATATCATATCCAAGCTGCTCTGGGAGCGAAGAAAATACATACAACGTAGGTTACCAGTTGCTTCTCTTCCTGCGCAGATGGTAAAATCGAGGGAATGGGCGAAAATCTTAGAAATCATGTCATAGACAATGCGGCTAGCAACCCATCACTATTTTCATTCCCCCATCCACCCGTACATGAAGATACATGAAGTCTGGTTGGATATATTCAAAATAAGGGAAGCCATCTTAAATAAAATCGTGACGGGTTGTCACGCATTCATAGGCAAAGGACGCTTGGCCAATACAGCCGGCCTTAGCCTGTGGTTATGGTTAGAATGTACACAAATATTCATTATTTATTTGTCCTTTAAGAGGCTGACAACACCTAATTTTGTTGAAATTGATGTTATTTAAGCACTTTTTTAAGAAAAACTACACACAAAAAAAAATACAAAGATATATATATATTAATTTTCATAATATCTCAAAGACGCTGGACGGACTCGATACATAATTGAACAAAATCGGCTCGATAAAAAATAATTGCAAAGATCGGTCTTAAAATCATCATTAAACGGTTCTAAGTCCGTATTTTTTCGACGTATGAGTCTGCAATTAAAAACATGAAGTCAACATTTTCATACCTAAACCGCTAACGAGTCATATTTCACAAATAATTCATACTTTTTTTATTTCTTATTTTTTGTGTCTTATTTGCAAGATTTTAGACGCGCGCCAAACTGCCGGAATAGTTTCTTCTCTTTCACTAACAGGCACGCGAACCGTATGTGTGAAGAGTGGCGCTGCTCAAGGTCATTTGCTGTTGACGCCTTAAGAAGGAATGGAAGCTTTCTTTCGAACGGACTGTTGCTAGCCTCTGACGGCTTTTACAGCTTGCCGGAGAGAGGGCGAGCCACCAGAGGGGGGATTCAGCAAGGGGGTTTTACGTTGGAAGCGGTGATAAAATGATTATTCGTGCTCGTAAATTGAGCCTATATCATTATTTTCAATTGCTTATACACATACATACATACCGTCACGCCTCTTTCCCACAGGGGTAGGCAGAGACTACTTTGTTTTGTTCCACTTGCTACGATCCTGACATACCTCAAATTAATGAATTAATTGCTTTTTATGTATACAATAAGCAATTTAATTTAGGTATACCCCAAACATACCATAACAATAGAAATTGGTGTACAGGGGCTTACCATGAGGTCCTAATTCCGACTCAGTTCAAGTTTTAGCTGTCACTTTTAGTATGAATCTGACAGCGAGCGAACCTAAACTGAATCGCATTAAGACGTCATGGTAAGGCCCCTGGTCGACACAAGTAAAAAGAATATTGGGGGGGGGATATGTCTTCCTATAGGTACAATTTGTGTGCAAAAACGGCACACGTTTTCGCACAAATCCCTTCCACCAGCCCTCCGTGGTTCTTTTTACTTGCGTTGACTTGTATGTAGCTACGTAGACACACAAATAAATCAAGTTCTCATCATTGTCAAAGAATTGTTCACAAAAGAACAGATAGTCTTATTTTATTTTCTATTTATATGCATGCTTGGGTATATTGACTATATGGTGAGGTTACTTACTAGTGAAGCCAGCGTGGGATAGGATAAACATCGATGCTCGTGATGTTTGACTGAAATAAGAAACAACAACAACAGACATTTTATTTAGTTTTGTTTTTGTCGTATTTTTTTTTTCTCTTTACTACAATTGACGATCCTTTTGTGAATTACTTATATTTGCCATTAAATGTATTGTTTTTTTTTATATAGGTGACAAATCATAATCAGTGACGACTCCTTTATTAGGTACAACTTATTTACTACTAGCTTTTGCCCGCGACTTCGTCCGCGTAGACTTCGTTCATTGACAAAAGTCACATATTGCTATGCATATTTGAACAGGCACTTAACACTTTAAACTTTAAATGAAGTTAACTTTTTTGCTGATCTTAGATTTCAATAAAATAAAGCCTATAAGTTTCCCTGATATAGGTGTTAACTATTTGTGAAAACCGCAATAAAATCCGTTGCGTAGTTTTGGAGATTAACGAACACATACATAAATATACACATACATACCTACAGACGGACAAAAATTATAAAATCTACTAAGTATTTTGTGTTTTATTCCTCTCCCCTAATCGTTTTTTGATGAATTTATTTATTGTACAGACACGAAATTTCTACTGATTTATTACATGTTTATAGATATGTATTATAGAATAGATGAATATAATATAAACGAAATATCGATATTCGATGTGTACATGTGCACATCCCTAGTTGAGTAAAAAGGTTCTGCTCGCGTTAGTCAGGGCGTTGGTACATAGCTGTCGTGACCTTTGCCTATTGTAACAATGATCTTGCATTGCGTCGCTATCTGTGGTCGATTTCAGTGCAAAAACTGATAATTATATTACTTGTGTTGTAACGTTATTACTTGCCTTTTTAGGGATAAATTCGCCTTTGTTTCCAATTTCCAAACTTCCATTCTGTTCTGGGATTAAAAAAAACAAAACTGTGATATTATTCGAATAATGGTTTTTAGATTTTTAATTTAGTGTTATTGTTAAATACCCGTGCGAAGCCGGGGCGGGCCGCTAGTATGTAATAAATCATTCTTTTCAATGTATAAATGTATGTATTACCCATTGGTCCCAACGGAAGACCCTGGGTGCAAGGCCAGCAAACAGGGCCGGATTTAAGGGAGGTCAACGAGGCTACAGCCCCGGGGCCTTCACAAAAGAGGGGCCCCAACAATAGACTTCGAAAAAAAAAAAAACAAATTCAGACTAGTAAACCATTTTGTGACAATTGACAACATTTCATTTTTATAACACCTGAAAATGTATATATGGTTCGAAAGCATTTTGCCTCCTGATCACTGCAATATGTTTATATAATTTTAATATCGCTTATTATAAAAAATAAAAAATAATTAAAAATATGTCCTAGTTTTACCAAAACTACCACAGGATAAGTGAAACGCCTTTGCTTTTTTCACGAGAAAAAATAAGCGATCATAGTTTAGTATTTTTGACAACTTCAAAGTACAAGGGGGGCAATTCTGAAATTCTATTTTCGAAGTTCGTTGCATACCTTCTCTTTCACTCTCAAAATAATGACTATTAGTACGAGCAGAACAGCACGAAGCGAACCTCGAAAATCGAATATTGGAGAATAGGACCTGACATTGTCAATTTGAAATTAACGTCAGTTTTTTTTCTATAGAGAAAAGACAAAGGGATAAATGTGTATTCTGTGATAGTACCGGAGTTACGCCCTTTTAGAATAAGCACAAATTAATAAATTAATTATAAATTAAATACAAGCCCTAGCGAAAAAATTAAACTGTCAGCATGTTCATCTTTTCAAACAAAATACAGAGAACCATTAAAATTATAGGCTCAGAAATATGAAATGTTGTCAATTTATTTATCTGCTGTTTAATGTGTTTATTTTATTTGTTGTGTTGTGATTGTCATAAAGAAACTTGTTTTCATTTTTTTCTTTTAGAGTTCCGTATCCGTACTTCCAAATATCGATGTTTACTAAACTCTTAAATATGCTTGAAGCCCCTTAACAACACTTACAGTTTCGTCATGTCTGTCTGTCTGTCGGTCTGTCCGTCTGTATGTCACAGCCACTTTTTTCCGAAACTATAAAAGCTATACTGTTGAAACTTGGTAAGTAGATGTATTCTGTGAACCGCATTAAGATATTCATACAAAAATAGGAATAAAACAAATAATTTTCGGTTTCCCCATACTTAGAAGTGAAACTCAAAATTTTTTTTTTTTCATCAAACCCATATGTGTGTGGTATCATGGATAGGTCTTCAAAAATGATATTAAGGTTTTTAATATCATTTTTTTCTAAACGGAATAGTTTGCGCGAGAGACACTTCCAAAGTGGTAAAATGTAAGTTCTAAAATAAGAGAATGATAAAACTAAAAAAAATATATAATGCACATTACCATGCAAACTTCCAACCAAAATTGGTTTGAACGAGATCTAGTAAGTACTTAGTTTTTTTTATATTTAATATTTGTTTGTCTATATAATAACCAATATAAAATGACCTCACACTGCCTACATTTTGCTTAAGAGCAGGGCTCTGCTAAGACTGGATTTTATAATAACTTGGCGAATTTGTACGGAACCCCCAGTGCGCGAGTCCGACTCGCACTTGGCCGGTTTTTCCTTTTGAGGTACGGAACCCTAAAAATAGACATGTAAGAGTGCCTTTGGCGGCCTAATTTGCAAAATAAAGTCAGGATCGTAGCAAGTGGAACAAAGTAGTATCTGCTCTGCCTATCCCTGTGGGAAAGAGGCGTGACGGTATGTATGTGTAATGGTATGTGTGGTATGTTTTATTTATTTAGCTATGTATTATATTTATGTAAGTATTGTTTTATTATCTCTGCCTTTCTCCAACATATCTATTTGTTTCCGTCACCTACTTAAACTGTCTCCAACTTATTTCTCTTTATTAATGGTGGTAGAGATCGCTATTAAGCGATAAGACCACCTATTGCACACTTTGTTCTTTGTTTCTGTATTGTTTTGTACTGATTTGTGGTGTTCAACAAAGAGCATTTGTATTGTATTTGTATTGTATTGTGTAAGTTTTGAATTTCGAATTCTGCGCTGACGAAGTCGTAGACAACAGCTGGTCACATTATAATGTGATTCAGACGTAACTGGGTTACGCAACTAATGTTAGCCATTCGATGCGGTCATTCGCTGAACTTTAGTGTCAAAGGTCAAATATTTCGGACCCATAATGAATCGGCTTTCACCTGCTATTTTGGTTATATAACAGTTATATAACAATTATCAATACATTAGAAAACTTATTTGGATTATAATCGCGTTAAATCCCTAAGTTCTATCACCCTTGAATAAGCGTTTATGAAAACGCTCTATAGCAGCGGTCGTCACACTTCACTGGCCAAGGGCCACATATGACAGTGTGAGTTCCAGGGCCGGGCCGCAGAGTATGTGAAGGCGCTCCAAGAGCCTTTGCACACTTATACATGTGAGAGCGAGAAGCCACGGCATGCATTGTTTTGATTATAAAAGTCAGTCAGTAGTGTGGCGATGCGGGACGCGCTCCAGTGAGGGCAGTCTCTCCACATCCGTCACCCGTGCCAGACGTGCACACTGAGTGATTCCTTAATTATTGTCTTACTCTGAAGACATTCTTTGTTATTCATTTAATACCTCTAAGGTCAATATCCGCGTATTTAACTCTTTCCCCGACATGCATATGTATTTAGCTTATTTCGTTATTTGAAACAATTTACTTTGCCGCGGGCCGCAGTTTGACGACCACGGTTCTATAGGCTTCTGCTAACTTAGCAATCGTTTGTCCTTATCTGTCACTTTGACATTTACCTTTCACAGATAAGGAGAAACGATTACTAAGTTAGTAGAAGCATATAGAGCGTTTATGAATAAGGGGGTATGTATTTAGTTTGAAGCCTACGTAATGGACTGTTTATAATATGAACAATGAAGGGATTTTTTTTTTTTTTTTTTCAATTTAATGTTATTTTATTTTAAGCTAATTTTTGTGCATAGTTTTTCCTAAGCTCAGTAAAAAAGGACTTAATTAGCATCCGAAATGTGCCTAAGAACTGATTTTTCAATCCCCAGATAAGCACTTAACTGACAGGTACCCATAGAGTTGTTCGTCGAATAGGGCCTATTTGACGATTGAAAAATCGTCCCTAAACTGTATAAGACGCCAATAACACAGCAATACAAAAGAAATAAGTAATGAAACAACCGGAGCATTCCTCCAATATCTAATCATTTTTCCTTTCCTTAATTTTCTTGAAATAATCTTCCCTTTTCTTATTCGCCATTTTCAATATTCTTTGTACTAAAGGATCTTTTTTCAATGCATTCTTGATTTCTGTCTCGTCGAATATTGTTTTTAGCGTAGATGGTGGATCGTTATTTTCACTACCAGTAGCATTATTAGCAATAGTAGTTGTAGTAGTAGGAAATGTAGTCGTTTTCGTAGTAATCTCTGTAGTTGTTGAATTTCCCACATCAGTAGCGGTCGTGGTTTTTTCAGTAGTGTTTGTTGCGTTGCTTGATTGTCTCAATAATCTTTTCATTTTAGCAGATCGTAGTATTTCGTTAAAACTCTCATGTTTCGGTCTTTTAGCCTCTTCGAGTATCATTTCGTGATATCGCGAGGCTAGTTTTTCTATTAATTCGTTTTGTTTTGATAGTAATCTCCACATTAGCTCGCTGTGGCGTATAGGGTCATTTTCAGCACTGTTATCGTATTGTGTGTTTGTTCCATCCGAATTCACGGTCGCAACATTATCTAAATTTAAATTGAAATTGTTAACAGCATGCTTCAAATCTGTTCGCATATTTATTTCTCGGCTGTCGTTAGTGTGAAACGTATGATCATGAAAATTATTAATATTAATGTTATTTCTGTATCGTGCGTCCCAACTTAATTCATCGTTTTCTGAATCATCTTCATCTTTGATATCGTTTTCTTCGAAATCTTTAAATGTGTTGTCGTGTTTGCCCATGTTGTATCTTGGCGTAACAACAAAGGTTTCCTTTCTTGCCATCGTGAATTCATCCAAAAACTTTTTTCATAACTTTTGGATCACCCGGCCTGTACATTAAGTCTACAAATTCGTGGATTCTATTGTAAGGAAGCTTTTCAAGATGTATATTGCTTTCGGGGTCGAGGATGGCTTGATTAATTTCTTTTCCGTAAGGGACTATACTTTTTGATGGTACTGAAAATTGAAATATATTAATTTCGTGTTTGAAGTAAGATTTTAAATTCGTTTTTTTTTGTTTATGTACATAGTTTGTTTTAAACTAGCTAACTAATAATTCAAAAGTTGCAAAACATTCTCAAAAAAGCGAGAGTATTCTCAGAAATTTCCAGAAACTCACGAGAATTTATGCTATATGTATATCTCGTTTAATAAAAAAATAAAAGTCTAATAAAAATGTTGCTCAGTAGGGATAAACGCTCTTAATACGTAATCAATAGCGGTTAGCAGTTGGTACATGGAATATTTTGTGATTTTATACATAGATACTATGTAGTGTGGTATTAGTATAATATTGTTATAAGTACTTACAGATTGAACAAAGGAACGTGCCCAAATATAAAGCAAAAGCCATACTGACGTTTCTTGCGAAAATTCACCATTTTATTAGTTTTTTATTGCATTTTTGATCGATAGCAATCTTTATGTTTTAGAAGAACAAATATTATTCAAGAAACATTTTCAAACTTCAAAGAAATGCATCCTTAAAAACACGATTGTCCTAAAGAGAAAGATGATAAAGATTTATGAAAAAGCAAGAGCTACATATACTGGAATAGCAAATTGTTTATTATCCTAAGGGCCACTTGCAGGGACCAGGGTTAACGACTTAAGCCCGTGTTAGATGCTAACCCTTGGCTAAGTAGTGTCAAAATGTATGGAACTGTCAAACCTAACCCCGAGTTAGCGATTTAATTTTATTAACTCTGGACTGTGCAAGTGGGCCTTACTAGTAATCTATGATTGTCTCTCTATTTCTTACTACGAAACAGACAGAGACGACATCATAGATAACCGACACTTAAAATATCAGGGTATCTTTTAATAATTTTAATAAATCTTCGTAAGTACCTACATACATAAATCACGTCTTTATCCCTTACGGGGTAGATAGTGCTTAAGGTAACAAGACCTAGAGGCTACGTTTAGCATGATTGAGGGTGTATCGAGGAAAGGGGAATCAAAATAGTTATGAGTTGCTAGCCGCATCGCCTATAACGCGATACCTACGATTTTCCCCGATTCCCTTGAAGAGCATTTGGACGTCTAACATAATAATAGGGGACAATCTGTACAACGCTAAAATTCCGTGATGTGCAACTTTTACTACTATTTGACGTTTCTATATACCACACGCTACACTAGCACAGTATATATATTAGCTTACCAGCTGTTGCCAGCGACTTCGTCTGCAAAGAATTCGTTTATCGCTATCCCGCGGGAACTACGCAATTTTCCGGGATAAAAAGTAGCCTATGTGCTATTCCAGACTTTTCTCTATCTATGTGCCGAATTTCATCCAGATCCGTTGGGCCGTTCTGGCGTGATTGAGTAACAAACAAATATCGATCCATCCATCTTTTCCATCCAACTTTCGCATTTATAATATTAGTTAGATATATATACTGTGACACTAGCGCCTCTAGCGGCAAATTCATACGCGGTAGCGATTCTTACGAGTCGCAGCAAAATGATAACATATATGTATGTCTTCCGCGTTCATGGGGTTAATTAATCAATTTAAAGGGCAATTGTCAGTGATATGGCTATTGCACTGTCGAGCAAAAATTATGGGTCGATTTTCTTACTAAGTTCTATGTAAAGAGACCCGTTTTTAGTGCTATTGCTCCTAAACGGTAACGACTTATGAGTTACTAGCTGTTGCCAGCGACTTCGTCTGCAAAGAATTCGTTTATCGCTATCCCGTGGGAATTTTCCGGGATAAAAAGTGGCCTATGTGCTATTCCAGACTTTTGTCTATCGATGTGCCGAATTTCATCCAGATCCGTTGGGCCGTTCTGGCGTGATTGAGTAACAAACAAACATCCATCCATCCATCCATACTTTCGCATTTATAATATTAATAAGATTGCTCCTAAACGGTAACGACTTATGAAAATACTAGCTTCTGCCCGCGACTTCGTCCGCGTAGAATTATACTTACATTAGGTACCTACGACCTTTGACATGATTATGGCTATCCCGCGGGTACTATGCAATTTTCTCGGATAAAAAGTAGCCTATGTGTTAATTTATGGTACCAGCTATATCCGTTCCAAATTTTATCCAAATCCGTCCAGTCGTTTCAGCGTGAAGAAGGAACAAACATACACACTCACATCGTCACATCCATCCATCCTCACCTCACAAACTTTCGCATTTATAATATTTGTAGGATTTAAATGTTAAAAAATAAAGAATTCGATGTACTGTAAACACAACGTAGCATTTGTAAATCAGTAGACTTTCTCATCACGAATATTAACAAAAACACCGAAAATTTGCAAAAGTCTGTGATTTTCTTTCCTCCTCATACGTAAATAAAATGACAAAGAACAATTTGAAGGTGCTAGTCGCCTTAAGCCTAACTTTTCTCATCAAAGCATTTCAACCTATTTTCGAACATTTATAACTTCGGCTTATATTATAACATCACCCCAAATTCCCAGAATAATGTAGTAAGCAGAGTTATGAAACGCTGCCTAAATTAGACTATATGAATATGTCGAATCAGGGGCACAGAGCTGGCATTTTCAGATACATCTTCCATCCTCGGTAGCCGTAGCGGTAGCGAAAGTCTGTTTGCATCCAACACTATATTACAATTTGAAATAACTAAATCACAACACTTTGTCAACAAATGTCACTAACACTAAGCTTGACTTTAACAATATTGTTAATGGAGCAAACCGGTAGGTTCAGTCCACAAAGCTCGTCATTCGCGCTTTTCATTTCAAGTCAACATAATAAAACTCACTTAACCTCAAAACAAAATCTCCTTCCCGCTCAAGTCCTACAGGCAGACTCCCAGTCTCTTACTCAGACTGCTTTAACCACCGAGCGCCGCCATGACAGTCCGCTTTACCGACTCTACCCAGGCGTAACGCCCGCGTTCATTCAACAACAGTTTAGAATTTGTCCGACAGATGGCGTTTAAGCTACAAGCTACAACTCATTGAACAGATAGTATTAATTGTAACGTCAATACAATAAAATTATCAATGTTGTCAATTAATCTCTGACAAATATTTAAAATAAGTTTTGGCCACTTATGAAAAACTAGGGGTACTTACATACTTTTTTTCCTTAACCTTTTCGACGCCAATGACACATATATCAGCACCGCAGGTTCAACGCCAACGACATATACAGTGTGTATTGTTAATGTAGGCACAAACTGTAACCAACCAGACGTAGATTTTAGTACTATGAACCGACTAGCTTCTGCCCGCGACTTCATCCGCGTAGAATTGCAACTGGTATGTTTTTCACTATCCCGCGGGAGCTATATAATTTTCCGGGATAAGAAGTAGCCTATGTTTCAATCTAGGGTACCATCTATCTTCGTTCCAAATTTTATACAAATCCGTCCAGTCGTTTTAGCGTGAAGAAGGAACAAACATACACACTCACTCACATCGTCACATCGTCACTCACAAACTTTCGCATTTATAATATTATAGTAGGATATCAAAATAAATTGTTAATTTAGTATTAACTACCAGAGCGTAATTTTTTTTTTTAAATTTCGAGCAGCAATGTATTGCTTGCACTTATTTGACACATGTCAGTAGATGAAAGTTAACACTTGTGACAGTTGTGACGTCACGTAGCTAATTGCGAATAAAAATGAGATACATTGCGTGCTGAATTATTTTATAAGGAAAATAATAGGTATCGTAGATTTTTAATAATTTATAGAAAAACATATTCATTAGAGCCTATACTAAGAATTTGTAAAGTTTGAGGTTGTATAAAAAATACACGCTGTATATACGTCCATTACTTAAATTCTAAAGCAACCTTCGTCCAATTGGATTCAGGTTAAACTTAAGGATGCATATTCCCTATTTATCGTTATATTTTATATTTCCAATCCATTTACATCAAATCTTGAAAAATTGTGAATCACGTTCAATAATTTTTGAGCTTTTCTTTTATCCACTTCGACTAATTGTCTTTCTCTTTCTTTCGCAGGTAGTAAGAGGAGTACACATAGAGCCAGCGCACATAGTCAAGAAGCGCAGCATAGACCAGCCATTAAGGATAAGCGTAGTTTATGACCATTCCGTCTATAGGTAAGCTGGGTTAATGACCATTCCGTCTATAGATGAGCGAAGTTTATGATCATTCCGTCTATTGCCGCAGCATCATGCTGATTGTGGCCCTTTTGGCAATATTCGGCACTTATTTATTATTTGTTAACCGTTTGTTAATGTTTAATTTGTTTATTAAACACGTGTCGAATTTTGTCAATACATAAATGTATTTCTTCTTCTTCTATAGATAAGCGTAGTTTATGATCATTCCGTCTATAGATAAGCTTAGTCTATGACCATTCCGTCTATTGGTGCAGGGGTCGACTTACGCTGGGCCCGTCTAGGTAGGTAATGGGGGTAGAGAGAGTAAAATGAATGCTTTTCACACCACCTGCTCGACAATGGCTAATTATATATATATATCATGTAAACCTTACTCAAAGTAACTCATTATAGCCCTTGGCTTCAGCCGGGTAGTAATATTGTTCTGAATTTCATTATAACCCGCCGGTTAGTAATATGAATCTCACTTCTCATAGTTCTTATTGTTACACTCTTAAAGTCTAATTTCGTAAAAATCGCACGGCTCCGAAAATCGTGATGGCCATATTGGCCATGCCACGACAAGCGGCGGCGTTCGATTTTCAAACGAATGAAACAAATTTCAAATAAAACAAAAGCCGCGAGTGTTTGCTGACGCTGTAATCCTGTAACATAGTTAAGCATTAGAACTGCTAAGATTCCAAATAAAAATATTACAACTGGACCAATGTCTCAATTTAAATCTTTTACTGTGAATTTTGTTTTAAGGCGAAGGGATAGGCAAATGACCTTGCCCGTTTGTGACGTGGCAAGCAGTCCGATCAACGCGACATCTGTTAAATAATCGACGTGTGAACTCGATGCGAATGGGCGCGGGCTGATGGATTGAAATATTGCACTGTGATGTTAGTAGATGGCGCTTGTTTCAGTTTTCCGATTGCCTTACACACACAGCATAATGTTCAAATCAGATTTCGCAAAAATAATAAAAATTGTAACATTTCGGCATTCGTAACGTGGCCTTAAAGTCTTGTTACCTTGGGCTCTGTCTGCTCCGCAAGGGATAGAGACGTTATTTATGTATGTATGTATGTGATATTATACATGAGAAAGTTTGTGACGATGTGAGTGAGTGTGTAAGTATGTTTGTTTCTTCTTTTTTTTTTCTTTTTTATATGTGAATAGGAAGGTAAACGAGCAAGTGGGTCACCTGATGGTAAGCGATCACCACTGCCCATAGACACCCGCAACCCCGGAGGGATTGCAGATGCGTTGCCATGCCAACCTAGAGGACTTAGATGAAATGCTTCTGCATGAAATTTGGAACGAAGACAGTTGGTACCCTAGATTAAAACAGGCTACTTATTATCCCAGAAAATTGCGGTGTCCAGGGTCTGTCTAGAGTCGCAACGTAAATTATTATTGCAGAATAAAGTAAAACTTGAACGTGTGCGGGAAAGGTACAGAATAAGGTATAGTTTTTCCAATGATTATTTTCAAAACCGATATCTGAGGGTCCGAGAGGTCCCCAAACATAAATCCGTTATCAAAAATGAAAAAGGTGGCCGCCATTTTGAATTCTTTAAGTTTTGAAACGACTATTTTCAAAATCGATATCTGAGGGTCCGAGTGGTCGTCAAACACAAATCTGCTATCGAAAATAAAAAAAACTGGCCGCCATTTTGAATTCTTTACTTTTTGAACCGGTTGTTTCCAAATTCGATATCTGAGGAAACAAGTGGTCTCCAAACATGAATCCGTTTTTAAAAATGAAAAAAGTGGCCGCCATTTTGAAAACCTTTGTTTTTGGACCAATTGTTTTCAAAATCGATATCTGACGATCCGCGTGATTCCCAAACACGTATCCGTTATATAGAATGGAAAAAGTGACCGCCATTTTGAAATCTCTAGTTTTTGAACCGATTGATTTCAAAATCGATATCTGAGGGTCCGAGTGGTCCGCAAACATGAATCCGTTATCCAAAATGAAAAAAGTGGCCGCCATTTTGAAATCTTTAGTTTTTGGACCGATTGTTTTAAAATTCGATATCTGAGGATCCGAGTGGTCCCTAAACATGAATCCGTTTTTAAAAATGAAAAAAGTGGCCGCCATTTTGAAAACTTTTGTTTTTGGACCGATTGTTTTCAAAATCGATATCTGATGATCCGAGTGGTTCCCAAACACGTATCCGTTATATAAAATGGAAAAAGTCACTGCCATTTTGAAATCTCTAGTTTTTGAACCGATTGATTTCAAAATCGATATCTGAGGGTCCGAGTGGTCCGCAAACATGAATCCGTTATCCAAAATGAAAAAAGTGGCCGCCATTTTGAAATCTTTAGTTTTTGGACCGATTGTTTTAAAATTCGATATCTGAGGATCCGAGTGGTCCCTAAACATGAATCCGTTTTTAAAAATGAAAAAAGTGGCCGCCATTTTGAAAACTTTTGTTTTTGGACCGATTGTTTTCAAAATCGATATCCGATGATCCGAGTGGTTCCCAAACACGTATCCGTTGTATAAAATGGAAAAAGTCACCGCCATTTTGAAATCTGTAGTTTTTGAACCGATTGATTTCAAAATCGATATCTGAGGGTCCGAGTGGTCCGCAAACATGAATCCGTTATCCAAAATGAAAAAAGTGGCCGCCATTTTGAAATCTTTAGTTTTTGGACCGATTGTTTTAAAATTCGATATCTGAGGATCCGAGTGGTCCCTAAACATGAATCCGTTTTTAAAAATGAAAAAAGTGGCCGCCATTTTGAAAATTTTTGTTTTTGGACCGATTGTTTTCAAAATCGATATCTGATGATCCGAGTGGTTCCCAAACACGTATCCGTTATATAAAATGGAAAAAGTCACCGCCATTTTGAAATCTGTAGTTTTTGAACTGATTGTTTTCAAAATCGATATCTGAGGGTTCGAGTGGTCCCCAAACATAAATCCGTTATCAAAAATGAAAAAAGTGCCCGCCATTTTGAAATCTTTAGTTTTTAGATTGATAGCTTTCAAAATCGATATCGGAGGATCCGAGTGGTCCCCAAACACAAACCCGTTATCAAAAATGGAAAAAGTGGCCGCCAGATCAGATATCGATTTTGAAAACAATCTGTTCAAAAACTAAACATTTCAAAATGGTGGTCACTTTTCTATTTTGTATAACGGATACGTGTTTGGGAACCACTCGGATCGTAAGATATCGAGTTTGAAAACAATCGGTCCAAAAAGTAAAGAATTCAGAATGGCGGCCAGTTTTTTTTATTTTCGATAGCAGATTTGTATTTGACGACCACTCGGACCCTCAGATATCGATTTTAAAAATAATCGGTCCAAAACTTAAAGATTTCAAACTGGCGGCCACTTTTTTCATTTTTAAAAACGGATTCATGTTTGAGGACCACTCGGATCCTCAGATATCAATTTTGAAAACAATTGGTCCAGAAAGTAAAGAATTCAAAATGGCGGCCAGCTTTTTCATTTTCGGTAGCAGATTTGTGTTTGACAACCACTCGGACCCTCAGATATCGATTTTGAAAATAATTGGCCCAAAACATAAAAAATTCAAAATGGTGGCCACTTTTTTCATTTTTGATAACGGATTTATGTTTGGGGACCTCTCGGACCCTCAGATATCGGTTTTGAAAATAATCGGTCCAAAAACTAAAGATTTCAAAATGGCGGCCACTTTTGTCATTTTTGATAACGGATACGTGTTTGGAGACAACTCGGATTCTCAGATATCAATTTTGAAATCAATCGGTCGGAAAGCTAAAGATTTCAAAATGGCGGCCATTTTTTTCATTTTCGATAGCAAATTTGTGTTTCACGACCACTCGGACCCTCACATATCGATTTTGGAAATATTCGGTCCAAAACTTAAAAATTTCAAAATGGCGGCCACTTTTTTCATTTTTAAAAACGGATTCATGTTTGGGGACCACACGGATCCTCAGATATCGATTTTGAAAACAATTGGTCCAGAAAGTAAAGAATTCAAAATGGCGGCCAGTTTTTCATTTTCGGTAGCAGATTTGTGTTTGAAAACCACTCGGACCCTCAGATATCGATTTTGCAAATAATCGGCCCAAAACTTAAAGATTTCAAAATGGCGGCCACTTTTTTCATTTTTGATAACGGATTTATGTTTGGGGACCTCTCGGACCCTCATATATCGATTTTGAAAATAATTGGCCCAAAACATAAAGAGTTTAAAATGGCGGCCACTTTTTTCATTTTTGATAACGGATTTATGTTTGGGGACCTCTCGGACCCTCGGATATCGGTTTTGAAAATAATCGGTCCAAAAACTAAAGATTTCAAAATGGCGGCCACTTTTGTCATTTTTGATAACGGATACGTGTTTGGAGACAACTCGGATTCTCAGATATCAATTTTGAAATCAATCGGTCGGAAAACTAAAGATTTCAAAATGGCGGCCATTTTTTTCATTTTTGATAACGGATACGTGTTTGGAGACAACTCGGATTCTCAGATATCAATTTTGAAATCAATCGGTCGGAAAACTAAAGATTTCAAAATGGCGGCCATTTTTTTCATTTTTGATAACGGATACGTGTTTGGAGACAACTCGGATTCTCAGATATCAATTTTGAAATCAATCGGTCGGAAAACTAAAGATTTCAAAATGGCGGCCATTTTTTTCATTTTCGATAGCAAATTTGTGTTTCACGACCACTCGGACCCTCACATATCGATTTTGAAAATATTCGGTCCAAAACTTAAAAATTTCAAAATGGCGGCCACTTTTTTCATTTTTAAAAACGGATTCGTGTTTGGGGACCACTCGGATCCTCAGATATCGATTTTGAAAACAATTGGTCCAGAAAGTAAAGAATTCAAAATGGCGGCCAGTTTTTTTCATTTTCGGTAGCAGATTTGTGTTTGACAACCACTCGGACCCTCAGATATCGATTTTGAAAATAAATCGGCCCAAAACTTAAAGATTTCAAAATGGCGGCCACTTTTTTCATTTTTGATAACGGATTTATGTTTGGGGACCTCTCGGACTCTCAGATATCGGTTTTGAAAATAATCGGTCCAAAAACTAAAGATTTCAAAATGGCGGCCACTTTTGTCATTTTTGACAACGGATACGTGTTTGGAGACAACTCGGATTCTCAGATATCGATTTTGAAATCAATCGGTCGGAAAACTAAAGATTTCAAAATGGCGGCCATTTTTTTCATTTTCGATAGCAAATTTGTGTTTGACGACCACTCGGCCCTCACATATCGATTTTGAAAATATTCGGTCCAAAACTTAAAGATTTCAAAATGGCGGCCACTTTTTTCATTTTTAAAAACGGATTCATGTTTGGGGACCACTCGGATCCTCAGATATCGATTTTGAAAACAATTGGTCCAGAAAGTAAAGAATTCAAAATGGCGGCCAGTTTTTTCATTTTCGGTAGCAGATTTGTGTTTGACGACCACTCGGACCCTCAGATATCGATTTTGAAAATAATCGGCCCATAACTTAAAGATTTCAAAATGGCGGCCACTTTAATTTGTCATTTTTGATAACGGATACGACACGTGTTTGGAGACAACTCAGATCCTCAGATATTGATTTTGAAATTAATCGGTCGAAAAACTAAAGATTTCAATATGGCGGTCTTTTTTATTTTGATAACGGATCCATGTTTGGGGACCACTTAGACCTTCAGATATCTTTTTTTTTTCTTTCTAATGATAGACTATACATTGGAGTACTACTTGCCTAAATATCAAAATTTTTCATGCAGTAATTCCAACCAAAATCCTATTTCCCATGCTTGTTCGCTAAACAGCAAGTAAGTATCAAACCAACCTGCCACTAAGTTCCCAAAAAACGGATTGAAAATAATAACTTTTAACTTAATATAGGTATTATACGTGCGAAGCGAACGAGTACGACTTTTTGAAGCACTGTTTTGCGCCTATTCTGTGACTCAAACAACATGCTTAGCCAAACCAATATGAAAAAACGCAAAGCGAATATTGGCAACGTCGCGTCGCTTACACACTGCCGCCACCGAGCGAACATGCAACGTTGCTTTTTCCTTATTATTTTCATACGTCTTATCCAAATTATTTTTTTATTTATTTATCTATTATTCTTTTATTTTTTTTTATGAACATTTTTGGTTTTATCTTAATAATTTATTTCATTGTATTATCTTTTTAACATTTTTTTGGTTTCCGAATTTTTTTGTACATTGAAAAGCGCCTGATTGAATGTGCGGGCAAATATTGCGTTCGCCCTTTTCACAGGATCAGGGCAGTACTACTCTCTAAAGCCTTATTTGTTGGCTAATTGAAGCAAACGCACCGCGGAATTTTAATTATGAGTTACTAGAGTGACCTCGTCGAGATTGGTAGCAAACAGATTGGTTTCACCCGAGCAAACCGTGTACAAAATATTTGCGAGACTCTTAGAGCAAACGGATTTTTGTACTAACTACGACATTAAGGAATATGTTTTCACCGGTGAATTCTAATTCAAGACATGTTTTATAGAATGTGCAGTTTTCAAAACTCCAAATTGTGTATTATCGCCAAAAAACATGCACAAAAACAACCAATTTATGAGCTTTTGCCTATCCCTTCGCCTTAAATACTTAGGTACTGTTGTTTAAATGAAATTCTTTTTCTAGTTGCCATGGTTTTTATTGTCTCGCAAAAAGTGAGAAAAATGCTTTAAAAGGTATGTTACAAAACGTAGCGTTAAGGTTTCCCAAACTTGTCTGCGATGAATAAAGTGTAACGTTGTTATGCTAATGCGGGGATCGTATTGAAATAGTAAAATATTTCCATCCGAATGGATATGCTGTGGGTTAGTTTTCATATGTATTGACATGTTTCCGTGCCTTTGAAAGGGCTCTTTATTTAATTCCGTTCCGCTCTTCTAGCTATTTATACTTAACCATACTAGCTGTTGCCCGCGACTTCGTCTGCAAAGAATTCGTTTATCGCTATCCCGCGGGAAAAGAAAACAAAAAGTGGCCTATGTGCTATTCCAGACTTTTCTCTATCTATGTGACGAATTTCATCCAGATTCGTTGGGCCGTTCTGGCGTGATTGAGTAACAAACAAACATCCATCCAAACTTTCGCATTTATAATATTACTAGCTGTTGCCTGCAACTTCGTCTGCAAAGAATTCGTTTGTCGCTATCCCGCGGGAAAAAAAAAAACAGAAAGTAGCCTATGTGCTGTTCCAGACTTTTTTTATATCTATGTGCCGAATTTCATCCAGATTCGTTGGGCCGTTCTGACGTGATTGAGTAACAAACAAACATCCATCCATCAGAATCAGAATCATTTATTGTTTAACTGTGTAGGTTAGGTCCATCCAAACTTTCGCATTTATAATATTACTAGCTGTTGCCTGCGACTTCGTCTACAAAGAATTCGTTTATCGCTATCCCGCGGGAATTTTCCGGGATAAAAAGTGGCCTATGTGCTATTCCAGACTTTTCTATCTATGTGACGAATTTCATCCAGATTCGTTGGGCCGTTCTGGCGTGATTGAGTAACAAACAAACAT
Organism: Pandemis heparana; assembly: GCA_963854515.1. Classification (NCBI taxonomy): domain Eukaryota; kingdom Metazoa; phylum Arthropoda; class Insecta; order Lepidoptera; family Tortricidae; genus Pandemis; species Pandemis heparana. Next base: position 4,305,947 of record OY978033.1, read on the forward strand.
CCATCCATCCATCCAAACTTTCGCGTTTATAATATTACTAGCTGTTGCCTGCTACTTCGTCTGCAAAGAATTCGTTTGTCGCTATCCCGCGGGAATTTTCCGAAATAAAAAGTAGCCTATGTGCTATTCCAGACTTTTTTCCATCTATGTGCAGAATTCCATCCAGATTCGTTGGACCTTTCTGGCGTGATTGAGTAACAAACGAACATCCATCCATCCAAACTTTCGCATTTATAATATTAGTTCGATTGTGAATTTCTAGTTTTTGATCGACTTTGTCTACAAAGTCTTAAATTGTTTCATCCCGTTGGGAAATCGGGATGAAAAGTAGCCTGATTGTTATTCCAGAGAACCAGCTGTCTACATACTAAAGTTCATCCAAATCCGTCCAGCCGTCCAGCGTGAAGGAGTAACAAAGAAACTTTCTCATTTCTTCTGAAGTCTATTTCTACGCGGATGCAGTTGTGGGCAGAGCTTAGTGCGTTACATAAATGAACAGGGCCTCTATTCGGCACTGACACGCCGAAGCTATTACCAACCATTTGCAGTGCCTAAGTAATGCCTAACGTAAAATTTGCTATTCGGCGTCGCCAACTGTCAGTTTGCCGAACACAATCCGATGAGACGCAATGAGTTCTTAGTAAGCTTTTCGGGGCTTTGTTGGGGATTTTCAACAGCTGTCGCAGTGAGACAGAAAAAAAGAGGAGTTCTGACCGCATATCCTATCAAATCAATAACCTGCTATCTAATAATTATTTATTCAGTGCGATCACATCAAATTCGTCAAAATTTAAGCCATAATTAAGAAAAACTATAACCCCCGAATCCCCAAGTAATCCGAGCCTTAGCAACATAATCGCAGACTGCAGAACGCATGGTCACGATAGCTGGCAACTTTGTCATTTGAATGTGTCAAATAGCCTACTGGTTGCCTTACGGATGCCGAAGTAATGGTGAACGAAGAAAGGTTGAATTTTACGTTCGGCATCCTCACGGCTAACATTCTTTTTTTATAAATTCGATCGAAACTTATCCCAAATTTTTAAGGATAAAAAAAGATCGATTTCGAATCGAGGACTTATATCTGGAAAATTCAGATTGTTGTGTAATTCGTTAAATAAAAATGAGCTATGCAAGATGAGGTGAATCCGCGATCTCAAGGAGATTAATTTGTTTTCACTAATTCTATCGAAACCTATCCCCAATTAAATGGCATAAAAAAATAGCGATTTTGAATCGAGAACATATATCTGGAAAATTCAGATTGCTGTGTAATTTGTGAAATAAAAACATGAAGAGGTCATTGAACTATTAATCATGAGGTGCATGCGTTAGGTGCTAAGATCGGTCGCCAGCTTTGAGTTTTTTTTATCAGTTCCTCCCTCAAAGCAAAGGAAAAAAAATGACTACTTATAGGTACAACATTTTTTTCATGTATTTCATAACTTTACTAACTTTTATATATACCTAGGTGCTGGCACGTAAGCCGTTCGATATTTTTTTTTTCTAGCCAACCGATTTTGGTGTGCTACACATATTGTGCCGGGTTCGAATCCCGGTAGAGGCAGACATTTGTATGATGAATACGAACAGGCCCCTCTTCTCCACTGGGCACTATGGGCACGTGCCCAGGGCCCCGCGATCGAATGGGGCCCCCTAGTTCCTGCCAGATTACCAAATGATAACCGATATTTAGGTCATAGGGGCCCCATGATCCTAATGTGCCCAGGGCCTCAAATAGTTTAAAGACGGCCCTGAATACGAATGTTTGTGCTCGAGTCATGGATGTGTATGTATTTAAGTATGTATTTACCTACATTATATAAGTATGTTTATCCGTTGCCTGGTACCCATAGCACAAGCTCTGCTTAGTTTGGGACTGGGTCAATTGGTGTAATTTGTTCCAAGATATTTATTTTATTTATTTTATTTATATATTTTTCACCTACTAAAGATGATTAGGTATATGACATAAATTATATTTTCATTGTCATATAAAAAGTAAAAAAAAAAACTGACTAAACTTTTCAGATATTTAATTTTATTCACTTCCACATTAGAGACTGCACCATTTTATTCACCAATAATACACCCACCAACATATTATACAATATGTTTTTTTTTTCAAAATTATAGCAGTGGGAGAACATGGAGATATCTATTTCCTAGAACCCTATAATATAAAAAGGAATGATTGAAAACTCTTTAGAAAACCGTGCATGACATTACTAAATACTGGCCACTTACAGTTTGTCAGGTTTAAAAACAAATTTAAGAAATTAATGTTTTTAAAACCTAATCAAATCATAATCATACATAATATTGAACTGGACTGTCATTTCACAATTTATGTTTTTGATGAGATTTATAAAAGTACATACAAAAAATAAACACACTACACTTCAATATAATAAAGGGTATATGTAGTTATGTATATGTAAAAGTTTATTAACTTATTATTAATTAAATTCTCAACATCAACTCAACATATTGAAGGTCAAATGGTACATTTATAATAACTACTTCTTTATTTTTAACATAGTCTGGGTTAGCTACACACAAAAAACAATTATTCTTTTGTGACAAGTACATTTAATTCCAATTATTCCATATTCAAAAATTCCATCTGGGGAACCAGCAATCACTGGATAGGTATTTGAAGTTTTACAATAGGCCACACATTTTTTTTTTAAATTTGCTCTCCACCATTTTATACTTCATCTTCTAGGAGACGTCTACGTTTCGTGGATGGTGTATCTTGGATTTTACCACCCAGTATAAGGGATATGAGCATACCATCACTAGTTTTGCATCGGCCTACTTCAAATGCTCTGGAAGCAGTTATTCGACCGTACCTCAGTTCAAACCAAAGTTCTCAATTTGCTTGTTCTCTTGTTTCTTCTTCTTCCAGTTTTGTTATCAGAGATTGAATTTTCATCAAAAAATCTTCAACATATTCCTCTTTATACTTATTACATACAAGTTCATGCATTGAGACAGCCTGCGGTACACTTGAACAATAAGTGGGTTGGTATTTTCATAGTTCACAGTTTATAATATTTCTTTTTTTCGCCTCTTCTGAAAAATTCTTTAAAATAGATGAATTTGCTGGTAATATGGGATTGCCTTGTGCTGTCATATATTTCAGGGTATTACCAACTCTGGACAGTTTAGATTTCTTCTTCTATTGCGTGCTTACAGTCACCTTGTGATGCCTCACAGTCTTGACATTGGATAGAAATAATAGCATCATTTCCTTCGTCAACAACCAGTGTGCATACACATAATTTAATTTAGCATGAACTTTGTGCTCTGGACTTATTTTTCACTTTATGGAGCATTTTTCTTTCACGCTTAAGCTGCACATAGCTCACGGCGTCGTCAGTCGTCACCATACGAAGCTCGTGAGGACCTGAAATTAAGTTTATTAATTTATCACTTGTTTTTTACACTTATACCTACTTCGTAATTCTAACCTCAAAATATGTCAAAACAATAGGTCTAAAAACTTATTTTTAATGGAAAATAGCTTGTAAAACTAAAATATTGCTATTTAATCTTTTGATAAATACCTATTATATACTTACTTCGAAGTTTTGACATTGCGAAATTCTGATGAGCAAGTCGCTGTTGGTCGCGAAAAATGTGCCAAGCATCGATTTTGGGCAAGTTTGCTGTTTGCTTTGGTAAATCCTGTCTCCATGGCCCTGATAACCTGCACTGCACCTGGCACGGCAAACATGTCTTTTGATAACGATTCGATTATGACGAATGTTTCTTTCGCAGAGCCCACAGACAGAGTGTGACGTGCTGACGTGTGACGTAACACTGACTGTCACTCTCAAGTCAATTTTGTTTTGGCATTTCAATTGCCGAAGCTATGGTGGACGTAGAAACGTTCGGCATACGTTGGGCATACGTGCGGCAAACACGACAATATATTTTTTTACCTTTGTTTTATTACCATACCATACTAGCTGTTGTCAGCGACTTCGTCTGCAAAGAATTCGTTTATCGCTCTCCCGCGGGAACTACGCAGTTTTCCGGGATAAAAAGTAGCCTATGTGCTATTCCAGACTTTTCTCTATCTATGTGCCGAATTTCATCCAGATCCGTTGGGCCGTTCTGGCGTGATTGAGTAACAAACAAACATCCATCCATCCATCTATCCATCCATCCATCCATCCATACTTTCACATTTATAATATTATAATATTATATAATATAAAAGAAGAAACTGACTGACTGACTGACTGACTGACTGACTGACTGACTGACTGACTGACTGACTGACTGACTGACTGACTGACTGACATATCAGCGCACAGCCCAAACCGCTGGTTCTAGAGATTCCAAATTTGGCACGTAGGTTCCTTATAAGGTCTAGGGGTGCACTAAGAAAGGATTTTTCAAAATTCGACCCCTAAAGGGGTTAAATGGGGGTCCAAAGTTTGTATGGGGAAACAAGATTAGTTAGACTATTTTATTCGAAACTTCACATGAGTATTCCTAACGATAAATGAGTAAACACCTGTTTCAGGTTTTTTGAAAATTCAACCCCTAAAAGGGGATAGGGGGTGACAAAGTCTGAAAATCAACGTGGGTATTATTATTATTATATTATAGTGGGTAGTATTGTTTGTACGGTTTATTGGGTCGCTGATTACGAAACAATAACACACTTAATACTTAATAAATATACTGTTCAAATTTCGTACACAAGGAGATGATTACAAAACTAAGAAAATAATTTCAGGATTTTTGGAAATTCTCACGGGATAAGGAAAAAACGGGATTTATATTATGCCTATTCAGTTCAACGAAATCCTGAACTATAATTACTAGACTTCAAATTTAGCATAGAAGTAGGTGATTATAATAGTAAAAAACAGTTTTAAGGATTTTCGAAAATTCCAACGGGATAAGGAAAAAACGGGATTTATATTCAGTTCTACGGGATCGATTTTTCGTTTTAATTATCGTAGAAAACTGAAATTTGGCCTTCAGGTTCCTTGGGGAGTATAGGGGAGCACTATACAAAAGGATTTCCCAAAATTTTGATGGAAATGAACGGGGAAAAAACGGGATTTTTTGTTATACTGCTGGTCGTAGAAAGTTGAAATTTGGCATGTAGGTTGTTTGAAGAGTGTAGAGGAGCATTAAGAGAGGAATTTCCAAAATTCCCACGGGAACGGGAAAAAACGGGATTTTTTGTTTTACAGGTCGTAGAAAGCTGAAATTTGGCATGTAAGTTGCTTGATGAGTGTAGGGAAGCACTAAGAGACAATTTTCTGAAATTCCCACGGGAACGGGAAAAACGGGACTTTTCGTTTTACTGGTTGTAGAAAACTGAAATTTGACATGTAGGTTGCTTGGGTAGTGTAGAGAAGCATTAAGAGAGGACTTTCCAAAATTCCCACGGGAACGGGAAAAAACGGGATTTTTCGTTTCACTGGTCGTAGAAAGCTGAAACTTGGCATGTAGGTTGCTTAAAGAGTGTAGAGGAGCATTAAGAGAGGAATTTTCAAAATTCCCACGATAACGGGAAAAAACGGGATTTTTTGTTTTACAGGTCGTAGAAAGCTGAAATTTGGCATGTAGATTGCTTGATGAGTGTAGGGAAGCACTAAGAGACAATTTCCAAAATTCCCACGGGAACGGGAAAAAACGGGATTTTTCGTTTTACTGGTCGTAGAAAGCTGAAATTTGGCAAGTGGGTTCTTTGGGGAGTGTAGGGAGCATTAAGAGAACATTTCCCGAAATTCTTACGGGAACGGGAAAAAAACGGGATTGAAATACTCCTGGTGCACGCGAGCGAAGCCGCGGGCAAAAGCTATTTGTCAATAAATGAAGTATACGCGGACGAAGTCGCGGGAAAAAGCTAGTATTATATATAGTTAGATAGTTAGACTAGTTAAAAGTTAGATAAACAGATAACAATAGTACATTATGATACAAGTGTGCTATGTTGATCATTACACACGAGGCATTATTGCTCGCGAGCGATAGCGAGCGAGGTAAGTTCGCCGAGTGGAGTAATGAAATGATCAATGCACACGCGTTTCATACGACGATTTTTCTTGATAGAACTTAAGTTTACCTTTGTTACCAGACATTGCTTAACTGCAGGCTTTAGAACTTTTCTTTGTAATTTGGTAATTAACACCTTGGATTTCTTACTGACATAACCGAACCGAAGACAGTTTACTAGTATTTCCGGCGATGGACACTATTTACATTTAGTTTTTCTTTATTATTTGAACTCGTAATTTTTAAAGTAATAACAAGGTAAAATAATCAACAAAATCTGTGTGTGAAAGATGGCGGCAGATATTTTCTCCGGGCCAATCCGCGTGCAGTACTCGCGCATGCGCGCTGTGCACTTCGCACACACGGAACGAGGCACTGACAACAGACTGCTAAACAGCCAAATATTAAAATAGTAATAAAATAATTAATCATTGTCTTAAATATGCAAATTATGGATAGTTTCTAGATAAAAATCAATACTTTGTCGAAATTAACTGTTTATTTATCATCTTTAACCTAAAATAGTTTAATATTCACGAAAATATTCCTTGTTCCTATACATAACTGAACTTTCAGATATTTCTTACAAAATAGTCTAAAGTATCTTTTGGCATTTAAAAATCTAAAAAAAAAAACAGATATCCTTATATCTTAAGAGGGGTTTTTTTTACATAGATTTAACTTTGTGCAACTCACACTTAATAAGTACTCGATAGTAATTGTAAATCTGTGACTGATTCCTACAGCAGCAGGTTTCAGGTTCCCTTTCAGATATGTCTTACGAAATAGTCTAAAGTATCTTTTGGCATTTAAAAATCTAAAAAAAAAAAACAGATATAAGGAATCACACCGAAATGATACAAAAAATGCGTCTTGTTGAAAATGACCCACATTTCGGTGTGATTCCTTATATCTGTTTTTTTTTTTTTAGATTTTTAAATGCCAAAAGATACTTTAGACTATTTCGTAAGACATCTGAAAGGGAACCTGAAACCTGCTGCTGTAGGAATCAGTCACAGATTTACAATTACTATCGAGTACTTATTAAGTGTGAGTTGCACAAAGTTAAATCTATTTTAAAAAAAACCCTCTTTGTAGCGGTTCCCGGAATAAAAATGGTGGAATGAGAAACTCGACATAAAAATAAATATTAAAGGAAGAGTAAGAGTCGTGTTGTTAAACTAATTGAACTCTTGAAATTAGGACTATATTTTACGTGACATATATAAATTACAAACAAAAGCGATACAGAATACAAAAACTATGACTAACTCCGGAATGATTTTTATTTTGTCCCCTCACCATGGGGATTATTGGCGATGATAAAAAAATGAAATTTACTCGAAAACGTTCCACCGTAACACACGTCCAATCTCGCTGAGCGCTGCAGTTTGACTATTGCTCGGAGTGCGCGAGAGACGGAGGGGCTTAACCCGTCAAGCGTCAGAGCCTCCGCAGTGACAGATGCCGGAAATGTCCCATACAAAAAATAAATCTCCACTTTCTCGCAGATAATAGAAATTGTACCTACCCTAGTTATAATTATTATTTAATGTATATACATCGTCAGAAAGCTAATAAAATTTTACATATGATGCAATATAATTCAATGATGTGACTTACTTGTACTATAGAAAAATATTTTTTGAATTCCAAAATGTTGTTTTTTTCCGGCCAGTCACAAATTCACTTGCAAATTTCACAAAAATTACTATCACATATCACATCACATATACACTTAAATGTCGCTTGAAAGTTTACGCGTTGATTTTAAATAATTTAACCACATAACAACTTATAATTAGTTCACAATAAGTATTTATTTACGCAACACATAAACTTCTACCGCACGGCTGTCATGGCGCGCAAAAGTTTCAACGTTTTTTTCACTGTTTAATTTATAGTGCGACCAAAACAAATACGTAAAATAGAATCGCTATTTTATTGCCAGTCATTTGATATACAATACATGATATAATCACTTATTGTTTCGACATTTTTATTCCAACTACGTTCACTCTTTCCGGGTCGTTTCTCAGTAATGGCTGACGGTTGGGTCGCGGAATTTTATTTTGACACTTTCTGGTCTTGTTCCTTAATTCCTATTGGTAGAAAATTCAAATGATACGCAGTAATAACTGCTATTGGCTCACAACACATTTTAAAGTCAACCAATCACAATAACCGGCGTAGAAAAAATACCAAAGACACCGATACGCTTAGAGACTAATGCAGTCTCTAGGACATTTCCCGCCCGAAAAAGTTAGGGACTAATGTAGTCTCTGGGACGCTTGACGGGTTAAGGGATCAAACTCAGGAAATAAATCGTTCCCAAAATTTGCCCGCGGAATGAGAGCGTGTCTTCGGACAAATGTATATGCACATATACAGAGGTTTACAAATGAGGTAAAAATCAGGAGATATGCTTTTTTTGTTACCATTTTATATGGTAATAAAATAAAGGTAAAAGAAAACTATTGTCACGCATAGTATCCGAATTATCCAGGATTTTGTATCTAAAACGACTCCGGGACAACCCACCTTGATGAGAAATATGGTCTAAATATTTTTTTTTAAATGATTAAATAACATAATATTTAAATTTAAGCTGTTGCCTGAGGTACACAATAGAGGGCTGTTTCCTAAAAAAAATAGTTCTACATTATCAAAGCCTTCTGCACCTGCGTTTTCAGTCTTGCCATCAAAATTTACTGCTTGGGAAATTGACCCTTGTAGCTAAAACCGGCTTCGGGACAACCCACTTCGATGAGAAATAATATATGGTCTAAATATATATTTTTAAATGATTAAATAACAATATTTTAATTTTAGCTGTTGCCCGAGGTACTCGTAGACAATAGGGGGCTGTGTCCTAATAAAGATAGTTCTACATTATCAAAGCCTTCTGCACCAGCGTTTTCAGTCTTGCCATCAAAATTTACTGCTTGGGAAATTACTTAACTTATACCTTTGCTTTAATAAATATTTATTTTTATGACGAGTTTCTCATTCTACCATTTTCATTCCGGTGTTTACGGAGTACGAAATACTAACCCTATTGCGATTCGGTTTTTGGTATAGTATTGTACCAGCGCATGTTTTTGGGTCAATTTCAACAAGACGCATTTTTTGTATCATTTCGGTGTGATTCCTTATATATAATTTTTTTAGATTTTTAGATGCCAAAAGATACTTTAGACTATTTTGTAAGACATATCTGAAAGGGAACCTGAAATCTTAAATAATTTTCGAGATATTAGAGGTCAAATTTCTAAACACACAACGGAATGATAAATGTACACCGGAATGAAAGATAAGTTCCAAAGGAATGATAAATGTCCATCGGGATGATAATACCAGCCCACTGGAATGAAACTTAGACCACCGGAATGAAAGTAAAAAATAGGGTTCCATAATCAAAACTATTATTTTGTATTATTTGATATCCGAACTAACTCCCGATAACCTGCTGCTGTAGTAATCAGTCACAGATTTACAATTACTCTCGAGTACTTATTAAGTGTGAGTTGCACAAAGTTAAATCTATTTTGAATAAAACCCTTTTTGTAGCGTTCCCTGGTGGCCTAAAAGCCTAAAAATTATCTAAGAACATGCGCTGGTACAATTCTAATACTATACCAAAAACTGCATTGCAATTGAGTTAGTATTTAATTTTAGAAAATATGCTACAGACCCTTTCATAATACTAAAGTGAAGCTACATTTGATTTTACTACACCGGAAACACCGGAATAAAAATGGTGGAATGAGAAACTCGACATAAAAATAATTATTAAAGGAAGGATAAGAGTCGTGTTGTTAAACTAATTGAACCCTTGAAATTAGGACTATATTTTACGTGACATATATAAATTACAAACAAAAGCGATACAAAATACAAAAACTATGACTAACTCCGGAATGATTTTTATTTTGTCCCCACACCATGGCGATGATAAAAAAATAAAATTTACTCGAAAACGTTCCACAGTAACACACGTCCAATCTCGCTGAGCGCTGCAGTTTGACTATTGCTTGGAGTGCGCGAGAGACGGAGGGGCTTAAGGGATGAAACTCGGGAAATAAATCGTTCCCAAAATTTGCCCGCGGAATGAGAGCGTGTCTCCGGACAAATGTATATGCACATATACAGAGGTTTACAAATGAGGTAAAAATCAGGTGATGTGCTTTTTTTGTAACCTGTTTATCTTTATATACATAATTCTGCTGTACGTGTGTATGACATTGAACTCCTCCTAAACAGCTTGACCGATTTAAATGAATTTTTCTGTATGCGTTTGAGTGGCGCCCTGGATGGTTTAGATTCACAAATTAGCCCGGCAGATGGCGCTGCAGTCGGTATCTAGGTTATTTATCTATACCTACTGCAACTAAACGGCTGGACTGATTTGAATGATTTTTTTGTTTGCGTTTGGGTGACGCCCTGGATCGTTTAGATTCACAAATCAGCCCGGCAGATGGCAATGCAGTCGGTATCTATGTTATTTATCTCTTACGGCTGGATCGATTTGAATGAATTTTTGTTTATGCATTTAAGTGGGGGCCTGGAAAATTTACATTCACAAAAAAACAATTCGGCAGATGGCGCTGTAATCGGTATTTAGGTTACTTATCTATACTACAACTAAACGGGTGGACGGGGTTTATTATAGATTAATCAAGTGGGGGCAATTAAGTGGGGGCCTGGAAAATTTACATTCACAAAAAAACAATTCGACAGATGGCGCTGTAGTCGGTATTTAGGTTACTAATCTATACTGCAACTAAACGGGTGGACCGATTTGAATGATTTTTTCTGTGTGCGTTTGAGTGGCGCCCTGGATGGTTTAGATTCACAAATCAGCCCGGCAGATGGCGCTGCAGTCGGTATCTAGGTTATTTATCTATACCTACTGCAACTAAACTTTTTTATTATAGACTATATTAATCAAGTGGGGGCAATTAAGTGGGGGCCTGGAAAATTTACATTCACAAAAAAACAATTCGGCAGATGGCGCTGTAGTCGGTATTTAGGTTACTTATCTATACTGCAACTAAACGGGTGGACCGATTTGAATGAATTTTTCTGTATACGTTTGAGTGGCGCCCTGGATGGTTTAGATTCACAAATCAGCCCGGCAGATGGCGCTGCAGTCGGTATCTAGGTTATTTATCTATACCTACTGTAACTAAACGGCTGGACTGATTTGAATGATTTTTTTTGTTTGCGTTTGGGTGACGCCCTAGATGGTTTAGATTTACAAATCAGCCCGGCAGATGGCGTTGCAGTCGGTATCTATGTTATTTATCCCTTACGGCTGGATCGATTTGAATGAATTTTTGTTTATGCATTTAAGTGGGGGCCTGGAAAATTTACATTCACAAAAAAACAATTCGGCAGATGTCGCTGTAGTCGGTATTCAGGTTACTTATCTATACTGCAACTAAACGGGTGGACCGATTTGAATGAATTTTTTGTATGCGTTTGGGTGGCAATAAATAAAAAAAATTAAGTAATTAAAATAAATTTGATACAATTAAATTTTTCCTTTCATACTTTTTTTAATACCCTAATCGCTTGAAATATCATATGCAGGACGTCTGTCGGGTCCGCTAGTATGGTAATAAAATAAAAGTAAAAGAAAAATATTGTCACGCATAGTGTCCGAATTATCCGGCATTTTGTAATTGACAACATTTCAAAAAAAAAACATTTAAGTTTTTTTCGCGTTTATAATAGCTGGTTAAAAATTAGACTACCCGTGTTTCTCGGTTTTCCTTTGGTTTACTTAAATTCATCGTTAATAATTTATTAAAGAAATGGTAATTAAAAAGACCGTATATACAAAGATAGGGATACTGATGTCGTGAACTTAGCATGATATAAAATTAAAAAAGTAACTTTCAAACAGAACTGTCATGTCATGTCACTTGCTTTGTTTATCAACCATTCATTGTCGTTCGTTCACGAATTTGTTATTTTGCGTTTGCTGCTTTACAATACTGTGCATGCTTTGAGTTTATTTCTATATAATGACGACCGGAAGAAAGTATCACCAAGATCCTTTAATAATTTGTATCGTCCCAAGTTGCGGAAACACGGCGTTAATGGAAAAAAATAAGCACTATAAGCACATGAACACAAGATACACGACACAAGATAAATTCGTCGACTTTGGGCAGATTGCGGCTATCCGCTATCACTAATCAGTCAACCACTTTCATGTTATTAAAGCGTCTATCAAACCAATAATTAAATATTACGACATTTACGAGAATTGAAAACGAGTCGTTAGAATCAAGTACCTAATCCGTCGGACTGATAAAAAATGAACATGACATTGACACCATGACAGTTCTATATTTTTTTAAATTCCTACGGTAATAAATGGACTAACGGCACTATGAGTATATCCCTAACATTCACAATCCAACTTTTTTTACTGTTTTTCCTGAATATAAAAAAAACTACTGCATAAAAAAATCCAAAAATATTTTTACTGTAATGAGCAGTGTAAAATCTACAAACGGTATTTTCATTTTACTACCTTAGCAAATTTGAATTGTTGTCAATTAAAACCGGCTCCGGGACAACCCACCTCGATGAGAAATATGGTCTAAATATATTTTTCAAAATCATTAAATAACATAATATTTTAATTTTAGCTGTTGCCCGAGGTAGACAATACGGGGTTGTTTCCTAAAAAAATAGTTCTACATTATCAAAGCCTTCTGCACCTGCGTTTTCAGTCTTGCCTTCAAAATTTTCTGCTTGGGAAATTGACCCTTTTAGATAATGTTTAGGCTTTTAGGCCACTAGGGAACGCTACAAAAAGGGTTTAAAAAAAAATAGGTTTAACTTGGTGCCACTCACACTTAATAAGTACTCGATAGTAAATGTAAATCTGTGACTGATTCCTACAGCAGCAGGTTATCGGGAGTTAGGGAAGCAAATAATATAAAATACTAGTTTTGATTATGGAACCCTGTCTTTTACTTTCATTCTGGTGGTCTAAATTTCATTCCAGTGGGCAGGTGTTATCATCCCAGTGTATATTTACAACTTATCTTTTATTCCGGTGTATATTTATCATTCCGCTGTGTGTTTAGAAATTTGACCTTTAATATCTCGGAAACTATTTAAGATTTCAGGTTCCTCTTCGGATATTTCTTACAAAATAGTCTAAAGTATCTTTTGGCATTTAAAAATCTAAAAAAAAAAGATATAAGGAATCACACCGAAATGATACACAAAATTCGTCGTGTTGAAATTGACCCTAGTTTTCGAGATTATAAGAGGTCAAATTTCTAAACACAACGGAATGATAAATGTAGACCGGAATGAAAAATAAGTTTCAATGGAATGATAAATGTACACCGGGATGACATTTGAAATTTCGAATGTGTTAAATCTAATTATCAAATAACCGGTGATTGTTTATTGTTTTTTGCCGAAGCTATGGAGGTTGATTTTTGCGTTCGGCATTCTCACGGCAAACATTATTTTATGTTTTCATTAATTCGATTGAAACCTATCCCAAATTAAAAAGCGTAAAAATAGATCGATTTTGAATCGAGGACATATCTGGAAAATTCAGATTGCTGTGTAATTTGTGAAATAAAAACACGATTGAGATAATTGAGCAATCATGTGGTGTTAAGATCGGTCGGTTGCCATCTTTGAGGTTTTTTCATCAGTTCGTTCCTCAAAGCAAAGAAAAATATGCTCTTAGAACAAAAAATATAATGCATTCATTTCATAACAGTAATTTTACTAAGTTATACATATACCTATATATGAAACCTTAAACTACTTTAATCTAAACCTAAATACCTATATTTACAAATTTAAATCTTGTAAATATGTATTTTGATTGTATAAATGTATGTGTGAGTTATACAAAATTCGTCGCAAAATAAAAGGCCCGTTTTGACATTTGTCTTCCCGACGTAACAAGTGATGTAACCATATGACTCGGTACTCGATAATCACGATAAATCGATTCAAGTTTGCATGAGTATTTGATCGATTTGAATATGTATTGTAAAGTGCATTGGATTAAAGTTCTGATTAGAAATTTTTACTTAAATTGATATTATAGGGATTTTGAAATGATACAATGTTACGAAAAGTCAATTTTCTTTCATTTAATATTTTGATTACAATAACATTCACTCAATCACAAAAAAAACGAGAAAAAGTGAATCATCAGTCAATCATTTTCTTCAGATGATGAAGACGAGCCATTCTATAAAATCAGTGCTGCCATTGTTTACGGCTTTGAGCTCCAAGGTCATAATTTTCAGTAAATATCACTACACAGCTGGTGAAATTCAGTAATTAATTGGTCTAAATAAAATAAATAAAAATGGCCAAGTGCGAGTCGGCCTTAAAAAAAATTATCTTGATCGATTTATTTTTTCCTTAACCGATTATTAATAGTCTGTGGACAATATGAAAAAATCGTTATGCACAGCACTTCGCTGAGTGAGCGATACCCATCAATGAAAAATGCAATTACCTTCAGAACATTTCGATCGGTAAAAAATTTAGAACTTCATGGGCGTGAACTGTCAAAACGGGCCTTTTAAATTGCGATGACTTTCGTTTTATACGTAAAAAAATATACTTGCTACTACTAACCAGTTATCTGAAATATACAGGGTGTTTGGTAGCCAGGTGCAAAGCCTTAAGGGGGTGATAGCTGAGGTATTTTTGAGCATTTTGAGCCATACATGTCTTAGCCGAAATTTGATATATTTTTTTTAAATTGAATTTTAAAAAAATATATAAAAATACCCAGAATTTGATAGAAACTTGTCAATATTACACCAATGGGCGTTAATTTGTAAACAAAATCTTTTATTTCGGATAGTTTAATGTGTATTGGACCAAATGAAATAATTTTTAAGTGTCTGTCTTGCCACAGAAACAAAATGGAGGCATTCGAAATTACTAAAAATGTCTTATTTTGGAACAGTCTTTTTTCTGTGCCATAAAAAAAATAAAAAATAAATCCTGGAAATGTTCAAACATTTTTAAAAACATGCCTGTTTATTGCTCTTTCTTTTAAGGTATCATAAACATTTATTGGAGTTTAAAACACTCAGAATGGCAGTTTAAATATATTTTAGAGTTATTTTTAATATTTTTAAGGAAGTCGAGCTAGAACTATATTTCAGATAATTAAAAACAGACACATATGTCTGTATGGAATCTGATTCCTTTGCCTAAGCGTGAAGAGATGAATATTATTAAAAAATAAGACGACTTCTCAATGGCCAATTTACTTTCATATGCAGCACAAGTCGTGTTCTGATTGGTCGAATCAGTGATCAGCGGACCGATGTGATTTGTCGACTTGCTCAATGGAACAGGCCAACGATGTTATTTTATTGTTGTCAAGTTAAATTAAAAGCAGCGTTGTTCTTGATACGGCAATTGCCGTAATATACGGCATTCAAGCGTCCCAGACATCATAAATACGGCGTACGGCAGCTCTTTGATTACCGTATTAAAATATACGGCAATTCCGAAATTGACTCAAGTAAACAAAAAAAACATCACCAACATGTAAACCATAGATAAAGTAGAAGCGCCACGAAAATAAACGTCAACAGAATTCAACCAAAACGCAATCTTATCACCGAGACATTAATGTCTAAAATCTGAAGTTCCTCATTTTGGTAGGTTCAGACCCCTTAGCACGGCAAGGCCAGGCGCGCATGCGATTTTTTGTCGCGCGATAATTTTGTAAAATAAACATTTTGTACAATACGGCAATTTTTTTAGTTTTCCCTAAAAATACGGCAATTTCAGAATTAGAATACGGCAACCCTAAATTTGTCAGGAACAACACTGATTAAAAGTAAAGTTTAAATTCACAACACTTGCTATGCTAGGAGGAGTAATGTTCATCGTATCAATATCAACAAATAGTAAAATGCAATTTTGTGAAGATCATTTCGATGTAAGTATTACACACATTATAATCTAGGAAATGTATAAATATCCAATGAAACTATGTATTTTGGTCTAGAATATTGATAAATAATACGCACTAATCTGAGGTTAGGAATTTGGTTTTAGTTTTATGATTTATTATCTTTATAGTCTTATATTCATTGAATTAAACACTTGTTCTTTTTTCTAGTTTCCAAACGATGTGCGCAATTATACAGAGTCATGGAAAAAGTATCACCAGTGCGCATGAAACCAGGTTGTACTCCCAAGTAAATTTGGATGTCAAGAAGACAAAAGAAAACGGACAGTAATCAACAGCCAACAGCACAAAACGATCATACATATTAAAACAAAGTATAACACTAATAGGAGTGTTTGATTAAACCAGAATAAAGTTGTGCGCCAAGTTCGTCTCTGAAAGATGCTCCTCATACAAGTTCAGGTATGTAGTACGAGTAATAAACAACACAAAATTATAACAACAAGGACTTTGTTTATTTATAAACTATATAGCTAATTACTTGCATTAATTTTGCAGATTTTCAAACCGTTGAACAAAATGAGCTAGAAATTATATGTGACCTGTCCAGACCGATATGAAGACAAGAAACCAGACATTATCACCCAATGAAACCATCTAAGTATTGAGAGTTGTAACTATTATTAGAAGCTGTTAAACAGTTGTTACTTTGGTTCTCATTCTTATGTCTTTATTCCTTGTTCTTTGTAACAGATGCCCTTCAGTTTAGCCTTAAGCAGAAATGGAGATGGGCAGGACATGTGGCAAGATATGATGACAAAAGATGGACTCATCAGATAACCAAATGGCCAGGGCCATCAGGCAAAAGACACGTTGGAAGGCAGAGAAAAAGATGGGCTGACGACGTTAGGATCATGGCAGGAAAAGACTGGATGAATGTTGCCAAGAGAAGAGAGGATTGGAAAAGGATGGAGGAGGCTTTTACCCTTGGGGGGCCACACCCATAAGAAGACAAATAATAAACTTAAATATATATAAATGTAATAAATGAAATGTAATGAAATGAAACAATGCAATAATCTGGAATGTGGAAATAAAGCTATATTATTATTATTAAACAGTTGTTAGTACTTGATTTTGATTGGTCAATATTGCTATGTTTGAATAAGATAATCACTTTGTCATATTTAAGTAAGATATTTTAAAAAATATACCACTCATAGCCAGCTTAAGGCACTTGTCCCACTGCCAGCGAGTAGTGAGAAGCGAGCGTTTTTTAGTATGGAAATTTTGTCGCTTGCCAGGTGACAAAAGTTCCATACTAAAAAACACTCGCTTCTCGCTACTTGCCGGCGGTGGGACAAGTGCCTTATGCATTCTTTTATTGCGGACCTAGAACAATTGTTATAATGTGAGTTGCATTGTAGACTGCCTAGAAATTGAGGTGCAGAAGCCATCTAAGGCAGCAAACCAAGCAAATTATAAAAAAGCTAACACCATAAAATATTTAATATCCAGCACAGCAAAGGGATTGGTTAACTATATTTCTCTTGGATTTGGAGGCAGAACAACTGACATGCGAGGTTGAATCATGTGACTTAGTCAAGTCAAGACATAAAAAAGTGGTATGGTTGTTGGTTGTTGCAAGTGGAACAAAGTAGTCTCTGCCTACCCCTGTGGGAAAGAGGCGTGACGATATGTATGTATGTATGGTTGTTATGCAGGGTATTTAAGCATATAGAGCAATATCTACAAAAATATAATATTACTATAGTAAGGCCTCCAAGTGTTGAAACAGGAGTGAAAATGGACAAAAGTCTAGCGAAGCATACCAAACAGATAGCCAGCTTGAGAATACACATTGAAAGAGTTATTCGCCGCTTACATGAATTCTATATGCTTAAACCACATGCATTGTATTGGTTTTAAATTTGTAAGAATACATAATGGTATATATAAATCATAGCATGTGCTTTCAATAAGTAATTTGCAAGATTCTTTAATAAAATAAAACTAAACTTTAAAATTATTTTATTTAAGGACAAAAAAATAGTCTTGCCCGTGGTCCTACTAATTTGTCCTACCCTGAAAAAATGCGCGTCCTAGGGTATAGCTCCATCAAAAATCAGTAGGACAAACTGTAGTAGGACCACAGGCAACAGAGGAAAAAAATACACACACCCTACACTCGGATACAATAAAAGATATTATATTAATTTTCCAAAAGTTTATTAACTTGCCTATTATTAATTAAATTCTCAACATATTAAAGGTTAAATGGTACATTTATAGTAACAAACTCACACAAAAAAAACCAGTTATTCTTTTGTGGCAAGTACATTTTATTTGAAGCCTCTCCGTTATTTAATTATTTTTTGTTTTTTTGCTAACAGGACATTTAATTTCCATTATTCCATCTTCAAAAATTCCATCTGAGGAACAGTCACCAGCATAAATAAGTTATCACTTTTGTACCTTGTCACTTTAAAGTCATGTTTGAAAAACCATACGAAGTCGTGTAACAACTGAAAGCGACAAGGTACAAAAATGATCACTTATTTATGCTGGTGACTGAACCAGTAATCATTGGATATTTGAAGTTTAATAATAGGCCACACATGTTTTTTTTTTTTCAATTTGCTCTCCACTGATTAGATTAAATTATATTATATTATTTATTCATTCAATATAAAATTACATCATAATTCGTACAGTCGCCATCAGATATATCGTAGCGGGCGAGGTCCTCAAATAATTCGGAGCAGCATTAAATTTCAATAAATTCGTTACACATGTAAGGTTAATAACATCAGAACACGCAATTAGTCATAAATATAATAGCAGCCACTTTTCAATAAAATCGGGACATCACAGATCGTCAAAGGTATCGATGCAGACAGGCTGACCACAAAGATCGGAACATTTTTGGAAAACATACCTTAACTTTGTGACAAACAGTTTAAATTACAGTGTGTTTATAATAATATTAGTTTTATAAAATAGAACTACATGCTTTGACTTTCAGCAGAAGAAGAAAAAGATTATTCGTAAAAAAAGTATATTATGGAAATTTAGTGGCCAGTAACAATTTACACTTTATACAACAAAAAAGGTTTTATGTTACTAACACAGTGAATTATGCATGCAGACGCGTACACTATATAGGTGACATATCTTTCACTTTGGCATGGCGTTTGAGCCTTATTTGTATTTTGTTTGGAATTCGAATCTATTATTATATACGGAAAGTTTATTTTCCACATATGTTCCGATATTTATGATCAGCCTGACTGCGTCAATACCTTTGACGATATGTGCTTCCTGATATTTTTAGCTCATTGAACGTCCCGAATTTATTGAAAAGTCGCTGCTCTTATATTTGTGACAAAATTAAATTAAAAAAATAATTGTATGTCACAATGTTGAAATTGTTAAGTAAAATAATAAACAATAATAAATAAGCAACAAATATCGCTTGTTCTCTTGTTTCTTCTTCCACTTTTGTTATCAAACATGCTGATATTTGAATTTTCATCAAAAAAAATTCAACACATTCCTCTTTATACTTATTAATATACAAGTTCATGCATTGAGACTGCCTGCGGTACACTTGAACTATAAGTGGGTTGGTATTTTCATATTTTACAGTCTTTAATGTTTATTTTTACCAACCTACCAACTCTGAACAGTTTAGATTTCTTCCAATAGCACTCCACAGAAGATCATTATCGTTCTCACTTTGGTGGTAAGGAAAGCTATTGCGTGCTTACAGTCACCTTGTGATGCCTCACAGTCTTGACATTGGATAGAAATAATAGCATCATTTTCTTCGTCAACAACCAATGTGTATGCACATAATTTAATTTAGCATGAACTTTGTGCTCCGGACATATTATTATGAACTTTAGTTTTGTGTCACGCTTAAGCAGCACATAGCTTACGGCGTCGTCACCATATGAAGCTCGTGAAAACCTGAAATTAAGTTTATTAATTTTTCACTTGTTTGTTTATACTTTATACTTCGTAATCCTAACCTTAAAGTATGTCAAAACAATAGATCTAAAAACTATATGTATATCATTCAAAATAACTTATAAAACTAAAATATTGCTATTTTAAGGTTCTAATCAATATTATATACTTACTTCGTAGTTTTGACATAGCAAGTCGCTGTTCGTCGTGAATTATGTGCCAAGCATCGGCATCGATTTTAGACAAGTTATTGCTGTTTGCTTTGGGTTATCGACGTTATCGGTTATCGTTATGAAAATTGAAAACTTCTACTATACTATTTTTACAACAAACGATGATGTTTTGCAGACTCACAGAGTGTGACATAACATAACTAACAGTAACAAACACTCTTTGGCTGTCAATTTTTGCTTGTCATTTGAATTGAATGTGTCAATGTCAAATCGCCTACTGAATGCCTAACTGATGGCGAAGCAATGGTGGACGTAGAAAGGTTGAATTTTCGTTCGGCATACGTTGGGCATTCGCACGGCAAGCATAATTTTTTCCATTAATTCGATCAAAACCTATTCCCAATTATAAAGCATAAACAAATATCAATTTTGAATCGAGAACATATATCTGGAAAATTCAGATGGCTGTGTAATTTATGAAATAAAAACATGAGGTCATTGATTTATGAAATCGGTCGCCATCTTTGAGTTTTTTTTATCAGTTCGTAGTGCTGAATGCGTTCAGAAACCGTAGGAAATGACCAGCATTAGTCAGCGTCGGTCGATTTCAATCCGTCCCAGATTTAATAAACTATTTTTATAATAATGCGACGCAACCATAAAATTGATATTTTTAGTTCTTATAACTCTAATTACCTTCCAACAGAAATAAATTCAAGCATTTTAGTACAGTTCATACGCCAACACGCATGGTCATAACGATCAGCGATTTAAAGAAGCAGCGTTTTAGGGTGGTTTTGGAAATATTAAATTTCAATATTACTACAGAACATTTTTCGGAAATATTCGTGAAAATTAGCTTAATTTACACTAAATAATAATTTACAATCATTATTCAATATAGTTGAACAGCCCAGTGTTGCCAATTAAATAAAGTTTTCGTTCCGTAATTTTAGGGGCATTAAATTTTATTCGGCTGGCAATTTTAGCACAACGTTTGCCGAACAGAGGCATTGGTGAATGCCGATCCTATGCCCAACCTATGCCGATCGAAAGCAGAAGTGCGCCGGTAACAGCGCCGAATAGAGGCCCAGTGCAACCATCTTATAAAGGCTCTAGGGTTGACACAGGGCTCTTCTCAGATTGAGAGAGCTTTTGACTTCATAGTTCCCGTGCAGGGGCCTTACCATGACGACCTAATTCCGACTCAGTTCAAGTTTTAGCTGTCACTTTTAGTATGAATCTGACAGTGAGCGAACCTAAACTGAAACGAATTAAGACGTCATGGTAAGGTCCCTGGCCCACGTGTGTTTCTTGAAACTAATATCGTCAGTGGTGCGATAGCTGTGTTCGTATTTTTAACTTATATTGTTTATCCATGAAGAAATAGTTAAAAAGAACTCAACTTTGCAATAACCCTGCAATAACTTGATAAAATGTTTCTGTTACAGATTAGAGCCTGAAAAATTCGACATGATCAATGTAAGTAAAGTATTTAAGTACTTACCTGTTATTTAAATATACAGAGGAATGCTCTTGTGGCACTTGTCCCACCGCCGGAGAGTAGCTAGAAGCGAGCGTTTTTTAGTACGGAAATTTTGTCGCTTTTGTCGCCGGGCGACAAAAGTTCCATTCTAAAAAACACTCGCTTCTCGCTACTCGCCGGCGGTGGGACAAGTGCCTAAAGCAGCCAGAACTGTAACTATTTATTTACTACACCATATCCATTATTTGAGAGTTTTGAGACCATAAACGGGCTTAAACCTCACTTCAATACTACAGCATATCATGTACATGATACATGAACAAAAATATCAATGTTATTTTTAGAGAAAATCGCTAACTATTTCAAAAATTGTATCAGGAACTATAGAACTATGTATAATGCCACTAGAAATTCAACTTGTTTGTGATATGTCGGACTTTTTATGTGGAAGTTATCATTATGTCAAAAATTGATAATGAAATTTTTGAGCATGTATGAAGAGACTGTTGAATGTGGATGAAGCGAAAGAGGTATTTCAGGATCGTAGCAAGTGGAACAAAGTTGTCTCTACCTACCCCTGTGGGAAAAAGGCGTGACGGTATGTATGTATGTGGTCTTAATAAGCGTATCTATTTATCTATTAGCAATCAATAAATGAATATGAATATGAATAATCCTTAATTTCAGAACACCATATTGCCAGAGGCTGTCAAATTCTGGGAACAGGCCCTCAAAGTCAGAAAAACCGGGGGCCCTATTAGACTCAACAGGTAAGTCACTTTGTCAATAGTTTAATGGTTAACTGGAAGAGAATTTAAGCGATAAGTTTACATTTGTAACTTAAGTATATGTTACAACAATAATTACACAGTACCTAAATATACACACGATCGAAGAAAGTGAGTCATGTGCCGCTATTACAAACAAGTATTAACATGGTATAAACACAGTATATGTATGGTAAGTTTGTTTATACATTCTGAAGCATACGTCAGAAAATAAAAGAATATATTGCGTTATCTGCGAATCTAATAATTCTACATACTTCCTCTGTTAATTTAATATCTAGTAATCTGCAAAGCTGGTATGTAATTCGAAATAACAAATCTGATCATCTCCGTATCTGGTAATTCGCGAATAGCAAATCTGATCACCTGCGTATCTGTTAATTCGCGAATAGGAAATCTGATCACCTGCGTATCTGGTAATTCGCGAATAGGAAATCTGATCATCTGTGTATCTGGTAATTAGCGAATATCAAATCTAATCATCCACGTATCTAGTAATTCGCGAAAATCGCGAATAGCAAATCTGGTCATCTGCCTATTCGCGAATAGCATATCTGACCATCTACGTGTCTGGGTCTTCGCGAATAGCATATCTGATCATCTGCGTATCTGGTAATTAGCGAATAGCAAATCTAATCATCCACGTATCTAGTAATTCGCGAAAATCGCGAATAGCAAATCTGATCATCTGCCTATTCGCGAATAGCATATCTGACCATCTACGGATCTGGTACTTCGCGAATAGCATATCTGATCATCTGCGTATTTGGTAATTCGTGAATCTAAAATCGATGCCATGGTTCCTAAAAACAGATCCTCCTATCTCTTATAGTATGTATGTTTGTAGGTATAGTTTTTGACTTCTCCATACTGATACTGACCCATTTAGATATTTAGATTTACCACCTTGTATACTTACCATATTATAATATACATATATGTCCAGTATGTCGTTATGTTGAACTCGTTGACCTTCTAACTATGTGTTAGAATAAAGCACTGCTTTATATGTAAAATAGATATTTATTGAAATCATTGAAATACCTTGACTTATCCGTTATAATAAGGTTTTATAATATTTACAAATTAACGGTTAATTTTAACTATAATATTATCGAGGGAATGGGCCAAAATCTTAGGAATCATGTTATAGGCGATTCGGCTAGCAACCCATCACTATTTTGATTCCACATTCCACCTATACGCCCACAACCCACAATCATTCTAAACTTGTCCTTCACGTCATGGTACCTTGGGCTCTGCCTACCCCGTGACCGATATAGACGTGATCTATGTATGTATATTACAAATATGGTATTTACCCTGTTTTATACTCGTGAAAAGAAAGTTCATTATAAATGCCTATTTAAATTAATTAAAAAGAATACTATGTTATTTACAAAAAAGTTAAACACGTGTCTAAATAATAAACGATTGCAAAATCAACCTTAAATCAATGGATTAATTTTTTAGACACGCGTTCAACGTCTGTTTAACTTTTTTGTGCGTAAAAACGGTAGGCTTATTGTCTAACTCGCTCGCAATCGCCATCGTGTTCATTTTGACAGTTCATGTATGGGCTGACAATTGGCTTCGGAATCAGCTAGCTGTCACATTCATACAAGAACTGTCAAAATGAACACGATGGCGAGTGCGAGCGAGTTAGACGATAAGCCTACGGGTCTGTCTACTTTGATGCCGTTTAAAATTCTACAATTACAGTAAGTTTTAATTATTTACATTATGCACGTAGGATTATAGTTAATTATCAATTAAAATATAGTAGTTACCTACGGAATAAAATTAATAGCATACAAATAAAGCAACATTTTTATAAAACGCAGCCTTATAAACTAGTTTATAGTACACATGCTTAGAGAAAACCTATTAGATCTATTACATTACATTAAATAAAAATACATATTTTTTTTACTGCGCATTTTTTACTGTATATACGTAGTCTCTCATACTGGCATCCACTTGGCGTTGCGTGTTCGCGTTGCGCTATTGGCATCTTCGTCGCATACGCTAGAATCAATATAGTGCATCCCCTTCACTCGCGCAAATATTTGGATAAATACGCCAAGTGGAGTGCCAGTATCAGAATTGTTCCGGATTATTCCAGCAGGGCCCTATTTTATAAAGCTACAAGTTACGATTTACAAGCGGAAGTCTCTATCTAACATATAGGGTAAGAAAGAGACTTGGGTTAGTTCGACTAAATATAACCACAAAGATTTTTCATATTAGTTTCATTCGAAATTTAGATACGTCCCGATACGGTTAATTTTAAACATCGATCGGTACAGCCCAGCTAGCACGACAGCGCACAAGAGTCGCGTAGTGCGCGACATAGATTACCCGTCCCTTTCTAGAACGAACAGTAAGAAACAGACGGGCAATCTATCTCGCGCGCGACGCGACTCTTGTGCGCTGTCGCTAGACGTGCTGGGGCCTTACCGTGATGCCTTAAGAGGCTGACAACACCAAATTTTGTTGAAATTTATATTATTCAAGTACTTAGTAGTAAGAAAAACTACACACAAAAAAATATATGTTCATTTTCATCATATTTCAAAGACGCTGGACAGACTCGATACATAATTGAACAAAATCGGCTCGATAGAAAATAATTGCAAATATTGGTCTTAAAATCATCATTAAACGGTTCTATGTCTTTATTTTTTCGACGTATGGGTCTGCGATTAAAAACATAAAGTCAACATATTCATAACTATACGGCTAACGAGTCATATTTCACAAATAATTCATACTTTTTTTATTTCTCATTATTTGTGTCTTATTTGCAAGATTGTAGACGCGCGCCAAGCTGCCGGAATAGTTTCTTCTCTTTCACTAACAGGCACGCGAACCGTATGTGTGAAGAGTGGCTCTGCTCAAGGTCATTTGCTGTTGACAGCGCTTTAATGCTATTCAATTCACTCAGTTCAGGTTTTAGCTGTCATTTTCAGTATGGAATCATGTTATAGGCGATGCGGGTAGCAACCCATCACTATATTTCCCTTTCCAAATTTACGCCCACAATCATGCTAAACGTGGCCTAGGTCTTGTTAGCTGGGGCCCTGTCTACCCCGTAAGGGATAAAGACGTGATTTATGTATGTATGTATGATTCAAAAACCCTGAAAAACACTTAGAGCGCTATTTAGTCAAACAACCACCTACTGACATATTCTGGAATTTAAGACTGGACATGTCATTATCCAGAAAGGATACGTTTGTGTGGAGAAACGACCCATGGCACAGAATAAGTAATAGTACTAACGTACAGAAGGCTCTCTCTGGAGTCGATTAAATAAATAAAAACTCTAGCCGCATACACATAAAGCACAATCTAGCTCGCTCCTGATATTTACCTAACAGCGATAATAGCCTACAGCCCCACTTCATCTCATTTCCCGCAAAGCATTCATGCAAAAATAAACCTTTAAGGTCGATTTAGACGAGGACTATTTTCAGGCGCCTAAATTTCGGCGCCTGGAAAAGGCATCGTGTAAACACTTTCGGCGCCATTTTTTCGGCGCCATACCGCGAAAAAATGGCGCCGAAAGTGTTTATACGGTGCCTTTATTAGGCGCCTAAATTTAGGCGGCTGAAAATAGTCCTCGTCTAAATCAACCTTTAGTTTAACCGTTTCAATCATGGCCGTTCACGACGTTACCGCGTAGGTACTTATTAGGGTTGTAGCAGTTATTATTCGTTGCTAGGTAACTAGGTACACAAATAGCGCGCGACGCCAGCGTGCGAGGCGAGCGGCAACCTACTGCCATTATCCTGCCCGGCAGGAGCGCCGGTTGATCGTACCTAAACTGCGGAGTGTACACCCCATGCCATGGGTCACTTTTATCCTATGATTTGAGGTTATTTGGTGAATGTCATATTCTGGCACAGAATGGGGACCTCGTAGCCGATCATGTTGTTGCAGTTGGGACAGTAATGGTTCTTGTTCTTGCAAGTGTCTGTGCAGTACACCCATATCGTTAGAGGGAAGAGTCTGAAAATAAAAAAGAGAAACGTCAGAATTGAACAACTCCGTAAAAAGTTAATAGACAAAATAAAATAAATAAATATCATGGGACGAATTACACCAATCGACCCAGTCACAAAATAAGCAGAGCTTAATCTATGGGTACCAGGCAACGGATAAACAGACTTATATAATGTAGATAAATACATACAACATCCATGACTCGGGCACAAACAGGGCCGTCTTTAAACTATTTGAGGCCCTGGGCACATTAGGATCATGGGGCCCCTATGACCTAAATATCGGTTATCATTTGGTAATCTGGCAGGAACTAGGGGGCCCCATTCGATCGCGGGGCCCTGGGCACGTGCCCATAGTGCCCAGTGGAGAAGAGGGGCCTGGGCACAAACAATCGTATTCATCATACAAATGCCTGCCCCTACCGGGATTCGAACCCGGGACCTCTAGTCAGGGTCATAGTCAGGGTCACTAACCACTAGGCTATCCGGTCGTCCGGTCCGGTCATACATAAAAAAAATATATGCGCCGAATTGAGAACTTCTTTTTTCCTCTGGTTAAAAAAGGAATTTTTTTAATAAAATACCGGAACTGCGAAAGGGAAATTAAAACTTGGAACATTGCTGCTTGGAACGCAATTAACAAGAATAGTACCTATACTATTTAAGAATGCGTCTACGCTACGATAAGAGTTAGACTATTTATCTATTTAACCTTAACCGGTAAATTAACAATGGACTGTACATGATTTAAGGCTACTTTTTGTACCTATTTTTTATATATAAATTCTTTAAGACTCCTTACTTACGCTTACGACGCCTGTGTATCAGTCTAAGTTACGCGTACAAGTGCCGGCACGTAAGTCTAGCGATGACCGTTGATGCGCAGTAGTTGAAAATAAGGTGTCGCGGGTGAGTGCGGGTGTCGCGGGCGGGCGTACACCACGTTAGACTTACGTGCCGCCACCTGTACTTTTGGACTGACAGGCGATTCAAGTCGTCGAGCCGTAAGCGACCTTACCCGCCCGCCTGTACCCATCACTTCTCATTTATCGGTAGAGATTTAAGAACGCCATACATATCAACAGATTTATATGGGGAGTGTGAGTGGGTGCGTTGGGAGGGGACGGACGTTCCATGATCAAATTGGGGACGTTTTGGAAAAAGGTCAGGTCAAGAGTACTAAGTAGAGAGTAGTAAGCATGTATGAAGAGATTGATGAATGTGGATGAAGCAAAAGAGGCATGTCAGCACGTCTAGCACGACAACGCACAAGAGTCGCGTCGCGCGCGAGATAGATTGTCCGTCTTTTTCTTACTGTTCGTTCTAGAAAAAGACGGGCAATCTATCTCGCGCGCGACGTGACTCTTGAGTGCTAGCCGGGCAGGATCGTAGCAAGTCATTGACTTAAAATAAACAACTAGACTCCCAATCGCAAACAAAAGTGCCTCAAGAAACGTCCGAGCGGCGTTGTCTATGCGTTGTGTGTGTCGACACGACACATCAACTTATACAGATAACATTAACATATTCGTTCAAATTAACACCTTATTTCGTGGCAGTAATGTTTAATGTCAATTGCATACGATCGTGAGAAGTAATGACACGACGCCACGCGCTGGAAACTTGGTTGTCTCTTGTTCTCAAGCGTTTGAGATTACGGTGCGAAAGAGACATGTACATTGTTATCGAAGCGCGGTCGAAACACGAATGAACCAAAACTCTGTACAATAGATGCGTCGCGCAGACTTTTGCTTCCGACAGTTTTTGAGCGTGATTGGGAGTCTAGTTGTTTATCGTAAGTCAATGTAGCAAGTGGAACAAAGTGGTCTCTGCCTACCACTGTGTCAATTCAATCTTTATCTGTCACTTTACCCAATGCAAAGCGCTGACAGCGCCACCAAGTGGGTCGCTGTTCCTGTCTGCCTGATGACCAGGGTGTGGACCCTCAGCCCGCAGTGGTGGCAGTAGACCACCTTGCGGTAGGGATTGGGCAGGCCGATGGGGGATGGCTCATCCGTTCTCTGTCGGTACGCGGCGTCCGTTGAGCCTGGAACAAATAAGACCGATTGCAAACAACTATTGGGATTGTACGAAGTGTATTGTATGCTACATACATACATACATACCGTCACGTCTCTTTCCCACAGGGGTAGGCAGAGACATACCTCTTTCGATCTTTCTTTTTAAGTGTATGGAGGGGGTAAAGAAAACGAACACAGCGCATGCCGTGACAGAAATTGTAATACTGGCACTCCACTTGGCGTTGCGTACGCGTTGTTCTATTGGCATCTTCGTCGCATACGCTAGAAACAATATAGTGCATCCCCGTCACTCACGCAAATATTGGAATAAATACGCCAATTGGAGTGCAAGTATAATAATATTAGGGGCTTAGTGAAACTTGTCAATGTTGCATTATTAAACTTGTTTTATATACCGTGTTAAGTTCACCGATGTTTGGCGAATTATGTTGGTGAGTTAACTATTGCCATTAGTTTTCGTTCTACATTCCTTACATGTTCTGCTAAAATCAATTTATTGCCTTTCATCATACTTTGGGGCTGGAAACTTACGTTTTGCATGGTAAAGACTTAGGCCGCGTTTGGCGTGGGCGTATAGGTGGAAAGTGGAATCAAAATAGTGATGGGTTGCTAGCCGCATCGCCTATAACATGATTCCTAAGATTTTCGCCCATTCCCTCGATGGGCTTTTAATATTTGCGCGGGAACAGAAGCAGCTGGATTATTTTATGTAACTACAGATTACTGTGTATTAAAGAGGGTATCAACCCCGATTTACGCGAGGGATACGTGTTGGAGAAACTCGCGTCATGCGTAATTCGCGTATAACGGGGTCAAAGAAACGAAGAAAACATTGAATAAAAAATCGGCCAAGTGCGAGTCGGACTCGCGCACAAAGGGTTACGTACCAGAAATAACCTCCTTGCTATTACGATTCATGAGATACAGCAAAAAACGCCAACAACTACTATGTTGTATGGGAACCCCCCTTAACTATTATTATTATTTTGATTTTAGTATTTGTTGTTGTAGCCACAATAACAATACACAATCTGTGCAAATTTCAACTGTCTAGCTATCAGTGGCGTGGCGTACATAGAACTCGATTCCCACTGGCTTGCCTATTTTAAGGCAGTTGGGCAATTTATTGTGCAGAATTAGAGGAAAAGGCTAGTTAAGTTCCCTTCGGCTTGCCTTCTGATATACTTGACGCCACGCCACTGCTAGCTATTACGGTTCTTGAGATCTAGCTCGGCGAGTGGTAGCCATGAAAAAGGGCTAAAATATCACGTTTTTTGTATGGGAGCCCCCCTTAATTTTTTAATCGGCATAAAGCGAGGTCGCGTAAAGCGGGGTATTACTGGGGCCTTACCATGACGTCCTAATTCAAGTTTTAGCTGTCACTTTTAGTATGAATCTGACAGCGAGCGCACCTAAACTGAAACGCATTAAGGCGCTGTCAACAGCAAATGACCTTAAGCAGCGCCACTCTTCATACATACGGTTCGCGTGCCTGTGAGTGAAAGACAAGAAACTATTCCGGCAGCTTGGCGCGCGTCTAAAATCTTGCAAATAAGACACAAATCATAAGAAATAAACAAAAGTATGGATTATTTGTGAAATATGACTCGTTAGCCGTTTAGGTATGAATATGTTGACTTTATGTTTTTAATTGCAGACCCATACGTCGAAAAAATAAAGACATAGAACCGTTTAATGATGATTTTAAGACCAATCTTTGCAATTATTTTCTATCGAGCCGATTTTGTTCAATTATGTATCGAGCCCGTCTAGCGTGTTTGAAATATGATGAAAATTAACATTAAGTATATTTTTTTTGTATTTTTTTGTATGCAGTTTTTCTTAAAACAGTGTTTAAATAACATCAATTTCAACAAAATTAGGTGTTGTCAGCCTCTTAAGACGTCATGGTAAGGCCCCTGTACGTAATATAAAGAATGCCTCTATGTTTTCCTTTTGTTTTTAGGGTTCCGTACCTCAAAAGGAAAAAACGGAACCCTTATAGGATCACTTTGTTGTCCGTCCGTCCGTCCGTCCGTCTGTCAAGACCCTTTTCCTCAGGAACGCGTGGAGGTATCAAGCTGAAATTTATATCAAATACTCAGGTCCACTGCCCCTTGGAGCTGTGAAAAAATCAAACTTCTAAGCCAACACAATCAAAAGATAGAGCCGTTTATGCCGCAAATTTCTGCAACTCTCAAGGGAATCAAAACCTACAGGGTACTTCCCGTGAACGCAGAATCTTGAAATTTGGTATGAAGGTAGGTCTTATAGCACAGATTAAGGAATAATTGCGAAAACCGTAAATATGTATGTATGTCATGAGATATACCTATATGATTTAGTATTTATAAACGTATTTAAAAAAAAAAACAAATTAAACTATGATTAAATTAAGTTTTTTGTAATTGACGTGTAACCTAATGCTGCGATGCTCAAAAACGTATGTATCGGGTCGGATAAGGGAAGACACCGAAAGCAAGATGGCAAACTATTCAGAAGCTTGAATGTGACCCGATTCGGGCGTTAGGAATGTGAACCCGACACGTTTGCGACCCAACTTGAAACTATCATTTATGCTACGAGTAACACACAAGTAGTTCAAGTGCCAATATTACTCTCGTTGTTGCTTCAAATAGACGAGGCATATTTTGACCTGAGCCTCTAGTCTAAGTTTTCAAATTATATTAAATTATAATCGGAAACTTAACAGCGCCACTTGCGGATCGAAATGGCAACAAACTGAGGCTCTAGCTAGTCTTAAGTTTAAAAAAAAACGGCCAAGTGCGAGTCGGACTCGCACACGAAGGGTTCCGTACCAAAAAAAAAGGCTAACAACTACTCTGTTAAGCCCCCCTTAATTATTATTATTATTATGATTTTAGTATTTGTTGTTGTAGCCACAATAAAAATACATAATCTGTGCAAATTTCAACTGTCTAGCTATTACGGTTCTTGAGATCTAGCTCGGCGAGTGGTAGCCATGAAAAAGGGCTAAAATATCCCTTTTTGACGTGACAACGTCTTATAAATTGGTTTGCCGGGTGACACTTCAAGAAACTGCGTTACGCTCCGCTCACGTTATGCGCTCACAATGAGAGCGAGTGAGAGGCACGCGGGCATGGTTAGCCCGCCTAAGAGCGAGAGAGACAGACATAAAAAGTGAAAGGCACGCGTCCCTTCCACTCGAGCACAGTTAGCCCGCCTAAGAGCGAGAGAGACAGAGCGAGAGAGAGAGAGTGAGAGAGATAGGCATACACACCGGTTCATGTCTTGCGCTTCTATTTCGCTTAGGCGCCTGCATACAAGTTTACACGTCCTTCTTCCTACTATACGAATGAATATTCACATTAAAATTATTTTACCACTCAAAGTCGTTGTCACGTAAAACTTTCGCCCGTATACCGACTTTACAGGCAACCAATTTTTTTTGTATGGGAGCCCCCGTTAATTATTATTATTATTTTGTTTTTAGTATTTGTTGTTATAGCGGCAACAGAAAACACAATCTGTTAAAATTTCAACAGTCTAGCTATTACGGTTCTTACAGCCTGGTGACAGACGGACGGGCGGACGGACGGACGGACAGCGAAGTCTCAGTAATAGGATCCCGTTTTTACCCTTTGGGGTCGGAACCCTAAAGAACGTCTCTAACGTGTCACGTAAACGTAGCAATTGGTATGGAAAACTTGGCAGCATCACTTGTGGATTTCTCCGAGCTTGTGGATCAAAACTGCGAGAAATTTCTGTCTTCTGTGTGTCTGTCACCTTTTCACGCTAAAACTATCTTGCCGGGATGTAATCCCTCCTTTGCATAATTTGCACAAGCAATCATAACAAACTCTACTGAATTTACTTGGGCCTTATAAGCGCTTAGTAGTAATTGGTTGAAATTTGGTGTAGGTACAGTTTCCGTCCCGGGGAAGGACATTGATACTTTTTATCCCGGAAAACAGCATAGTTCCCGCGGGATAGCGATAAACAAATTCTGCGCAAAACCGAGCCGCGGGCAACAGCCAGCACGTAATGTTTCTTGACAACTTCAGTCCTTCCCGTCATAATTGCCCTTTGATTTTGTGCTCGAGTCGGATATAAACGTTGTCGGACTTCAAACGGAATTAGAGGCTTTATTTATCAAGATGTTGGTTTTCGGATGCCTCATTTGAATAAATTAAAGGTGATTTTTAGGGTTCCGTACCTCAAAAGGAAAAAACGGAACCCTTATAGGATCACTTTGTTGTCCGTCCGTCCGTCTGTCAAGACCCTTTTTCTCAGGAACGCGTGGAGGTATCAAGCTGAAATTTATATCAAATACTCAGCCCTACTGCCCCTTAGAGCTGTGAAAAAATCAAACTTCTAAGCCAATGCAATCAAAAGATACAGCCGCTTATGCCGCAAATTTCCGCAACTCTCAAGGGAATCAAAACCTACATGGTACTTCCCGTGAACGCAGAATCTTGAAATTTGGTATGAAGGTAGGTCTTATAGCACAGATTAAGGAATAACTGCGAAAACCGTAAATATGTATGTGTCTGTATATATCAGTGACCAATATAAAGTGACCCCACACTGCGTACATTTTGCTTTGGAGCAGGGCTCTGCTTACACTGGTTTATAAATATTTATTAATTATGGTGCAGTGTTCATACCTGGTGTAATAACCACAGTTCTGGGTGGCTCCTGAACGGGAACCGGAGACGCTACCGGCGGTACCGGAGACTGAACCGGTACCGATGCCGGGGAGTCCAACCGTGGGCTCTCTATCTCGGTGTACGCTGGTGGCGGTTGAGGGAACTCCGAGATGGGTATAGGGGATAGTGGGAAGTTGTCCGAAGACTGTTGCCGGTAGACGTAGGCTTCTTTCGACATGGAAGGGGGGAGTCCAGGGGTGTTTGTGTAGGCTGAGCCATAACCTGAAATGTTAATTTGAAATACGGTATAAGTACGGAAGTACGGTATATTAGGTTAGCGTTGGGGTCGTCGTGTAAATTCGGTGGCGTAATTCCTACGTACAGTTTTATGCAAAACTTCGAAGGGGTAATTACACAAAAGATCCACAAATGGGTCGAAGTGTATCCGTAGGGACCCCTAGATTTAAGATAAGATGCAAAACTTCTGTTTCGCACGCTGACGCAAAATGAGTTGGACTTTCGTATGAAGCAAAAATTTAAATTTCTGGTTTTGGCTGTCATTTTTAGTATGAATCTGACAGCGAGCGAGCCTAAACTGAATCAGAATTGACAACATTTCATATTTCTGAGCCTATAATTTTAATGGTTCTCTGTATTCTGTTTGAAAAGATGAACATGCTGACAGTTAAATTTTTTCGCTAGGCTTTGTATTTAATTTATAATTAATTTATTAATTTTTGCTTATTCTAAAAGGGCGTAACTCCGATACTATCACAGAATAGACACTTATCCTTTTGTCTTTTCTGTATAGAAAAAAAACTGACGTCAATTTCAAATTGTCAATGTCAGACCTTATTCTCCGATATTCGATTTTCGAGGTTCGCTTCGTGCTGTTCCGCTCATACTAATATAGTCATTAACTTGAGAGTGAGAGAGAAAGTATGCAACGAACTTCAAAAATAGAATTTCAGAGTTGCCCCCCTTGCACTTTGAAGTTGTCATATACAAAATTATGGTCGCTTATTTTTTCTCGTGAAAAAGGCAAAGGTGTTTCACCTATCCTGTGGTAGTTTTGGTAAAATTAGGACATATTTTTAATTAATTTTTATTTTTTATAATAAGCGATATTAAAATTATATAAACATATTGCAGTGATCAGGAGGCAAAATGCTTTCGAACCATATATACATTTTCAGGTGTTAAAAAAATGAAATGTTGTCAATTGAATCACGAATAATCTAAGATGTCATGATAAGGCCCCAGGGATACACTGAAGTTACAAATTCGAACTACGTAAAGTGCCGTTTTGCTTTTTTTAAGAGAGTTTTTAGTGCTTATTGTTGTTAAGGCTGGCTGCGTGTCTGCGTATAGCAATCCCTTTACGTTGCCCAGAGTATCCAGCCCTATGGTCTTCTGCGGAGTTTAACTAGAGTTTTTGGTGTCGGGGTTTGTTCTGACCTGATGATGACCCCGGTGAGCTCAGGTTCAGGGTGTTGGGGGGCGTGGGTCGCCCGGGCGCGGGCCTGGCGGGCCCGGGGGCCCCGCTGACGGAGTCGCTGTCCGAGGACCTGACGGATTCCACATCCTTCTCCTGGTCTATCCGTCGGTTGTCGAACGGATTGTAGAATATAGTTTCCTGTGGAACAGTGGTTTTAAAGAAATTAAATATTTATTTTCCAAAAATATCAACAATTAGACACACTCATATTGACGGACAGCATAGCCTTGGGCTGGATTCGACCAAAGTTTTTATTCCAGGGGCCTTACCAAGACGTCCTAATTCCGACTCAGTTCAGGTTTTAGCTGGTAAGGCCCCAGGAATTACAATTATTACTCTCGGGAAGCTCTCGGGTACTAATGTCAAAACGCCATACTATTTTGAAATAAAAACTTTGGTCGAATCCAGCCTAAGTGGTTAGTTACCCTTGATTTGACATTTGACCGACAAACGTTTGGCATATGTATCGTTTGACGAACAAGTCATTTGACAAATATCTGCTATACCGTATTTTTTTTTGCCCGGGAAGAGAAGCAACTGGTACTTTCTATGTTTCTTCTTTACTCCCGGACCAGTAGGCCTATTGTCTGACTCGCTCGCACTCGCCATCGTGTTCGTTTTGACAGCTCTTGTATGAATGTGACAGCTAGCTGATTCCGATGCCAATTGTCAGCCCATACATGAACTGTCAAAATGAACACGATGGCGATCGCGAGCGAGTTAGACAATAAGCCTACTGAGCCTCTAGTGTAAGTTTTCGCATATAAAAACGTTTCGAACGTGTTCACGTAAACGTCGCAATTACTATGGAATAATTGGCAGCGCCACTTGCGGATCGAAACGGCAACAAACTGTTCTCATAGTTATTGACATTTTAACGCAAACGCGATCGGGGCGAGCGTATTTTGTTACCGAAAACTTATTTACATTAAGCATACTGAATGGAAGGACATTTCGTGAACCAGTGTATACAGCCGCCTACCTGCACGTACTCGGGCTCCGCCTCGGGCTCCACGGGCTCGGTCACGTCGCTGCAGCCCCCCTCCGGTACGTCTATATAGATGACGGGGTTCTCATCGATGTCTGTCTTCTTGTCTGGCGGGTCGCGGCTCTGTGAGGCGCCAGGAGATCTCTGTAAAGATACACCTTTGGCGTTATAGCCTCAATTTCATGCGGGGTTCGAGAGATTAACATAAAATAATGGAATAAATAAATAAATATTAGGGAACAATTCACACAAATTGACCTAGTCCCAAAGTAAGCGCTAGTAAGGCTTGTGTTATGGGTACTAGACAACGATATACATACTTATACATATAGAGAATTTAAATATGTATTTAAATATATAGAAACAACCATGACTTAGATCAGAAACAAATATTCGTGCTCATCACACAAATATATGCCCTTACTAGGATTCGAAAACAGGATGCTTGCTTCGCAGGCAGAGTCACTACCAACTACGCCAACCACGTCGTTAATCACTAATTAGTAGGTAGTTAATCACGTCTTTATCCATTATCGGGTAGACAGAGCCTAGGGCAACAGGACCTTAAAGCCACGTTTAGCGTGATTGTGGGCGTGAGAAAGTCGAATCAATATATGCTGGGTTGCTAATGTTGCTAGCCGTATCGCCCATAACACGATTCCTCAAGATTTTAGCCCATTCCTTCGATGGGCGTTTACGTGCGCGGGAAGAGAGGCAACTGTGATGTGGACGCTGTGGAACACCCGAGGACTTTAATTGTTGAGCCACGATAGAACCTTGTCGCAAAATGTCAATGTCAAAATATTATTGAAATTTGTTGCTTTACATTTCGATTAGAAGCGTGTTTAAATGCGTGTGAAGTTTACTTGGACTGCTGTACCTGACGTGAAGAATTGGATAGATGAGATAACTATTACCGCACCCAAAGGGTAAAAACGGGACCTTATTACTAAGACTTCGCTGTCCGTCCGTCTGTCTGTCATCAAGCTGTATCTCAAGAAAAGTAATTGCTAGACAGTTGAAATTTTCACAGATTGGGTATTTTTGTTGCCGCTATAACAGCAGATACTAAAAACAAAATAATAATTATAATTAAGGCGGGCTCCCATACAAAAAACGTGATATTTTAGGCCTTTTTCATGGCTACCACTTGCCGAGCTCTCAAGAACCGTAATAGCTAGACAGTTGAAATTTCACAGATTATGTATTTTTATTGTGGCTACAACAATAAATACTAAAATCATAATAATAATAATAATAATTAAGGGGGGCTCCCGTACAACAGAGTATTTCTGGTACGGAACCCTTCGTGCGCGACTCCGACTCGCACTTGGCCGGTTTTTATCTTCCATGCTGGTCTTAGAGCTAAGAAAAAACATAGAATGTACCAGTACCAGTTGCTTCTCTTCCCGCGCATAATGGGCAAAAATTTTAGGAATCATGTTGTAGGCGATGCGGCTAGCAACCCATTACTGTTTTGATTCCCCTTTCCACATATACCTACACAGCCACAACCTACACAGTTAAACAATAAATGATTATTATTCTTATACGCCCATAATCATGCTAAACATGGCCTTTAGATCTTGTTATCTTAAGCTCTGTCTACCCCGTAAGGGATAATGACATAGATATATATTACTTCGTAAAGATAGGCCCAACGCTCACGAGTAATTCGTCCAATGCGGTGGTCCTAAAAGACCACCGTGCCTTAGTCTGTGACAGGACGCCGTAACGTTCAGCCCGGCTAGCACGACAGCGCACAAGAGTGGCGCCGCGCGCGAGATAGATTACCCGTCTCTTTCTAGAACGAACAGTAAGAAAAAGACGGGCAATCTATTTCGCGCGCGGCGCGACTCTTGTGCGCTGTCGTGCTAGACGTGCTGCTGTCAGTGTGTCAGAGAAAATGCCCAATTGCGCAGTAAGCAAATTGTTCGGACAGGCGTGTCTTGACTTTTGATATCATTGGATAAAGATGTGATTTGTGCATGTAACTAATACTTACCGTAACCTGACTGCTGCCCTCCTCCGGCATATCTACGTAGATGACATTATTCCTGGCTTCCAAAGGTTTTCTAGGGAGGTGAGCCCATCGGCTGGCTGTTGCAGCATCTATGCTCGGTGCATCATGCACGTGGGGGTTGGTATACGGGTATCCCTGGTACCTCCCAGCCCCGCTAGGACCCCAGCTGGGGGTCGGAGGGGTCACAGGGCTGATTGGGGTCGGATTCACCCGGGAATCGGCGACTTCATTGACGTGTGGGTTCGAGTAGGGGTAGCCCTGGTAGGGTCGGTGATGTGTTGCCATATTCTGAAAAAGAAAAAGGTTTTTGCAGTGGTATGTTGACTACTCATTAATTAAGATCATTAAACATGGTATAAGGATGGATATGCGTGGCTATATCGTATTCGGAATCACATATAACTGACACTTGAGATAACTGGGGCCGTACCATGACGTCTTAATGCGTTTCAGTTTAGGTTCGCTCGCTGTCAGATTCATACTAAAAGTGACAGCTAAAACTTGAACCGCGTCGGAATTAGGACGTCATGGTAAGGCCCCTGGAATTTAACAGAGTCGTGCAACAGGCCCTGAGTATAAGCAAAAAACCGGCCAAGTACGAGTCGGACTCGCGCACGAAGGGTTCCGTAGCTGAAATACTCTATTGTATGGGAGCCCCCCTTAATTATTATTATTATTTTGATTTTACATAATACATAATCTGTGCAAATTTCAACTGTCTAGCTATTACGGTTCTTGAGATCTAACTCGGCGAGTGGTAGCCATGAAAAAGGGCTAAAATATCACGTTTTTTGTATGGGAGCCCCCCTTAATTATTATTATTATTATTATTTTGTTTTTAGTATTTATTGTTATAGCGGCAACAGAAATATACAATCTGTGAAAATTTCATCTGTCTAGCTATTACGGTTCTTGAGATACAGCCTGGTGACGGACGGACGGACGGACGGACGGATAGCGAAGTCTTAGTAATAGGGTCCCGTTTTTACCCTTTGGGTACGGAACCCTAAAAAGGATGCCCTTGTTTATGATCTAGTGTTATCTGAATGTACTTAAATATAAAAACGTGTGTTAAGACACGAATTATCACGGTATTTGTAGGCAAACATGCAAACGTCATTTCTGTCATAGATTATGATGATAAAACGAATGATATAGTACGCATATGATCATAGTACACAATTATATGCCTTACTAGCTGTTGCCAGCGACTTCGTCTGCAAATAATTCGTTTATCGCTATCCCGCGGGAACTACGCAATTTTCCGGGATAAAATGAAGCCTATGTGCTATTCCAGACTTTTCTCTATCTATGTGCCGAATTTCATGCAGATCCGTTGGGTTGGGCCGTTCTGGCGCGATTGAGTAACAAACAAACATCCATCCATCCATCCATAGATTCCATAGATTGTTTTTGACCAATCCTTTTGCAAGCACGCAGGCAATGTAACTCGAGTGTTATATTTTTGAATCGATCAATCAGAGACCCTTCTTTGTATTTTTTTAATTCATACAGAGAAGAGTGAAAGAAAAATAGGAAGTTTGCATCTATCTTCTATTAAACGAACGTTTTAACCAGTTTAGATACATACATAGGTACCTACATACATTAATCTCGTTTTTATCGCTGATAACCTGTCTTCCAATACCATTTGAGGATTGGAATATTTCAAAATTTCAATTAAGTAATGCAAAACAAACTGGCGCCAAAATACTACACAAAATAATGCGTATTAGGTATACCTCATTGTTCACGCTGAAAATCTAGATAATTTTTATCAGTAATGGCTTTTTAAAATTGTTAAGTCACGATAACGTTGATGTTCTTTTGTAATGAAGGCATCTTTATAAATAGCGTCGTGCGAGGTCCGTCCGGTCCGGATCGGTAACAGCGTCTTCTCACGGGCTAATCCTACCGCCAGACAGCAGAGCAGTCAGATTATACAAGCACTTGTTCCGGAATATTTCATCAGGTGGTTGGGTTAGTGTTAGTTCGACTGACGCCTAAAAAGATGTTTAATTTTTTTTTTTAATTTAGTTCTGCCAGGGGGTGTACACTCCGCAGTTTAGGTACGAATCAGCGCTCCTGCCGGGCAGGTTAATGGCAGTAGGTTGCCGCTCGCCTCGCACGCTGGCGTCGCGCGTTATTTGTGCACCTAGTTACCTAGCAACGAACAATGACTACTGCAACCCTAATAAGTTCGCGGTGACGTGAACGGCCATGATTGAAACGGTTAAACTAAAAGAAGCGCTCTCGCGTAGTAATACGGTTTATTTTTGCATGAATGCTTTGCGGGAAATGTGATGGAGTGGGGCTGTCTATTATCGCTGTAGGTAAATATATGAGGAGCGAGCTAGATTGTGCTTTATGTGTACGCGGCTAGAGTTTTTATCTATTTAATCGACTCCAGAGAGAGCCTTCTGTACGTTTGTACTACATATTACTTATTCTGTGGTCCCGCCGTTTACGCGCTTCACTTTGAACATCGACCAATGTATGGAAACATTTGTCAGCTACGATTAAAAAATCAACAAGAGGCATTTCATCTAAGTCCTCTAGGTTGGCAACGCATCTGCAATCCCTCCGGGGTTGCGGGTGTCTATGGGCAGTGGTGATCGCTTACCATCAGGTGACCCACTTCCTCGTTTGCCTTCCTATTCACATTAAAAAA
Organism: Pandemis heparana; assembly: GCA_963854515.1. Lineage (NCBI taxonomy): Eukaryota > Metazoa > Arthropoda > Insecta > Lepidoptera > Tortricidae > Pandemis > Pandemis heparana. Next base: position 4,346,199 of record OY978033.1, read on the forward strand.
AAACCTGAAAAACATTTACCACGACGTCTTATGGCGATTCAATTCCGACTCAGTTCAGGTTTTAGCTGCCCATTAAGGCACCATTGTAACTCTGTATTCAACTTACGACACGCCACATACGACCTAAAACTGACGTATACAAGAACCCGACTACAACCAGCAGGCTTATTACGTAACTCGCTCGCAATCGCCATCGTGTTCATTTTGACAGTTCATGTATGGGCTGACAGTTGGCATCGGAATCAGCTAGCTGTCACATTCATACAAGAACTGTCAAAATGAACACGATGGCGATTGCGAGCGAGTTAGACAATAAGCCTACTGGACCCTATTTCATAAAGCTACAAGTAACAATTTACAAGCGGGAGTCTCTTTCTGACCCTATGTGTTAGATAGTGACTTCCGCTTGTAAATTGTAACTTTTAGCTTTATGAAATAGGGTCCAGCTGCCAAGTTCCATCACCGTACTACTCGATTCAAAAGTAGTTTCCATCAAATAATTACAACACACCGGATAACACACGTATAAAAGCCGAAGGATTGCTCCGACAATTGTTTCGGACTATTTCGTAGCCCTTCATCACAACAATTGACAACAACAATTAACAACTGTCGGAGCAATCCTTCGGCTTTTATACGTGAGTTATCCGTTGTGTTGTAATTATGTGTGAGTCTCACGGTAGTTTCATGTTGATAGTTTCCATCAACATCACCTCGATGGATGGTGCTCCAACACCGTACGATTTAAAAGGTCTTTCTTGCCCGTGTACATGAAAAATTTGTAATGGGCTGGCGGCTGGGGTTTTTCCAACTGGCTACGACCTGGGTACCTCTAAGAGGCGAGTGTACCACTTCTTGCATGGCCGGCAACGCGCTAGCAGTCCCAATGGTGCTGTGGTTGTCCATGGAACTTTACACCCATGAGGAACTTTACACCCTGTTCCTCGCGGCCCCGAAAAACTCAATAGAGGATAAATCCGACCTGTTTTTATTGGCCTTGACTTAAATTTTCAATTGGCAGTGTAAATATATCTCTAATCACAGATACAGATCTGATATCTTGTCATAAGATATCCTCTTCATGTTTTACAAGTACGTTACAGTGCGTAAATGGGCGTTTTCCAAAAAAAAAGTCCACATGATCATTTTTTCCAGAATTTAACTATTTTGGGTTTTTCTAACTCAGAATCGTTTACCCTATCGATCCTTATACAAGAAAAAATATGTCCCAAAATTTCCATTCCAGTTCGTCACTATTTTTTAATATAGGTATGTATGGAACGTGACGAGCAGGAAAAAAATCCATACTAAAATCTGGGACACATTTTTTCTAGTATGAGAATCGATAGGGTAAACGATTCTAAGATAAACCCAAAATATTTAAATTTTGGAAAATATGATCATGTGCACTTTTTTTTTGGAAAACGCTCCAATACAATACGAGCGATGAATTAAACCAGGCAAGAGAAGCAGTAGGGAATCTACGAACAAAACGGTCGAAACGAACGCACACATAGACGTACGACGTTGGTTCGCATGTGCATCGGTTGTGCTCTGACTTTGAGAATGATCCCGTAGAGGGATCGAAACGCGCGTCAGTGTTTGTGTGGTGATAGGATTAATTAAGTTTGTGGGATTTGTGTGCGTTTTGTGTGGCAGTAGTGGTGGGAGGGCTTGCATGCAAAACGTATATATTTCGCACAGGCTTTTTTATCTTGCACGTAGGTAACGGAGTAGCAAGGTAAATATTTTGTGTTCATTGAAATGGACCTCCGCAAAGTAACGCCTGATTCAATAAAATACACACTGACATCGTCACATCGTCACAAACTTTCGCATTTATAATATTAGTAGGATAATAGGATTAGTAGGATGGGTTTATTAGAAAATAGGTAACAAGTAAAGCAATTACTTTCTTTTCTTTTCCTGTATGTTCTTTGGGATACGAATTAATTAATAATATCAATCATTAATGTGATAAAATTCTTAGTATTTGAGTGTATTTCAATTAATTGCGCCACTTCAGAATTTATAACAACACTGATAAAGAAGGATCAATCATGATTTACAGTCAATAGCCCATCTGTCTCCGGCCTACGCCCATTGCTGGGCAGATGAATGACTTAGAATGTGCCATACCTTGATCTGTTTTTTTGTTCGAGTCAAATCTTGCAAGTTGCATCAAGAGGGTGCATCCATTTTTGGTGATTTTTTTGCGATTATTTCACAGAAAATGAATGAAAGTTTCAAATATCCGTCTGTAGTGCACCTCGCTTCTAGTGTATTAATGTGTCTAATGCAATAATTGATCGTGATGGATGAACTTTTATTTTCTTATTAAACGAGATAAAGTATTTTATCCCTTTATTAAGAAAATAAAAGTCCATCACGATTAATTATTGCTTTGGACACATTAATACACTCAAAACGAAGTGCACTACAGACGGACATTTGAAACTCTCATTCATTTTCTGTGAAATAATCGCAAAAAATCACCAAAAATGCGACGTTGCCAGCTCAGTAGGGATGCACCCTCTTAACTTGAAATTTGGTACATACAGTTAAGTGTAGAGAAAATAAACTCTCTCAGTCTCAGTACCTATGGTTACCGCTATACGGGAGATAGGAGGGGGGGTCACCTTTCTCTGCAGCTGACTGTACGATGGATGACGATGCAATACAGTCAGCAAAAAAGTCTATATAAAAAAAATGTAGCAATTTCCACTTCCTGGCCAGGGGAAGACATAAAATTGTGTACACACCGCGGACGGTGATAATGAAAGACTCAGGTCGCATGTTTATCGCCCTCACTTTTGGCTCGTGACAAGTTCCTGCGATCCGAGACATTTATTTCACCACCCTCGGAATGTAACCATACTTTTTGCAATACTGTCGTATATTATTATATTTCTCGTGATACAATTATATGTTATTCAACACTACGCAGAATGGCATACAGATAAAAACTTTGAATGCTGTACAATGAAAATAAACCCTTATTCCCAAACAGATGAGGTTCATACTGGTATCGAGAAAACAGAAAATACCGTCCGCAATATCGCGTATCTAATCGTTATCATAACACAGGTTTAACGGTTTAGACGTAATTCGTATTCTATGTCATTAAAGATAAGGTTTGTTTTCGTTTCATCTCTATCTTGTATGAATTTAGCATTAAAAGCCACTACAAATATTTCAATAGCAAGTTCCGTTTTCAGGAAATAAAATATTCGAGTAAAGGTTACGGCCGTGCCGCTTATTTGCACGACTTGGCGCGGGCACTGCCGTGCCCCCAGATAATACTAGCGTTACAATACTTATCTTAGTCGGCGTGCAATTTTCTGCCGGTGGTATGAATGTTGGTTTAATAATGATTAGATACCTGTCGTTTAGTTTCATAGTTTAAACAATAAACACTAAAATATAGACAAATCCCAGCTCACCCCGCAGTGGGGTCGGAATAAATAACCAGAAAAGAGAGACATAATATGTCTAAATACATACATACATACATATCGTCACGCCTCTTTCCCACAGGGGTAGGCAGAGACTACTTTGTTCCACTTGCTACGATCCTGACATACCTCTTTCGCTTCATCCACATTCATCAATCTCTTCAATACATGCTCGTCGGTTTCGGGTACTCTTGACCTGGCCTTTTTCCAAAACGTCCCCAATTTGATCACGGAACGTCCGCCTAGGCCTTCCCCTCCCAACGCACCCATTCACACTCCCCATATAAATCTGTTTAGTTAATCTTCTTTCATCCATCCTCTCTACGTGACCAAACCAACTAAGCATACTCTTTTCTATCCTAGTCACTATATCTTCTTTCACACCAGCACGTTCCCTTATCACACTATTCCTTATTCTATCTTTCAGTGATACACCTTCCATACTTCTTAACGCTCTCATTTCTACTGCATTTATTCTACTTTCATGCTTCTTTTGCCATACCCAACTTTCGCTACCGTACACTAGTGTCTAAAAATACAACTAAACTACTTTAAGAGCAAGCTGAGCCAGAAATTTTAAGTAGCAAGTGAAACACAAAATATTAGTTTTATCCCATCTCAAATCGTTTTACGGTACCTACTTTTAGATGTCCTGGAAATTAGAAATTTGGCATTAAAGTAGATCTTATGGCACAAATAATGTAATAAATCGAACATTCGTCACCTTTCTTTCACAAGACAGTATTTCGAAGGAAGCGTTATTTGACGTCAGTTAGTCGTGACGTGACATAGTAACCGGTTACTATATATACTCCACTTAGTGAAAAATGTGTTGTTCGAAGTAACTTAATTCTACACGAAATGTAATTTCATTTTGTAATTCGGGTTTTACATAAGTTTGTCTGTTTGTTCGATAATACAGCAAAGTAATTCCTGACCCATAGAGGTATCTCTTCATATAAAAAAAGTCGCATCACTTAACAAGGTAAATCGTAACAACGCTTACTATAAAAAATCGAACGCGACTCTAGCTTCATTCGTATTTCAAAATAAGCTCTTAGAGGATCCTGATATCCTGGTACTTAAACTCTCCCTCCGTCTTACGCCTGACGCGAGTTTAACATTTTTTACCCATCCCAAAAAGCGCTCAACGCCGCTAAAGAAGTTTTACTTCAAAAGGTTCCATGTGGGATAGGATTAAAATTTCTTGACTACATGAAAAGAGCTCATCTATGACTATGTTTAAACTTCGCTCTTGTGCCCAGTGTTGAGGCTACTATCTCCGGCATTGTTCACCTTGGCACAACATACATACATATTATACATAAATTAAGTCTTTATTCGTTACGGGAAAAACCCGCCGGTATTCCCTCTCTGCCATTGGAGGGGTGCCGTGGGAGAATGATGGTGTCACCACGCACGCCCCACCGGCCGCCCCAGCCTAAACGCCGGGGCTCCCGCGCCAAAGAGAGGGGGGCCGGGAATACTTGGCCCACGGGGTGGACAGAGCCTAGGGTAACACAACCTAATGGCCTGGTTTAGCGTGATTCTGAGCGTATAGTCGGAAAGGGAAATCAAAACAGTGATGCGTTGCTAACCGCATCGCCTATAACATGATTCCTAAGATTTTCGCTCATTCTCTCAATGAGCTATCTGCGCGGGAAGAGAAGCAACTGGTACATTGTACTCGTATGTTTTTTCTTTGCTCACAGACCAGGGGAGTAGCCATTACTTAAGGCGCTGTCAACAGCAAATGACCTGGAGCAGCGCCACTCTTCACACATACGGTTCACGTGCCTGTTAGTGAAAGAGAAGAAACTATTCCGGCAGCTTGGCGCGCGTCTAAAATCTTGCAAATAAGACACAAATCATAAGAAATAAACAAAAGTATGGATTATTTGTGAAATATGACTCCTTAGCCGTTTAGGTATTGAATATGTTGACTTTATGTTTTCAATTGCAGACCCATACGTCGAAAAAATAAAGACATAGAACCGTTTAATGATGATTTTAAGACCATCTTTGCAATTATTTTCTATCGAGCCGATTTTGTTCAATTATGTATCGAGCCCGTCTAGCGTGTTTGAAATATGTTGAAATTAATATTTTTTTTGTATTTTTTTTGTGTGCAATTTTTCTTAAAAAAGTGTTTAAATAACATCAATTTCAACAAAATTAGGTGTTGTCAGCCTCTTAACGCGATTCAGTTTAGGTTCGCTCGCTGTCAGATCGACAGCTAAAACCTGAATTGAGTCGGAATTTCATCGCATTAAGATGTCATGGTAAGGCCTGCATGGGAGTTAACATACCTCAGATCCCAGGTCTCAGGTTAGTCCTTATACACTACACTTTACACTTCGCCATTTTTGTTAAACACAACACGGGCAACGACGTCGTTTCGACTGACGCTCTAGCAATCCACTTATCAGTATTGATAAGGATAGCTTCAGATGTACTTGCATTATTAGGGTTTCATATCTACGGATCACGTCGGTCTACTACCTGCGTGCAGCGTATAGAAAAAAGAAAGAAAGAAAGAAAGAAGACATTTATTCATTTTGCAAGACACACAAATATAAGAGCATACACACAATTTTATAGAAAAGAAACAACAAAAACAAAAAACACATATGAAAATTAGATCATCAGCGTTGTGTGTCTCCACAAAAGTAAAACGGTCGCTGGCTCAGCATTACGCTGAGGTGTTAGACACCTGCAGCACTGATTTTCAGCCAGAACCGTTTGTGACTCAAGAAACGATACACAGGCAAAATATACTACATAAACCATAAACTTTTACGTCAGTAAAGTACGTATCATGCGCTTTTTTGGACATGTTGTTTGGACGCTATCGACATGGAACGCCTGATGATAACAGAGTTGAGGGTGTGGTTGTGAGGAAGTTCCGCAATTTTTGAAGTGAAAAGTTCGCGACAGACGTAAGACGGATGGAGAGTTTAAGTACCAGGATATCAGGTCAGGATCCTCTAAGAGCGCTAATACGAATGAATCGCGTTCGATTTTTGAAGTGTTTTTTTGTTGAGTCGTGGAGCAAAAGTACTGGGGCATCAGCACATTGTTAGAGGTCTGTCAATATAGGTAATACGTACGTTTTTTTCATGTAAGCGGCCAGTATGGTACAAGTATTGAGCATCATGGAGGTTACAATTACAACATTAAAATCTAATCTAAGCTGCTCTTTTTACTTCTGCCGGCACTCCCGGAGTGCTACCCGTCGCTTTTTTTTGGAAATGTTGTTTGGACGCTGACAACATGGAACGCCTGATGATAACAGAGTTGAGGGTGTGGTTGATGAAGATTTCGTTTCCGCATCCTCATGACGAGGAAGTTCCGCAATTTTTTCAATTCCTACCGCTTCCACCTTCCATCTTCCTAGCGTTTTGCCACGGCTCAGTGAGCCTGGGGTCCGCTTTGACAACCTAATCCCAAGATTTGGCGTAGGCACTAGTTTTTACAGAAGCGATTGGCCATCTGACTTTCCAACCCAGAAGGGTAACTGAGCCTTATTGGGATTGGTCCGGTTTCCTCACGATGTTTTCCTTCACCAAAAAGCTCATGGAAAATTTTAAATGTAATTTCGCACATAAATTACGAAAAACTCAGAGATGCGAGCCCGGGATTCGAACTCGCGACCCTCTGCTTGAGAGGCCACAGGTCAAACCGCTAGGCTACCACGGCTTTTTTTATGTGCATAATTATATTTTCTTTCATTTTATTTGATAAATAAACAGATAAGTACTGCGTTCTTTGATCTAATTGAATTTTTATTTTTCAACTAGTAATTAAATAAATAAATAAATATCATTGGACAAATTACACCAATTGACCCAGTCCCAAACTAAGCACAAGGCTTGTACTATGGGTACCAGGCAACGGATAAACATACTTATATAATGTAGGTAAATATATACTTAAATACATACAACATCCATGACTCGGGCACAAACATTCGTATTCATCATACAAATGTCTGCCCCTACCGAGATTCGAACCTCGGACCTCTAGCTTCATAGTCTGGGTCACTAACCACTAGGCTATCCGGTCGTCAATTATGTCACACACAATCCTGACACTCTTTCTTTCCCTCAGTCGCATCGTCATCCTCATAAAAAACTTTTCCTTATCCGCTTCCACAAACTTTGTCCTTAATTCTTCCTCTTCCTCATAACCACTTCCTCATCAACACTAGTTGAGAGTAAAAGACTTAGAGGCCGAAGCCAAGGCGTTGGACTGATCTCACAACAAATCAACCAACCTATCAGCTCCACTCTCCTGCAGGCAGCTGGTCCTAACAGAGGGCTCCTCCAGAAATCATGTGATCGTTTTCGGGGTTTCAGCAAAATATCACGAATGATCACGATGGGGGAGGGGGGTGTCCAAGAACACATGACGTGTAATATTTTTACACAGCAGGAAAGTCAAAAAATCAAATTATTGCTGTTTTATCTTAATTCATTAGCGTTATAATTACCTCGCCTATAAATGATCGGGATCGGAAGTGATGGTTGTATGAAATGAAGACAAGAAAAGAGCCTTTTGCTGCCCCCTTACAGAATTGATGTTTTGATTTCTGTATGATTATAATATTGTATTGTTACATACGGAGCCCGGTTCCCGCCTCCGGCTCGCACTTGGCTGATTTTTATTACGTTATACTTTACGTATGAAAATCTAAATGACCTTTCAACGTGAGAGTGGTTTCGGTACAAGGATTAATAACCCACCAAACTCGGACTCGCGCACCGAGGGTTCCGTACAAATTTGGCGAGTGAATATAAAATCCAGTGTTAGCAGAGCCCTGGTCTCAAGCAAAATGTGGGAAGTGCGAGGTCAATTTATATTTGTTACTTACATCACTATCACTACATAGTATAAAACAAAGTCGCGATCCGCTGTCTGTCTGTCTGTCCCTATGTATTGCTTATATCTTTAAAACTACACTATTATGTATAATTCTACGCAGACGAAGTCACGGGTAGAAGCTAGTTTACCTAAAATACACAAAGGCATAATAAAACAGCATAAATACGGTACCAGGAAATAAAGTTAATAAAGTATTAATTACCGGGGATTATTTACCTCGCAACAGAAGCTCAGGAAACAGCTTTTGTTACACGTTTCTTATTAGTCATTAATTTACGGTTTTGCTTCCGGGCTTAGGGTTTCGACCACAAATGGAAAACGGAGTCCTTATAGGATCGCCTTGTTGTCTTTCAGTCAAGACCAGGGGCCGTACCATGACGTCTTAATGCGTTTCAGTTTGGGTCCGCTCGCTGTCAGATTCATACTAAAAGTGACAGCTAAAACTTGAACTGCGTCGGAATTAGGACGTCATGGTAAGGCCCCAGTCTTCTTAGGAGCGCGTTTAGGTATCAAGCTGAGCTTATATAAGTGAGGTCTCCATGCTTTAATCGAGCAATCATCGTAATCATATGTAAATAAAAAAAAACACCGGGTAGCACTCCGGGAGTGCCGGCAGAAGTGAAAACTACACACACGCACACTCGCGCAAAAAGAAAAGAAATACACGAGATTTGAACTGCGGTCGCCTGAGAGAACACACTGTTATGCCACACCTTATACCACTAGGCCAAACGCACATACGTTAAAGCGACGATATGAACGTACACTTCAAAAATCTAACGCGACTCTAGCTTCATTCGTATTTCAAAATAAGCTCTTAGATCCTGATATGTTGGTACTTAAACTCTCCCCCGTCTTACGTCTGAGGCGAGTTTAACATTTTTTACCCATCCCAAAAAGTGCTCAACGCCTCTAAAGAAGTTTTCACTTCAGAAAAACAATTTTACGCTTAAAATGCCTTACATCGTTTTGGTAAAGAGCTGATTTCAAACTGTTGAACCCGTAGGCTTATTGTCTAACTCGCTCGCAATCGCCATCGTGTTCATTTTGACAGTTCTTGTATGAATGTGACAGCTAGCTGATTCCGATGCCAATTGTCAGCCCATACATGAACTGTCAAAATGAAGACGAAGGCGATTGCGAGCGAGTTAGACGATAAGCCTACTGGCTTTCGAATGAAAACTGCATCGTAATCGATCCATCCGTTTGAGAGCTACGATCCCACAGACAGACACATACATAGACAAACTTATAACCCCTCTTTTTGTGGGGGTTAAATAGCCTTCGGAGAGTTTGTGGACTACTTACGGATTTATATTGCTGTTAAGGTAATTGTGTTTTAAAAATTTTGGTGTTATAAAAGCATTGGTTTAATCCCTTAGAAAGGTTTCCGTAAGATTAAATGGAAACACAAATAGATTCTAAGAGAATTTATTCAAAAAACAGTAAAGCAGTATAACTATGTACATATAAATACATAGGTACCGTAAGGGTGCGACCACACCGCTGCGTATACGCAGTGACGTGTCGTATGCGTCACGTTTTCTCACCGTTTCTTCATACATTTTGTTGCGATTAAAACGGGGTGTCAAGGGATAAATAGAACTAATCTTTTGTTTTTTCACTTGTTAGGTATTTAAAATTTAAAGAAAGAAAGAAAGAAGACATTTATTCATTTTGCAAGACACACAAATATAAGAGCATGTACACACAATTTCTGCTCGGCTTCCTCTAAAAGCAGTTCAGTTATATTTTTAGACACTTACTTATTATTTTTGGATACTTATATCCTTTTATCTGGCTGTTTGTTATCGTTACCTATCACTTCTGACCCCACTGCGGGGTGAGCTGGAATTTGTCTATGTTTTAGTGTTTATTGTTTAAACTATGAAACTAAACGACAGATAGTCATTATTAAACTAATGACCGATTTTTCAATCGTCATATACGCTCTATTTATTTATTTATTAACTTTGGCACACAAAACATATTGTAAACATGTGATACAGTAGTGTAAATAATTAAGAAAATTTTCAAAGTTTAAGGAGTTAAAGAAACAGTAGATAGATATATATACATATAGCCCTTTTTAATCACAATTCGCTACAATTTCAATTTGAATTTTGATTTGAATTTGCTCTCTGTATCGGGTTAGCTGGAAGAGATCCCTTCTTAGGGATAAGTTCGCCTTTGTACTATTTTCTGTGTACTACTTCTGTATTTTTTAAATTTTCATGTGCAATAAAGAGTTTACATACATACATATATTTCAGTAGGTGAGGAATTTCAGTAATAGGGTACAATTATGTTTTTTATTTTTTTTCCGATTTTAGAAATGTTTGCGTGGATCTGCTTAGGATCAATTGATCAATTGATTATAACATCGTTAAAAAATGTCCCCAGTTTTTCCTACAAAAATTAGTATCGGTTTTGTTACTTCAAACATTAATGTATGAAAAGTAACAAAACTCACCTCGGGACACTTTTTTCCCCTACATTTTTTTTTCCCTGTGTAGTAGTAGTGTGTCCATGCAAAAATTTCTAAAATCGGAGAAAAAAAACGTAATTTTACCCTATTTCTGAAATTCCTCAGGTACATGTTGTCTTTTTTTATTATTTTACTATCGCGTAATTCGGCGTGCCTCATGGCATAGGCCTCCTCCATGTATCAGAGGGTTTGTGCTATTAGATAGATAGATTACTCTAACACAACAACTAAATGGATGCTGGTCTGTTGCAGGAAGTGTCCCACGCGGCAGGTGTTTGTGCGCGGCGGGCGCGCGCACTGCATCGACTCCTGCGCAGCCGAGACCATGTGCGGCGAGGTGCGCGTGCCCGAGAACCATCTGAACGTGAGTCACCTCATAAGAATAAATAAGAACATAGTAGAACGGAAACTCCCGCTCCGGCCGGACTCAAGGTCACGATATTAGAGTACCCGCTAAGCGGCTACTCAGTCAGGCTGGCACGGCCGGCGTCGCCGCACGCGCGTTTGGCTGTTTGCGCGTTCCGTACCATCATCTTGGAAACGCCGATCTTGGAACAAATGACGTACCTAATGATTTATAAATCTTATATTTTGTAAAACTAGAATAAAATAATGATTTCAAAGTAAATAAAAACTTATATTTTAGCGATATTATCTTTAGACGTAAGTATAATATTTAACAGTAAGCAACCCTAGCAACACGCCTGGACGACAGAGGGGTGTAACGACGTGAGGGGGGAAGTAGGTATATAAATGGCGGCGTTTTGGACGCGGTCAATAGAGATTCCGTTCTACTCTGTTATTATTTATTCTTATGGTCACCTTCCGTGCTTATAACATTGCCATGAGCATCGCCAGTGGGATCAATTCGTCTTCTCTGTGTGGGCATGCGCATTGTTTCTTAACCTGTGGTCCGCGGATCCTTTGGAGACCGTGAGTGTTTAAGAGGCTGACAACACCTAATTTTGTTGAAATTGATGTTATTTAAGCACTTTTTTAAGAAAAACTACACACAAAAAAAATACAAAAAAATTATATTGATAATTTTCGTCATATTTCAAACACGATAGACGGACTCGATACATAATTGAGCAAAATCGGCTCGATAGAAAATAATTGCAAAGATTAGTCTTATAATCATCATTAAACGGTTCTATGTCTATATTTTTTCGACGTATGGGTCTGCAATTAAAAACATGAAGCCAACATATCCATACCTACACGGCTAACGAGTCATATTTCACAAATAAGCCATACTTTTTTTTATTTCTTCTTATTTGTGTCTTATTTGCAAGATTTTAGACGCGCGCCAAGCTGCCGGAATAGTTTCTTCTCTTTCACTCACAGGCACGCGAACCGTATGTGCGAAGAGTGGCGCTGCTCAAGGTTATTTGCTGTTGACAGCGCCTTAAGTGCCGACACGTAAGTCTAGCGATGACCTTGTATGCACAGAAGTACGATATCCGCGTGGGTGCGCAGATCCTCTCCACGTGACTCGTCATCGCTAGACTTACGTGCCGGCACGTATGCCTGTACATATGAGGGCCCCAGTGTTGTCTCTGACCCATTTTAACAATATGAATAAATACCGTCAAAAGTGTCGTGATCGTTACGCTTCGACTTCTTTTTTATAAGGAAGTCCTTGAAAATTGCGCTAGATTTAGAAATCTAGGATATTCAAAAACTACTCAATAAAACAACAACAATTTCACAGCCACCTCTTTCTATGTTTAGATAGACCAATGTCACCGCTAGTAGCTACTACTATATCTCCCTCTGCGTCATTATATTTCGGCGGAATATCATCAACATATCTATAGTTTCTATGTCCGAAACGGTTATCATCTTCATCAATCAAAAAGTTAATACCTGTATTCTCTTTATCTTCTTTCTTTGCTACTTTTTTTGTTAATTTCTTGTAACGTGTGGCCGGAGTTTCGGATGTCACTGTTTCATCCCAATTGACATTTATAACCATTCCATGACTAGTAGTTTCTTCCCTATAAATGCTAGGTTTATTATTATGTTTATTCATAGTTCTAAGTTTCCTAGCTTTAGTAGTTTCTGTGTCGTTACCAGCTCTTCCAATTCCAACCGTGTTTTCTGATACATCGTCAATACTGTCTACGTTTCGTTCATTCTCTTCAGATATCTTTGCTGATTTGATACCGTTGCTGGCTTTTACTATTAATGCTGCTATTTCTTCGGCCATTTTGTCTGATACGAAACGTCTGGCTAGTTTTTTTATGTCTTCTACGTTGGCTGTGAATAATACCATGGGTTTTGCCATTTTCATTAGACATAATATATGGAGACCTGTAACAATATTGCTTACATTAATTTTTAATTTCATTGTATTACTAAATTTTAATCATGTATACGGATTTGTAATTTAAATTTAAATTTTATTTCTTATTTTTTAATTATGGCTTTAATTTAATTTAGTTTTTGATGTTCTTCGCCGCGTGTTTTGGGCTAATTGGTCTGATATAAATCATTTTTATTTTTATCAATACATAATATAAAACAAAGTCGGTTTCCGCTGTCTGTCTGTCCCTATGTATGCTTAGATCTTTATAACTATCGCAGCGGATTTTGATGCGGTTTTTTTTAATAGATATAGTGATTCAAGAGGAAGGTTTATATAATGTATAATTCTACGCAGACGAAGTCGCGGGCAGAAGTTAGTTATTATTAAGATATTACCCGATCAAAAAGGAGATGGAGGCATAACTTGGTGTCTTGAGTCTGACTGGGGAAGCTTAGCAATAGACAGAAACGGATGGAAAGAGAGGGGAGGCTTTTTCCCAGTAGTGGGATTTTTTTTAAGAAACCTTTTTATTAATTACTACTTTTATTGGCTGATTGTAATAGAATTTATATTTTTAAGTCTCCCTACCATAAAATCAAAATTGAACTGCTTCTGATATTAAAATCCCTATTTCCCTTGGTCAAGGCGTCATGCGTGAAAGGCTGGACTGATCAAAATCAAAAATCAAAATATTTTATTCGCAGTAATGTGGTTACAGGGATCTTCCATAATTAAAATTAAAACTGCACATTGCACCATTTCTGGTGTGCGAATATTCTGTAAAAAATATATTACTTACAACAAAACTTAATTACTGCGATACTTACATTACAACAAAACTTAAACACAATGATTTCGCTATAATATTTTTTTTGTTGTTTGTTATTGTCAGAAGGTTCTTATGCAACAATATTTTGAAAAAAGCCGTAGGTAACAGCTAGTTTCAAATATTTCTCCCATAAATGCCGAAAAATTTGTAGTTGCGAGGCCGGGTTTGAACCCACGTCTACCTATCTGCTTGAGAAGCCTTAGGCAAAACAAATTAAAAAAATAACGAACGGAGGCGGATCTGCGAAAACACAGAGCCTACAGTTTATTTATAAAAATATGTAATGTAATCTATAATATAAAAATGAATCGCGAAATGTGTTGGTAAGCGCATAACTCAACAACGCCTGGACCAATTTGGCCAATTCTTTTTTTAAAATGTTCGTTGAAGTTCAAAGATGGTTTTTACGGCGAGAAAAATTCGAATGTTAATAAAAAATTCTCACGGGAACGGGAAAAAGGGGCTTTTCGTTTTACTGATTGTAGAAAGCTGAAATTTGGTATGTTGCTTGAAGAGTGTAGAGGAACATTAAGAGAGCATTTCCCGAAATTCTTTCGCTAACGGGGAAAAACGGGATTGAAATACTCCTGGTACACGCGAGCAAAGCCACGGGCAAAAGCTATTTGTCAAAAAATGAGTCTACGCGGACGAAGTCGCGGGCAAAAGCTAGTGTAATATAATTATTGTTCGGTTTCGCTACGAAAATACTAATGTTTGTTTGGTGGGCAAACATCATTATTTCAAATTGGACAAATAAAGCAGTGTTTGCTCGTGGGTTGACAGCGCAAATATAGTATCTAAGCTAACGACACGAGCGTCAATAGGGGAGTTACCATCGCTTTCATCATCATCATAATCAGCGTGTAGTAGCCCACCGTTGGACGATTATACCGTCACTTTAATAAATAAATATAAATATATATAAAAAAATATAAAAAAATCACAAGGTAATAATTAAATATGTTTTTTATATTATTAAATAAATTATTAATTTACTAGGCATTTGTTTATTTACTAGCTGTTGCCCGCATCTTAGTCTGCAAATAATAAGTTTATCGCTATCCCGCGGGAACTACGCAATTTTCCGGGATAAAAAGTAGCCTATATGTGTTAACACTACATAGTATAAAATAAAGTCGCTTTCTCTGTCCCTATGTCCCTATGTATGCTTAAATCTTTAAAACTACGTAAGGGATTTTGATGCGGTTTTTTTAATAGATAGAGTGAATCAAGAGGAAGGTTTATATGTTTAATACATACATAAGACTATAATCTATCTCTGTTCTTCTGATGTGATCCTACTAATATTATAAATGCGAAAGTTTGTGACGATGTGACGATGTGATGATGTGACGATGTGAGTGAGTGAGTGTGTATGTTTGTTCCTTCTTCACGCTAAAACGACTGGACGGATTTCGATAAAATTTGGTACGAAGATAGCTGGTACCCTAGATTAAAACATAGGCTACTTTTTATCCCGGAAAATTGTATAGTTCCCGCGGTATAGTGATAAACATATCAATTGATAATTCTACGCGGACGAAGTCGCGGGCAGAAGCTAGTGTGATACAAGTGTGAAGTGTGATTAGTGGTGATCGTTATTACAACAGCAGATAACGTAATGCATTATTTGCACGCAACGAACAACACATTATCGAATCGTCAACTATCCTGTTATCATTATTCGTTGTCTGTTGTCAACGTTGTTCATACGCGCACTGCTGCCGCACTTGGCATAGAAGCGCAAGCGAGTGCGCAACAAATCAAGTAGGTGTGTGCGAGAGATAGCGCTATAGGTACGCGCGAGCTCGCATCGCAATCGCAATTCAAATAACTGACTTTTGGTATCATTATTAGCTGTTGCTGTTTGTTGTCAGTCGGTATAATAACAAACAAGGTAACAGCGTTGTTTTGCTTTTGTTCCCGTACGTTTTTATTACGCAGCGATCGCGACGAAATAAGTATAACAATTATTTAATAATAAGTTCACTATCGTTTTGTAAAACAGCAATATAACAGGATAACAGACAACAGTTTACAATAACAGCTATTTAAGAATAACACAACACTGTTATTCATTATTGCAAAACAGCCGTTATTGCCACCACTAAGTGTGATGACCCACTTGCTCGTATGCCACCCTGTCTCATTAAAAACAGCCCAGGGGCCTTACCATGACGTTTTAATGCGGTTCAATTCCGATTGCGATCAGTTTGAAATGAAATGAAATGAAATGAAATGAAATGAAATTATTTAATTCGCAAGAACATACACAGGTGTTATTTTATAAAATAGCAGTTTAGCAGGCTTATTACGTATCTAACTCGCTCGCGATCACCATCGTGTTCATTTTGACAGTTCATGTATGGGCTGACAGTTGGCATCGGAATCAGCTAGCTGTCACATTCATACAACAACTGTTATAGTGATCACGATGGCGATTGCGAGTGAGTTACGTAATAAGAGACTGACAACACCTAATTTTGTTGAAATTGATGTTATTTAAACACTTTTTTAAGAAAAACTGCACACAAATAAAAATACAAAAAAAATATAATGTTAATTTTCATCATATTTCAAACACGCTAGACGGGCTCGATACATAATTGAACAAAATCGGCTCGATAGAAAATAATTGCAAAGATTGGTCTTAAAATCATCATTAAACGGTTCTATGTCTTGTTTTTTCGACGTATGGGTCTGCAATTAAAAACATAAAGTCAACATATTCATACCTAAACGGCTGACGAGTCATATTTCACAAATAATCCATACTTTTGTTTATTTCTTATGATTTGTGTCTTATTTGCAAGATTTTAGACGCGCGCCAAGCTGCCGGAATAGTTTCTTCTCTTTCACTAACAGGCACGTGAACCGTATGTGTGAAGAGTGGCGCTGCTCCAGGTCATTTGCTGTTGACAGCGCCTTAAGCGTGCAGGTTTTAGCTGTCATTTTTAGTGTGGATCTGACAGCCAGCGAACCTAAACTGAATCTGAATAGAATCGCATTAAGAGGTCATGGTAACCCTGTTATTTCCACAAGTAAGAAACCCTATGTATCTTAAGATACTTGGCAATTTACTTAGCGTCGGATCTGAACGTTGTAAGACTTCAGATGATTGAATGAAACGAAGGATGAACGAGTCTAAGTAGACGTCAATAAATAAATAAATATCTTGGGACAATTGACACCAATTGACCTAGCCCCAAACTAAGCAAAGCTTGTGATATGGGCACTAGACAACGGATAAACATACTTATATAGATAAATACATACTTAAATACATATTAAACATCCAAGACTCGAGAACAAACTATTTTGATACAAATATCTGCCCCGACCGGGGATCGAACCCGGGACCTCAAGCTTCATAGTCAGGTTCTCTAACCACTAGGCCATTCGGTCGTCAATAGAGTTATTTAAGGAACTCATGCTTTCAATTAACTAAAATTTATAAAAAAAAACTAACTCTTGCCCGCGACTTCGTCTGCAAAGAATTCGTTTATCGCTATCCCTCGGGAATTTTCCGGGATAAAAAGTAGCCTATGTGCTATTCCAGACTTTTCTCTATCTATGTGCCGAATTGCATCCAGATTCGTTGGGCCGTTCTGGCGAACGAAGTCGCGGGCAGAAGCTAGTCATGTTATAAGCGATGCGGCCAGCGGCTAGCAACCCTCTATTTTGAGTCCTAAACGTGACCTTATTAAGGTAGATGGGATTTATGTATGCATGTATAAAAAAGCCGTGGTAGCCTAGTGGTTTGACCTGTGGCCTCTCAAGCAGAGCGTCGTGGGTTCAAATCCCGGGCTCGCACCTCTGAGTTTTTCGGAATTTATGTGCGAAAATTACATTTGTAATTTGCCATGAGCTTTTCGGTGAAGGAAAACATCGTGAGGAAACCTGCACACATTTGCGAAGAAATTCAATGGTGTGTGTTAAGTTCCCAATCCGCACTGGGCGCGCGTGGGAACTATAGCCCAAACCCTCCAATATACGGAGGAGGCCTATGCCATGAGGCACGCCGAATTACGCGACAATTTAATAAATAAAAAACGACAATAACAACAACAACAACATGCACCTACTGAAATTGTAGCGAGTTCGGAATAAAAAAAGGCTTATAAATAAATAAATAAAAAGTATGTATTTACGTATTAATTAACAAAACTCCTAAAATACAACTTAAATATGAATAACAAGATAAACTAATTTAACTAAAACTAAAATAAATCTAAAAACGTACTCCCCCGCGGCATTGAGCCAAAGATGCTGGCAGCATTTCCCCGCTGTATTTAATTAAACTTTACATATCTAATCTCGGTAGGTGTACGTGAAGGCATGGCAATAATGCAAAATAGCGCGATAAAAAATAATCAAAGAATTACAGATGGATATTTTAAAAAACTATTGGTACTTGAAAGTAGAGTGTTTATTATCTATCAATGTAATTAATTTTATATTGGCTGCCCACGTCTGTATAATTATTATCTGGTTATAGTATTTTATCCAACCGTAACATAATGAGGGTCCTTAAAACACGAGTGTGGTTTTGAAAAGAGCCTTGGGGCAATTCCAAAAATAGTGGCACCTTAACCTGTCATTTAGTTTTTGAATAGAAACTATGCTCAATTTGTCGTTTTTTGAAAAAATAAAAATGTTCACGGGTATATACCAATCAAATACACAAAGGCCAGGCCTTTTTTTTTTAATTTAAATTTAACAATTTAATAAAAAAAAATATAAAGTGCCAGTTTTTACTGTAACCTGCCTTGTCCAAACGCGACACTCTTCGAGTTTTGGTTCTTTACTTTATTCATTTACGATACTATGTTAAAAAAATACTATGCTATATGACAACAAGATTATAACGTTATTAAAAATATAGTGCACGGATTTTTTATATCATTTTTAAACAACAATATCCATGCCCGAAATTTGTCCAGCGATATTTTCACTGTTACCTGTGTGTTCACTGTACAGGGTCTCACTGACACACAGATAATCATTTGTAGACATAAATCACGGCAAAACATTCAGTCAATATCCATCTAACCGCCTAGCTAAGCGTTTGCGACCATACGAATGTAGTTTTGTGGCGACAAGTGATCGAAGGCGGGAATCTGGAGTTTGTAACAGGTATGGTAACTTTAGCTTGTCTCGCTTATTTCCCGAAATTGGTATGGAACGATTTTTATATATGTACTTAAAATGTCCTATATACTCATATCTTGTCACAATGAGAATGCGGCATTGATATTATTAATGGTTTTTAAGTAATCGTCTAGTATACCTACTTTTCACTGTAACCTGTGTCACTTTCACATGTAATCAATATACAGGTTAACGTGACCATAAGCAGGTTAAAGTGATAAATAATATTGAGTGGCAATTACGAATTAGTTATTCGGTTATCTTAGTACCTAAAGTTAACAATAACGTGGAAATAATGATTTGTGTTTGAGTGGAGTCGTCTTTATAATAATATTTATAAAAAAAATACCTCAGGTCCAGTGCTTCACACGAATGTTAAAAGATGGTGATGTGATTCATCGGTCAAACGGATCTTCACTACTTAACTTACTATCATTAACTTCTCTACTTAATTTTAAACGTTTCAATTATTCATACATTCATCAAAAATTCACCCTATCATATTCACTCTTTTCATGGCGTCCACAACTTCCATACCTATCTCATTTTCCTCACTTTTTTCACTCAGTCTCCGGCATGAGCCGGTACTTGCACTGATTCTTCTACTCTTTCAATCAAGCTTTCATATTATTCCTTCCATATCTATAGCACACAGTCTTCTCCTTTTACAATACTTCCATCTTGGCTTCTGATCTCACTCAGCCCCGACTCCCGAGGCTGTATTTTTACGTATTCTTCATCTTACTATTTGCATTTTTTGATTAGCCTTTTTGGCTAACCAATTCGCACCACCAGTTGCACTTCAGCATTCATCCATACGTTCCTCTCCTTTCTCCCTTTTCCTCGTTCGCACACCCCACACATCTCAGTAGCAACACTCACAATTCCTTCCTTAAATGCATCCCATACCTTTCCTATCTAACATCAATCAATCATCATATCAGCCGAAAGACGTCCACTGCTGGACATAGGCCTCCCCCAAGGCTCTCCTTTTGGACCGGTCCTGTGCCTCCCGCATCCACCGAGATCCTGCGATCCTGATCAGCGGCTCGGTAGCGTTCGGGTTCGGGAAGCTTCGCAGTGTCTTTTCGTCCAAATTACCGCAGTGTTTGAAGTCAAAAGTCTTTGACCAGTGTGTGTTGCCAGTGATGACATATGGATCTGAGACATGAGCGCTAACGATGGGCCTCATAAGGAAGTTCAAGGTCACTCATAGGGCTATAGAGAGGGCTATGCTCGGGGTTTCTCTGCGAGATAGAACCAGAAATGATGATATCCGCAGTAGAAGAGGTGCGGAGCGACGAGCTCGTTGCCGTTGCTCATCGGCACAGAGGGGGTGGAAAAAGTCCACAAGTTTACATACCTCGGTAGTGTAGTGTCGGAAACAGGAGGGACCGAAGAGGACATCACTTCGAGAATTGCCAAGGGGAGAGCAACCTTCGCGCAGCTCCGTCCTGTATGGCAATCGCGGAAACTGACTAGGAGAGTCAAGCTCAAGATATTCCGGTCCAATGTGAAAACCGTATTGCTGTACGGATGTGAGACGTGGAAGGTCACGAAAGACATCTCGCGCCGGCTCCAGGTCTTCATCAACCGCTGCCTACGCCGTATCCTCGGTGTATACTGGCCCGAGAAAATCTCCAACCCAAACCTGTGGGAACGTTGCGGCGAGACGCCGATCGACCAGCAGATCAAACGTCGCAAGTGGAGCTGGATCGGCCTCACGCTCCGAAGGGAGCCCGATCACATCCCGAAGCAGGCCCTAGACTGGAATCCACAAGGAAAACGGAAACGTGGCCGTTCTAAACAATCCTGGCGGCGAACGGTCATCGCCGAGGCGGCTTCCATTGGCAAAACTTGGAGCGAAATGAAACGCGAAGCTCAAGACCGAACGGGATGGCGCGGCACTATGGATGCCCTCTGCCCCACATGGGGGACATAGGATCACAATGATGCAGTAGAACTAAGGTTATGGTTAAAGAACTTTATTTCTCAAAGAAATTTACATTTCACTTATTTAGAGGTTACCGAGTACCGACATAGCCCGAAGAATTGCGAACTGAAGTGGCAGTGGGCGTGGCACATTGCTCGCAGAACCGATGGCCGATGGGGTCAGAAGGTCCTCAAATGGCGTCCGTGGACCGGGAGACGAGCTGTCGGTAGGCCTCCGACAAGATGGAGCGACGACACACAATATGCCTCATCTAAATCACGAAATCGATCCCTTAACCCATTCTTGTACTTTCCCTTACATTCTTGTCTTGCAGATTCTCCACTTTTATTCGCTCTAGGACACTAGACTAGACGGCTGTTTGACCCAGTGCCATCATCATTTAAACAGACCACTGATTCGGCATATCACTAGGTGGTGGTCTGTATGGATGCTGACACCGCGATATGCGCGCGTGTCCCTGACTTTCTTTCCCAATCTTTCATCTACTATTACAAAATTTATCATACTCTTCAAACCTCCTTTCTCCCTCGTATACATAATGGATCTTTTTATGTGCAAACATAGTGTTCGACACACAAGATTCTATTCCAAATACACCTCAAGTACACTTTTTTCCATTTTCATTCATTCTTTCATCACCAAACGCTCTTTCATATCCCCTATGCTGTCTTCCTACCCATCCGTTAAAATCACCTAACATGATAATCCGAAAGGATCCGAAAGGATTATCATGTTAGGTAGTATAATGAGAATTATACTTGCATTTATTCAGAGCATCTCCCACTCTATCCACGAACTTGCCTCGTTCGGTTTTATCTTTACAGACCCACTTGATCCTACGTCTGTCGGTGCATACACATCAAGGATGTAGATACGGAAGTGAGCCCAACCTCTTTTTTCTAACCCAAACAAACCTGGGACTCGCACACTAACACACTCACACACTCAGCCATTCTTGCGGAAAGTATGACACCAACTCCCTGACAGCCTCGATTGGCACCAGACCAATATGCCCTGTAGGGTCCATGTTCGGTGGTGTCATATTTTCCGCTTGGTCTCAGTCATACACACAAACATTCAAACATTCAAAGTAGCGAAGCGGCTCTCCGTAGCCCACTTCTCGTCCCCGTGGTGAACGAGACGTGACGGGTTGCGAACCTCGTTGCCGCCATCCTGGGCATCATTTGTTTCATAAATGGAATCATTTCTTACCCACGAGAAGCTAGGGAACAAAATGTCCATCCTGGCAGAGCTCCGCATGCCAGGATAAGGCAGCCTTTAACTGGGGTCGCCTGGTCCCCAAGGTTAATTGAACGCTTACCACTAGGCACGCCTCTTCTAGACACGCATCTCTCGGCACGGCAGACCTTAGATTGGCAGACAGGCAAAGGAAAACGGAGAGGTAGGATAGAAGGGTGAAATGGGATTAGTAGGATATGGTTTGAAGGCATACTATAGCAACGGAAGACTGATGAAGCGACCGTAGTAGATAAAGGAGGCCGGGGTCGCATACCCGTGTACTAAATCACAAAATGCCGGACAGGCATATCCTCTTATCTACTCTTTCGTAGATAACCTAGAAAAATTAACTTTAACTTGTATTGTTTTCTCTACTAACCTGTCCAATGTAACTTTAACCTGTATCCCCAAAACTTCAACAAGCTTCAATTTCTATATTTTTATGAATATTGTGGTGCCTTTTACAAATATGCCCCAATTGTAATATTTTAAAAATATTTTTCATACTCCGTTGGTAAAAAAGACCCATTTTATTTTTACAAAAAACTTTAACCTGTCGGTGCCACTATTTTTGGAACTGCCCCTTGGCGAGTTTCAAAATAAGATCACGCGAGTGTTATAAGGCCTAATTATGTACAGTTGCATACGTTACCTACTTTATCTAAACCACATATCATAAGTACGCTAAGATGGGTTCAGAACATTGTCTTAAGATAAACAACTAGACTCTCAATCGCAAACAAAAGTGCCTCAAGAAACGTCCGAGCGGCGTTGTCTATGTATTGTGTGTATCAACACATCAACTCACACAAATAACATTAACATATTCGTTCAAATTAACACCTTATTTCGTGGCAGTAATGTTTAATGTCAATTGCATACGATCGTGCGAAGTAATAACACGACGCCACGCGCTGGAAACCTGTCTGTCTCTTGTTCTCAATCTCAAGCGTTTGAGATTACGGTGCGAAAGATACATTGTTATCAAAGCGCGGTCGAAACGCGACTGACCCAAAACTCTGCACAATAGACGCGTCGTGCAGACTTTTGCTTCCGACAGTTTTTGAGCGTGATTGTGAGTCTAGTTGTTTATCTTATGTCAATGGTTCAGAAGCAGTAGGGAAATGACCAGCATTAAACAACCAATGATACTAGGTTCTACTAACCCTAGGGATAAAGACGTGATTTATGTAAGTACTTTCTTGTCTGTGGTAGTAGGTAAAATCTGTACTGTAATGTTTTTACAGTTAAAAAAAATTAAGGGTGTAATAATGCTGTTCATTTCCTAAGGTTTCTGAACGAATTTTAGAGCAATAATGATATGTGCGTTGATAAAAGAAAAATTAAAACTATACTTGAAAGTTTTAGGTAATTAAGAGCGTTTATCCCTACTGAGCTTTTTACGATTATTTCACGGTAAATGAATGAAACTTTCAAATATGCGTCTGTAGTGCACTTCGTTTTTAGTGTATTAATATGTCTAATGCAATAATTGACAACATTTCAATTTTATAACACCTGAAAATGTATATATGGTTCGAAAGCATTTTGTCTCCTGATCCTGATGCAATATGTTTATATAATTTTAATATCGCTTTATTATAAAAAATAAAAAATATTTAAAAATATGTCCTAATTTTTCCAATACTACCACAGGATAGGTGAAACGCCTTTGCTTTTTTCACGAGAAAAAATAAGCGATCATAATTTTGTATTTTTGACAACTTCAAAGTACAAGGGGGGCAACTCTGAAATTTTATTTTCGAAGTTCGTTGCATATCTTCTCTCTCACTCTCATGATAATGACTATTAGTATGAGTGGAACAGCACGAAGCTCGAAAATCGAATATTAGAGAATAGGACCTGACATTGACAATTTGAAATTAATGTCAGTTTTTTTTCTATAGAGAAAAGACAAAGGGATAAGTGTGTATTCTGTGATAGTACCGGAGTTACGCCCTTTTAGAATAAGCCCAAATTAATAAATTAATTATAAATTAAATACAAGCCCTAGCGAAAAAATTAAACTGCCAGCATGTTCATCTTTTCAAACAAAATACAGAGAACCATTAAAATTATAGGCTCAGAAATATGAAATGTTGTCAATTGATCGTGATGGACTTTTATTTTCTTATTAAACGAGATATAGTATTTTATCCCTTTAATACGAAAACAAAAGTCCATCACGATAATAAAAATTGTTACTCTACATATTCAGTGACCT
The DNA here is from genome assembly GCA_963854515.1 of Pandemis heparana. Taxonomy (NCBI): domain Eukaryota; kingdom Metazoa; phylum Arthropoda; class Insecta; order Lepidoptera; family Tortricidae; genus Pandemis; species Pandemis heparana. The sequence continues at coordinate 4,370,734 of OY978033.1, forward strand.
TAACATTCTACGTGAAACGTATTCACGAGTGTATCGGGGAAGTCTTACCCCGTCCGTTGAATCGTGAAAAAAGGTTAGTTAATTTGTTATGATACTTTCCTAGAAGTACCTACGACTTCAGAAAAATCGGCAAATGCTTTGTAGTTTCGTACTCGAGTTTCTGCAACTTACACATTGCTACGCGGAGTATGCGCCTTTTTCTGGACATTTTTCTACCTATTTAAGTATTAGGGACGTTTTGGAAAACAGGTCGAGAGTACCCGAAACCGACGAGCATGTATGAAGAGATTGATTAATGTGGATGAAGCGAAAGAGGTATGTCAGGATCGTAGCAAGTGGAACAAAGTAGTCTCTGCCTAACCCTGTGGGAAAGAGGCGTGACGGTATGTATGTATGTGTTTAAGTATTAAAGTATATTGAGTGATTCAAAATAATACCAACATTTTTTTAGGTTGAACAAAATTATGTGAACCTATGGCACAGAATATATAATAGTACTAACGTACAGAATGGCCACGCTCCGCCCCGCACCGATTCGAGTTACCCCACCCCTCAAGCGCAGTCTGCCGGAAAGCTGCTGGCAACTAGTAGGGCTCGCAACGCGATGTATGTCGGCCGCACGTCACACGTTCGGGAACCTATCCTACCTACTTCATTTTATAATGCTTTCTGAAATTATCGCGATTAATACATGAAATAACTACAGAATCATTCGCTTAAGTTTGTTGACGTACATCTATTGTAATTGAAAATAATACTGCTTAAATAAATACACAGACGGACACATTTTAAGTTAGTTTAAATGAATAGATAACGATTAAGTACATTTATTTGCACACATGTAAGCCATATCTTCATTATAAGTACCTATGTTTATGCCATTGGTAGTACTTACCTAGTACTAGGTTTTTCGATAGACAGCCCTGTGTATCTTACGCACACATTGACGCGTGTACAGACGACGTCGTGCCTGTGTTCATTTCAGAACGCGGATTTTGTACGTCGTGGCCGCCGTGTGCCTATGGTCTGTCACAGCCATTTTCCGACTCAGTTCAAGTTTTAGCTGTCACTTTTAGTATGAATCTGACAGCGAGCGCACCTAAACTGAATCGCATTAAGTCGTGATGGTAAGGCCCACCGGGCCAACGAAATTTGGCTGTGAAAGAGTGCCTAAATTACAGACATTCGGACAGATATAGAAAAAAAACTCTCGCATTTACAATATTAGTAGGATTAATCTTATCAGTAGGTACTATTTTCTCAGAAAAATGTATCTTACCGATAAAAATTGTGGTTCTTGATAACATGGTGTAGCGACTACAGTCCATATTTTTTTATGGCGCACACATTAAATGTATTGGATTGTTTTGTTCACTTGCTTTTTATAGCGCTTTCGCAATTCACAAATGCATTATTTATTTAGGTATTACAGGGGCCTTACCATGACGTCTGAATGCAATGCGATCCCAATTCAGTTTAGGTTCGCTCGCTGTCAGATTCATACTAAAAATGACAGCTAAAATCTGAACTGCACGTCTAGCACGACAACGCACAAGAGTCGCGTCGCGCGCGAGATAAATTGCCCGTCTTTTTCTTACTGTTCGTTCTAGAAAGAGACGGATAATCTATCTCGCGCGCGACGCGACTCTTGTGCGCTGTCGTGCTAGGCGGGCTGAGTCGGAATGGAATCGCTAGGGATTGCAAAATCCGGTTCTTTTCTCAAATCCGGATTTACAAATTATCAACTTGTATAAATCCGGATTATCCGGATATTTCGGATTTTTATTAATATTTTGAAATTTTCATGTAATTACATGTTTTTTGAAACCTAATGGTGTTCAATTTTATTGTTTTTAAAATTTCCCTAAGAATATATAAAATAAAACTGCAAAAATCTTGATAATCCGCGTTTAATCAGTCCAGTACTGCTGTGTCTGCAGTACAGTACTACCGGACCGGCCGACTAGCTAGATCTAAAGCTAGGTATGAGGTAGCCAGTAAAGCGCAGAGGGGAGAGGGATAGATAGTGCTACGTGGCGGGGAACGAAACGAACGCATGAATGAATGAAATGAAATTAAATTCAATAAGAAATTCTGCTTAAATGTCAACTTTGTCAACTGTAATTGAAATCCGAAAAAACCGGATTTTTATGCTAAAAATCCGAACCTATAAAAGGCGACAAAAATCCGGATTTATTCGGTTATTTCGGATTTCGGATTATCCGGATTGCAATCCCTAGGAATCGCATTAAGACGTCATGGTAAGGCCCCTGATAATGTGTGTTTGTATGTATGTACGGCCGTATTGACGGTACCATATCGTCCCTCACGGGTAGACAAAGCCTAAGGTAGCAAGATCTAAAGGCCTCTTTTAGTATACAATACAATACAATACAAATACTCTTTATTGAACACCACAAATCAGTACAAAACAATACAGAAACAAAGAACAAAGTATACAATATGTGGAATAGGCGGAGGAGTATAATGTGGAAAGGGGAATCAAAACAGTGATGGTTTGCTAGTAACATCGCCTATAACATGATTCCTAAGATTTTTCCCGATGGGCTTATACCATCTGCGCAGGAAGAGCAGCTGGCACGTTCCATGTTTTTACCTTCCAGACCAGCGTGGAAGGTTTATAGTTACGCCACAGCGAATACCCAATTCATATGGGGGTGTACTCAACGCCTTAACTCTTTGCAGCCTTGCTACGTCTGCAACAGTACGGGGCAGAACTGCCGCGCGCTGCCTCGTCACCGGGTCACCATCGAGGATGATGAGACGACGGAGCTGACGGAGAATGCGCTGAACGACGGCTACGATGATTCTGGTTAGTTGAGGGTTATGCCACAGGGTATCATTTTGGGGCCGTTACTGTTCCTATCATACATTGTGAAAATTCGTCGTTAAGCTGTTTTATGCTATTATTTTGACTTAAGGGTCAGCAATTAAAATCACAGTTCAACGTATTCATACCTAAACCGCTAACGAACGAGTAAAAATGGGTCAATTTCCCAAGCAGTAAATTTTGATGGCAAGACTGAAAACGCAGGTGCAGAAGGCTTTGATAATGTAGAACTATTTTTTTTAGGAAACAGCCCCGTATTGTCTACCTCGGGCAACAGCTAAAATTAAAATATTTATTTATTTATTTATTTATTTATTTATTTATTTATTTATTAGATTGTAATGTCATGTACATTTATATTAAAAGGTGTTAAACATAAATTAGTCGGTCCATGACGCCCTGCAAGGGCACACAATAACAATTTATCACTAAAATCTAGGAATACAAAATTGAAATGACAATAATTGCTTAATAATATGTTAATTTAAATCATGCAATTGTATCGTATTCATTAAATTAAATTTAAATTAGCTAATATTTATGTCAAGGAGTTTTATAAAAAAGATAAAGACAATTAAATAAAAAGTGTAAAATGAAATAGGTAAAATCCGCATGTCAACCATTACATTAATAATTTAATAATAATAATAATAATATATAATAGATAAAATGTCAAGATTTAAATACAAAAATTTCAGTCTTAATTGAATTTATTCATAATATCTTGCAGTCTCATCGTTTAAAAACTCGTTGACCGTATAATAGCATTTCTCAATTAAAAATGTCCTTAACCTATTCTTATATATAGTTATTCGTGATTCGTTTCTGATGGATTCCGGGATGTTGTTTGCTATTTGGATACATTTATACTGTGGACCCTTTTTAAACATGGCCAAGTTTGACTTAGGTAGTAGCAGTTTATTTTTGTATTGTGTCCTAGTTGTGCTAACTTCTTTGCTAGCCTTGAATAGATGTGCATGTTTTCGTACAAATAGGGCGCATTCTAATATATAAATCGAGGGTAAAGTTAACAGTTTGTATTTTAAAAAGTGCTGACGGCAACTATCTGGTATACGTATGTTGGCTAGTATACGAGCGCACTTTTTTTGCATAACGAACAGTTGCTGGGCCTCAGTGCTGCCCCCCCACGAAACCACACCATACCGGAGCCAGGCGTAGGCATACGCGTAGTAGGCAGACAGAGCACATTCAACATCCGTGTTCACTTTCAGCACGCTCAAGGCATAGACGAATTTAGATAATTTAGTTTTTACATTTTGAATATGGGCTCGCCAGTCAACATTTGAGTCGATCGTTATTCCTTACAGCGTAAATCAGTAGTTCCCAAAGTGGTCCAGGTGGACCCCCAGGGGTCCACGGAATACTCGACGGGGGTCTACGTTGGGCGTGACCAAAAATGGGGGTCCACAATCGCAAGCGGGGGTGCATGAAAATTGAATAAAATTTGTGAGAATTGATTGGTTCTTGTGCTGTGAGTCATTGTAGATTTCAAGAAAGTAAAGTAGGATGGAGTCACTCGCAGCACAAACATATAATTTAATTGAAAATTTGTTTAGTCGACTTTATTTTAAGAGTTGTGGAGGTCGAGAGGAGAGGCCTTTGCCCAGCAGTGGGACACCTTCATAGGCTATTAAAAAAAAAAAAAAAAAAAAAAACCCTATCAAGCAATCAATTCTAACCAATTTTTTCGAAAACTGTTAATTTATCGTTGAAACTCAGCAACAACGCAAGTTTCCATAGATTATAGAGCTAATCTTAATTTTTTTTTCGAGATTTAGTTTAGAAATTAGTGGTAATGTAGCTGCAGGGGGTCCACCGGATCCAGCAAAATTTTGAAAGTGGTCTATGGAACAAAAGAGTTTGGGAACCTCTGGCGTAAATTCTGACACTTCTTAAATTTTAAGATCTTTAGCTAGTGATTTTAATTCTAACGGTGCTTTCTGTTTTGGTCTAAATTGGATAGTTTTTGTTTTTTTGAGGTTTATCTCTAGATTATTGTCTCCAAACCATTCTGCAAGAATATTTAGTGTATGTTTTAGTTTTGAGTTACAATCAGTGCTGCTAGTGCCGTTAAACAGCAGTGATACGTCGTCAGCGAACATAACACATGCCGTATCCGAATCTAGAACCTCCGGCAGGTCGTTGACGTAGACCAGGAACAGGAAACACACATATTATGTTATTTAATCATTTAAAAAAATATATTTAGACCATATTTCTCATCAAGGTGGGTTGTCTCGGAGCCGGTTTTAGTTACAAAATGCCGGATAATTCGGATACTATGCGTGACAATATTTTTCTTTTACCTTTATTTTATTACCATATAAACAGGTAACAAAAAAAGCACATCACCTGATTTTTACCTCATTTGTAAACCTTTGAATATGTGCATATACATTTGTCCGGAGACACGCTCTCATTCCGCGGGCAAATTTTGGGAACGATTTATTTCCTGAGTTTGATCCCTTAAGCCCCCCGTCTCTCGCGCACTGCGAGCAATAGTCAAACTGCAGCGCTCAGCGAGATTGGACGTGTGTTACTGTGAAACGTTTTCGAGTAAATTTTATTTTTTTATCATCGCCATGGTGTGGGGACAAAATAAAAATTATTCCGGAGTTAGTCATAGTTTTTGTATTTTGTATCGCTTTTGTTTGTAATTTATATATGTCACGTAAAATATAGTCCTAATTTCAAGAGTTCAATTAATTTAACAACACGACTCTTACCCTTCCTTTAATATTTATTTTTATGTCGAGTTTCTCATTCCACCATTTTTATTCCGGTGTTTTCGGTGTAGTAAATTGAAATGTAGCTTCACTTTAGTATTATGAAAGGGTCCGTAGCATATTTTCTAAAATGAAATACTAACCCAATTGCGATGCGGTTTTTGGTATAGTATTAGTATTGTACCAGCGCAAGTTTTTAGATAATGTTTAGGCTTTTAGGCTACCAGGGAACGTTATAAAAGGGTTTTTAAAAAAATAGATGTAACTTTGTGCAACTCGCACTTAATAAGTACTCGATAGTAATTGTAAATCTGTGACTGATTCCTACAGCAGCAGGTTATCGGGAGTTAGTTCGGGAATCGTATAATACGAAATAATAGGTTTTGATTATGGAACCCTATTTTTTACTTTCATTCCGGTGGTCTAAATATCATTCCAGTGGGCTGATATTATAATCCCGGTGTACATTTATCATTCCATTGGAACTTATCTTTCATTCTGGTGTACATTTATCATTCCGTTGTGTGTTTAGAAATTTGACCTCTAATATCTCGAAAACTATTTAAGATTTCAGGTTCCCTTTCAGATATGTCTTACAAAATAGTCTAAAGTATCTTTTGGCATTTAAAAATTTAAAAAAAATCAGATATAAGGAATCACACCGAAATGATACAAAAAATGCGTCTTGTTGAAATTGACCCAAATATTCGCATAGTAACAAGGTCACATGACAGTTGGTAACAGATAGAAAAATTCGAAGGCTTACCTACTTACCTGCTATGGGTGGTGTAGGGGTATAGCACGCGTCAGGGAATGACAAGAATCCGGGTTCGATTCCCGGCCATAGTTTCACTTTTAGGATTTTTCTATGTGTTCTAATTTTCAGTGTCGTTTAGAAATTAATATTCTAACGGTAACACCGTAAAAGTAAACATTAATCAAGAAGTAAAATTCTTGATTCATTTGATATTACCTAATCTTTCAAAGAATCATATAAAACGTGCTCTTTGTAAATTCAATGGCTAATTTATAGGCCTCAAGCCTACAAGTGTGTTTGCGATTTTACTATTTAACGTTCCCTGTACTAAAAAAGTACCTATCTCTTCAAGTTAGCTTCACAATACCTACAAGACCGCTCTTTCCTTTTGATCCCACGGAACCTCTGCCGTCTCTAGGGTTGGAAGAAGACTCCGTGGGCGTGGAGAAGACAGACTTCGTGCTTTACGTGAGTGCCGTGGAGACGGAGCGCTGCAGCCGCGGCCTCACCGTGGCCTACGCGTCGCATTGCCAGCAGGAGAGCGCTTTGGATCGGTAAGTTTGCCTCATCAATAAATAGCACAGTTGCCGGCAAACATCTTGAGCCTGACCTTGAATGCGCAGAAGTGAAGCGTGTCTTTGGTATAAGGGTGCGACCACGCCGCCGCTTAAAAAACGGTGACGTTACGGAATCGCAACAAAATGTATGAAGAAACGGTGAGAAAACGTGACGTATACGACACGTCACTGCGTATACGCGAACGTTTGGTCGCACCCTAAAAGTTCATGCGCCAACGTCAACGTCAACGTCGTTCTTGCTCAAGAAGTTGCCGTAAGCTGTACCCGGATGACATGGTATTTTTTTTTTGGTACGTTTTCTAAAAATGAAACCTAGCCAGATCGATTCATCGTCCCCGAAACCCCCTGCATATGCATACCAAATTTTATGAAAATCTTTCGAGCAGTTTCCGAGATTCAGATTATATAGATTTTGTGGGAAAGAGGCGTGACGATATGTATGTATGTATATATGTATACAAGAATTGCTCGTTTAAAGGTATTAGATAGATAGATTTATACTATAAAGCATTTACTTACTTACTTAAAATCTCTGGTCATATATGAAAAGGCCCGAGATGAGATGATGATATGATATGATATGCTGAACTATGATATGATATGCTAAACTATGATTATGATATGACATGATAAGATATGGTATGATGAAGCTTTGCTTGGTTTGGGACTGGGTCAGTTGGTGTAATTTGTCCCATGATATTTTATTTATTTATATGATATGATATGCTATGATATGTCTTCGCAGGCCAGTGGCAGGCCACGCCAACTTCTGCCCCGGGGAACTGTCCACCAAGTACCGGGACCTTCCGAGCCTGCTGTCGACAGTACAGCATGAGATGCTGCACGCTCTTGGATTTAGCGTGTCGCTGTTCGCCTTCTACAGGTACACAAAGCAGCAGCGCGCGCGGTGTTGTGCTCCGGCGAGTAAGAACAGCCGGTGAAGTTAAATTGTGTTCTAGGTTTTCGTGCCCAAAGGGTAAAAAGGCTGTATCTCAGGAACCGTGATTAGGGATTGCAATCCGGATAATCCGAAATCCGAAATAACCGAATAAATCCGGATTTTTGTCGCCTTTTATAGATTCGGATTTTTAGCATAAAAATCCGGTTTTTTCGGATTTCAATTACAGTTGACAAAGTTGACATTTAAGCAGAATTTCCTATTGAATTTAGTTTCATTTCATTCATTCATGCGTTCGTTTCGTTCCCCGCCACGTAGCACTATCTATCCCTCTCCCCTCCGCGCTTTACTGGCTACCTCACACGTAGCTTTAGATCTAGCTAGTCGGCCGGTCCGGTAGTACTGTACTGCAGACACAGCAGTACTGGACTGATTAAACGCGGATTATCAAGATTTTTGCAGTTTTATTTTATATATTCTTAGGGAAATTTTAAAAACAATAAAATTGAACACCATTAGGTTTCAAAAAACATGTAATTACATGAAAATTTCAAAATATTAATAAAAATCCGAAAAATCCGGATAATCCGGATTTATACAAGTTGATAATTTGTAAATCCGGATTTGAGAAAAGAACCGGATTTTGCAATCCCTAACCGTGATAGCTGGACAGTTGAAATTTGAATGATGTATTTTTGTTGACGTTATTAATTTAACAACAAATACTAAAACAGGATATTTTTATGTCTATGTCTATGTTAATAAAATAACCAATATAAAATGACCTCACACTACCTAGATTTGGCTTAGGAGGTAGGGCTCTGCTTACACTGAATTTGTACGGAACCCTCGCTGCGCGAGTTCGACTCGTTCTTGTCCGGTTTTTTTATACCAATGCGCCTGCTCAGCGAAAACTAAGTTTTTAATTATTTTTTTTTCATAGCACGCTTGATGTACCTAGCCTTAAAGTGCGGGTTCGAATCCCGTGCGGCGCTCAAAAAACTATTCTGTTCATTTAAAAACCGGCCAAGTGCGAGTCAGGCGTGCACCTAGGGTTCCGTAAAAATTTGGAAAGAAAATGAATATCCAGTGTTAGCAAAGCCGTGCTCCTGAGCGAAATGTACGCAGACGTAAAGTTATTAATTTATTTTAATATCTAAGACCCACTTGTATAGTCCAGAGTTAAAAAATTAAATCGCTAACTCGGGGTTAGGTTTGACAGTTCCATACGTTTTGACACTACTTAGCCCCGGGTTAGCATCTAACACGGGGTTAAGTCGATAACCCTGGTCCGTGCAAGTGGCCTTTATAGTTTTTGTTTTCTATTTCAGAGATGACAACGGAGAGCCGTTGATCGAGAGACGACCTGACACCGGGAATCCTCCTTTAGACGAAGAGTATGTATATCATCTAAATATAAAGGGATATAAGAATATATCTCGATTAATTATAGCATTAGCATTAGAACGAAGATTAATTATAGAATTAGAAGAGTATGTACGTTGAAGTGGCAATGGGCAGGCCACATCGCTCGTAGAACAGACAACCGTTGGGGGAGGAAAGTTCTCAGAGTGGCGACCGCGAACCGGAAGACGCAGTGTTGGCAGGCCTCCCACTAGGTGGACTGACGACATCGTAAAAGTTGCGGGAAACCGGTGGATGCAGGTGGCGACTTGTCGTTCATTATGGTGTGCTAAGGGGGAAGCCTTTGTTCAACAGTGGACGTCTTCGGGCTGATGATGATGATGATGAATTATAGCATTGGACACAATACACTAAAAACGAGGAACGCATCAACGCACATTACCAATTTTCATTCGATTTCAGTGAAATAATTGTAAAAAAAAACACCAAAAATGCGACTCAGTAGAAATAAAACAAAGCCTCTTAAAAATAATTCAAAATCGACACTGTACATGTTATTCAAGATTTTTTGGGCAAAAAATGATAAACTCGCGTCAGGCGTAAGACGGAGGGAGAGTTTAAGTACCTACCAGGATATCAGGATCCTCTAAAGCTTATTTTGAAATACGAATGAATCGCGTTCGATTTTTGAAGTGTTTTTTTGTTGAGTCGTAGAGCAAAAGTACTAGGGCATCAATACATTGTTAGAGGTCTGGCAATATAGATAATACGAACGTTTTTTTGTAAGCGGCCAGTACGGTACGCGTCTCGAGCGTCATGGAGGTTACAGCATTATTTTAATAGTGGCTTACCAAGGTAACCGCTTACTATACCTAAACTTTTTCAGGCTTCAAATTCACAAATGGTCTGATCGCGTCGTGAAGAACATCACCAGAAAGAAGTGGATGATCCGAGGAGGCTACATCGAGAGGACGTTCCACATGATCGTCACTCCAAGAGTGGTCAAAGAGGTGGTTCTTTCAGCCCTCATCATCATCCTAGCGTTTTTCCCGGTATTTGCCACGGCTCAGTGAGCCTGGGGTCCGCTTTGACAACCTAATCCCAAGATTTGGCGTAGGCACTAGTTTTTACAGAAGCGACTGCCGTCTGACCTTCCACCCCAGAACTAAGCCTTATTGGGATTGGTCCGGTTTCCTCACAATGTTTTCCTTCACCGAAAAGCTCATGGTAAATTTCAAATGTAATTTCGCACGTAAATTCCGAAAAACTCAGTTGTGCGAGCCCGGGATTCGAACCCGCGGCCCTCTGCTTGAGAGGCCAGGTCAAACCACTAGGCTACCACGGCTTTTTTTCTTTCATTCAGCCCTCTTCCCTAATAATATTAATGAGAAAGTAACTAGGTCATGTCTCTCTGTTACGCTTTCATGCTTTGTTTACCTTGGTCCAATGTTGAAAAAAAAACAAGAAATCTATTTATTTGTATACTAGCGACCCGCCCCGGCTTCGCATGGTATATTATGCATGTATTATACATATAAACCTTCCTCTTGATTCACTCTATCTATTAAAAAAACTGCATCAAAATCCGTTGCGTAGTTTTAAAGATTTAAGCATACATAGGGACATAGGGACAGAGAAAGGTTTTGATGGGAAATGGTTTATGATGTTGATGTTGATGATTATGATGACGTTAATGACGAAAACCATAACAATTATGATAATAATAATGACGATGACGATGTTATAGCGGTGGATGGTGCCAAAGATGATGGTAGTGATGGGAATGTTAAAGTTGGTGAACGTAACTCGTTTGCTTTAAAGGTGCGCGACCACTTCAACTGTTCTACTCTGGAGGGTGCTGAGTTGGAAGACCAGGGCGGAGATGGAACTGCTCTCACACATTGGGAGAAGAGGCTGTTTGAGGTATACCCTGGTTTCTATTTGGACCTGAGATGGTTTCGCTACGAACAGCTTACACATGTCAATAATGTGCGTACATCGTGTATGTAGTAGCACCAAGTGGTGTACACTCCGCAGTTAGGTATGATCAACCAGCGCTCCTGTCGGGCAGGATAATGGCAGTAGGTTGCCGCTCGCCTCGCACGCTGGCGTCGCTATTAAGCGTCGTCGGTATTAAGCTGTCAACGGGCAACAAAATCTAATCTAATCTAATCTAACTAATATTATAAATGCGAAAGTATGGATGGAGGGATGGATGGATGTTTGTTTGTTACTCAATCACGCCAGAACGGCCCAACGAATCTGGATGAAATTCAACACATAGATAGAGTAAAGTCTGGTATAGCACATAGGCTACTTTTTATCTAGGAAAATTCCCGCGGGATAGCGATAAACGAATTATTTGCAGACGAAGTCGCAGGCAACAGCTAGTGATCTAATAAAGTTTTTTTTTTCCATTAGTGGTATGGAACCCTAAAAATACATTTGTAATTTACAGAACGAAGCAATGACGGGCACTCACACCCAAAACTCGGTGTTTAGCCGGCTCACCTTCGCTCTGATGGAGGACACGGGCTGGTACCGCGCGGAGTACTCCCGCGCAGCCCCGCTGGCCTGGGGCCGGGGGCTCGGCTGCGGCTTCGCGACCACCTCCTGCAAGCAATGGCTCAACACGCAAAGGTTGAGGTACAACCCTAACAGTTTGTGACAGCCCTGCGGATGTTTGTGACAACCCTGACTCAATTTGCAAATATTCGTGAGCGTTATTAATATCTTCTTCTCTTTTTCAAGCGAATCCAACAGCACGGAATCCGAGTAAGTTGTGTGTGTGTTTGTTTGTTTATTTTCATTCCGTTCATTTCACAGTTTTGTCGTGTGAGCGCTCCGTTTTATTTTTGTATTTGTAGTTGTTATTATGGTTCTTCATAAAAAGTTTTGAGATTTGGAAATGCATGTGGTATTGTTTGATTTTGTTATTACCATTTGGAGTTAGTTTATATATCGAATTAAGAAAATGTGACTGAAGTTTGTGCCTTGAGCAACTCCATAGTTCTGTTCTGAATAGAAGCCTAATAGAATAGTTTTGCTATTGTAAAACTTGCATGGCGTAGTGCTAAAATATGTACTTCAATGATTTATGTATGAACTTGTTCTTATTTACAAGCTCCGAAGGAAAAGATGTGGAACAGTAAGTTATTATGCAATCGAAGGCTTCATTGAAAATTAATAAGTAGCTTCTGCATTCAGGGCGACGTCCTAGATGTAGAAAAACTAAGTAAATCAATCCAATAGTGGCGTGCACAGAGGATATTCTGTACACCTTTACCTATTATATAATTTTGTTGATAATACCTATTTTAACCCTATCACCAAAAAGCCTTGGTAGCCTAGTGTTTGACCTATGGCCTCTCAAGCATAGCGTCGTGGGTTCGACCTCAGTTTTTCGGAATTCATGTTGAAATTTATCATGAGCTTATCGGTGAAGAAAAACATTTGCGAAGAAATTCAATGGTGTGTGGAAGTTCTGGCGCTATGGGTCCGCGTGAGAGCTATAGTCCAAGCCCTGTCATTATGAGAGGCCCAGTAGTAGGACGCATAGGCGATGATGATGAACCTATATTGTTTTCAGGAGGAAGAATCCGGCGCCATATTGCGAGAGGATTAAAGGCAATCCTTTGAGGACCGAGTGTTCGCCGAAACGCACCGCAGTCGTCCTCTGCAATCTGGTCAGACATGACAACATACTGCCGCGCGCTTACCAGGTATTTAAATATCCAACTAGCTTCTGCCCGCGACTTCGTCTGCGTTGAATCTAACTTCTAACTAATATTATAAATGCGAAAGTATGGATGGATGGATGGATGGATGGATGTTTGATTGTTACTCAAACACGCCAGAACGGCCCAACGGATCTGGATGAAATTCGGCACATAGATAGGGAAAAGTCTGGAATAGCACATAGGCTACTTTTTATACCGGAAAATTGCGTAGATCCCGCGGGATAGCGATAAACGAATACTCTGCAGACGAAGTCGCTGGCAACAGCTAGTTATACATATAAACCTTCTTGAATCACTACACTATCTATTTAAATAAACCTGTTGTATTAGCCTGCTGCTCACGACTCCGTCTGCGCAGGATTCGATTGTCACTATCCCGCGGGAACTGCGATTTTCCGATATAAAAACTATCCCATGTCCTTCCCCAGGAAGAAAACTATCCGTACGGGGTACGTAGTAAAATACATAAAGTTTAAAACTTATCATGGGTTATACATAATGGTTCAAAATATATAATGCGATTTTCTCAGAAAATTGCCAATTAGCAGAATTGTTATAAACTAAACCTAACCTAACCTAAACCAAATAGATTGCACTATCAAAAAAAAATCATCTAGCAAATATTTTCACAGAAAATGACAATATATATTTTGAACCATTATGCAATTTAACCCATACATTTTAAACTTTATATATTGTGATCCGCGTTCCGCGCCCACAAAATTTCATTGAAATCGCTTCAGTGGTTTAGGTGTGAAAGCGTAACAGACATTTTTTATGTATATGATTGTTTGTCTGTATCGCCAGCACTTCGACACCCTCCCGAACGTGCCGCCCGGCCAGGAGGCCCACTACGGGGGCTCCGTGTCCCTGGCGGACTATTGCCCCTACCTACAGGAGTTCACATGGCGCCACAAGAGCGTACTCATCCGCGGCAGCCGCTGCGAATACGAGGAGAATACGCCGAGTTAGTTTCTCGCTGTATCCCACTGTATCTGAATGTATCTCTGACGACCGAATGGCCTATTGGTTAGAGAACCTGACTATGAAGCTTGAGGTCCCGGGTTCGATCCCCGGTCGGGGTAGATATTTGTATGAAAATACGAATGTTTGTTCTCGAGTCTTGGATGTTTAATATGTATTTAAGTATGTATTTATCTATATAAGTATGTTTATCCGTTGTCTAGTGCCCATATTACAAGCTTTGCTTAGTTTGGGGCTAGGTCAATTGGTGTCAATTGTACCAAAATATTTATTATTATTATTATTATTATCTGGGTCATTCTTAGTTTTATGCACACTTCCATGTGTCACTACCGTGGATGTAGTTACTCTATTATAAGAAAAACGGGACTTTATCACGTAAATAAAAAGTTTTTTTGTAAATACCTCCACGTTTCGGACGCCACTTTGCATCATTGCTTCCATGGTCTAATAATAATAATAATAATAACTTTATTTTCACCACAGAAGTTACAAAAGCATAACATTTTACAAAGCACACATTGTTACATAGAGATGGGTAGATGTCATTTTTATGTCATTTTTATGCTGTAACTGAAACGGCGGCGCTCGCACTAGACTCTGGGTTTGTATCGCGAGTGCCAAGGAAGTACACAAAATACAAGAATAATACAAATAATAAAAAGAGAAGAAAAGAAATAGCTAGAAAGTAGTGTGTTTGTGTGTGTGTGTATGTGTAAGTGCGCGTGCGTGTGTGTGCGCGCGTGCGTGTGTGTGTGTGTGTGTGTGTGTGTGTGTGTGTGTGTGTGTGTGTGTGTGTGTGTGTGTGTGTGTGTGTGTGCGTGCGCGCGTGCGCGCGTGCGCGTGTGGGTGGTGTGTGTGTGTGTGTGTGTGTGTGAGAGAGAGTGTGTGTGTGTGTGTGAGAGAGAGTTTGTGAGTGTGTGTGTATCGCCTATTGTATACTTTGTTCTTTGTATCTGTATTGTTTCGTACTGGTTTTTGGTGAGTATTTGGTGAGAGTGTTTGTATTGTATTGTATGTTTTAAAACTGATTTACCTTTTAACATATTAAATGGTGGTTGTTGCAGAGACCGATGTTAACTTCGCGTTGGAGAATTATGGTGCACATTCCAAGTGTTTTGACCACAGCGATCGAGTGTGGGAGCAGAAGTCGTGTAGACAGGTCGGTCGTATTATCACAGAATAAGTAATAGTACTAACGTACAGAAAGCTCTCTCTCTGGAGTCGATTAAATAGATAAAAACTCTAGCCGCGTACACATAAAGCACAATCTAGCTCGCTCCTGTTATATTTACCTACAGCGATAGTAGCCTACAGCCCCACTTCATCACATTTCCCGCGAAGCATTCATGCAAAAATAAACCGTATTACTAAGCGAGATCGCTTCTTTTAGTTTAACCGTTTCAATCATGGCCTTTCACGTCACCGCGACCTTATTAGGGTTGTAGTAGTCATTGTTCGTTGCTAGGTAACTAGGTGCACAAATAACGCGCGACGCCAGCGTGCGAGGCGAGCGGCAACCTACTGCCATTATCCTGCCCGGCAGGAGCGCCGGTTGAACGCGCCTAAACTGCGGAGTGTACATCCCCTGATATTATGTCGAATTATCAGTCATTAGTCATTAGCATGCACAGTTTCAAATAAGGGATGGTATAGGTGAAAACCTTAAGTAAATGACCTGTTGTATGTAGTAGTGTATGTACAGAACTGATATGGGACTTCAGTCATTTTTCTAATTTGTAACGTCAATTTGTCTATTCGCACACATTACTCACACATACAACAGCAGGCTTATAACGTAACTCGCTCGTGATCACCATCGTGCTTATTTTGACAGTTGTATGGGCTGACAATTGACATCGGAGCTAGCTGTCACATTCATACAAGAACTGCCAAAATGAACACGATGGCGATGGCGAGCAGAGTTACGTAATAAGCTATCTGGTCATTTACTTAAGTTTTTCACCTATATTATCCCAACTGAAACTAGCCAGTGTTGCCGTGCTCGGCGCGTTTGTCAGAGTCGGAGGTTGTTTGCGCGGGAAAAGGATTGTCAACTGTCACTGTGAAAAAAGTATGGCGTCGTATATGCTTACTTCGGAAGATCTGCGTTTTTATTGAAACAAACAAACTTTGTTTTCCGGGCGGTTTGTGTGTATATTGTATATGGTCTGTGTCGTGCACATCACTATGATTCATGACGGCTGTTGAAACGTATATACTTAATATAAAGATCTATTAAATAAAGTCTAAAATATAATTAGAAGGCGTCTTATTACAACAGATGAGAGGAGTATTATAATAAGGACGGACGATACTTATTTATATATTTGTTTAAATACATATGCCTAAAATTAACCCATCGTCTTTTATTCATTTTCAGATAAGAGAGTGGCAACATTGGGGATCGGGTTGCTACAAATATAAGTGCGAGAGTGGAAGACTGCATATTGTGGTAAGTGTTGCCATGATATCGCATACATTTTAAACTTTATGGATTCTAATCTAATACGTACCCAGGGGGCGTTCAGGTATTACGTAAGCGCTTTTCTTTACTTTGCTTATTTTTGATGACATGGTGGGTGGGGGGGTCGATATAGTGATTACGTCAGCAGTTATTATTAATATTTACCTTTCTACACAAATGGCAACCCACAAATTTATAAAAAACAGAATACATTAAAGAAAAATGCATATAGGTACCAATGATTACGTAAGCATGGGAGGGGGGGGAGAGGTTTGATTACTTTTGCTGACAAGGGGAAGGAGGGGGGGGGGGTAAATAATTGTAAAAAATCTGCTTACGTAATACTTAATTACAACACACCGGATAACTCACGTATAAAAGCCATGACTATAATAAAAATGACGATAAAAATGAGGGTAGTTGTGCGCCGATGTCAGTTGCGCCGAGTAGCCGCGCGAGCAGAGCGTTGGCGCGCAGTGTTCGTTTCGCTGCCGCCGGGGCGAGCGCTCCCTGATGAAGGGCTACGAAATAGTTTGAAATAATTGTCGGAGCAATCCTTCGGCTTTTATACGTGAGTTATCCGGTGTGTTGTAATTATGTGTGAGTCTCACGTTAGTTTCATGTTGAAAGTACGTAATACTTGATGGCCCCCCAGGCTGTAGACGGTAATGATGATGATGATGATGATTGTTTGTGTGCGTCAGGTGGGCAACTACTCATACACGTGCTACCACGCGGGGCAGGCGCAGCAGGTGCGCGTCATCAAGCGCGGCTGGCTGCACAAGGGCGGCGTGGTCTGTCCGCCCTGCCGCGAACTTTGCGGCGCCGAGTTCGCGGTAACATACCTTTTACCAACACAGATAGATATAGTATGATTCTTCCCAGGTGAAGTTTTCGCTTCGAACTCTAATCTTTCAAAGTCTATTGTCTCTTATCGCAAAGCGCAAGCTACCGTACGCACGTGCTACAACATTCATATTGAAAAACAAACGGTATCGTCGTAGTCTTAAGGTTCAAATTTAATGTCACTGATATTCTAGATATTATCTTTAATTGATCGTAATGAACTTTTATTTTCTTATTAAACGAGATATATTATTTTATCGTTTTAATTTAATACGAAAATAAAAGTCCATCACGATTCATCATTGTATTGGACACATTGATACACTAAAAAGGAAGTGCACTACAGACGCTTATTTGAAACTTTCATTCAATTTCCGTGAAATAATCGTAAAAAATCACGTTGCCAGCTCAATAGGAATGCACCCTCTTAACATCATTTTGTTTTCGCAGGCTCGCGGTGAATACTGCAAAGGGGGGGAGGAGGCGCCCCCTCCCAACCTCTACCCCAGCGACGTTCTAGTCTGTGGGGTTGCCGCGCTTCTGCCTGCCGCCATTTTGTTACTGTCCGCCATTTTGTGTTTGCGAGTGTTTTAAACTTGAAGTGTTTTTGGCATGGATTGAACGGTCATTATCGTGCATAACAAAATACGCATCAATAAAATACGCAATAATATTATATTGACCGTCTAATCTATTGTGATGTTATTAATTTAATGTTTTGTAATTTGTGCACCGAACGAAGTAGGATATATTATGCTTTCATCTGAGCTTCTAGTGTCAATTTTCACACAGAAAAACTCGACGCGTGCTCGGTTGGTGTGAAAAATTGGCAACGCCATCTTGCGGATAGAAACGTCAACAAACTGTTCTCATAGTATTTGACCTTGAGACCTTGACAGACTTGAGATTTTAATGCAAACGCATTTGAAGCTTGTTTTGTGAGCTGAGCTAATATTAACTTTGCTATAGGCGAAAAACTTAAGTTTATTAAGCCTATTACGTAACTCGCTCGCGATCACCATCGTGTTCATTTTGACAGTTCATGTATGGGCTGACAATTGGCATCGGAATCAGCTAGCTGTCACATTCATACAAGAACTGTCAAAATGAACACAATGGCGATTGCGAGCGAGTCAGACAATAAGCCTACTGTTGACGTTCCGAATTAGGAAAATGACTTGAGTCCCATGTCAGTTCTATACACTTAAGTTTTTCACCTATACACATTATTATAAAGTGGGAAGTGTTCATGAAACTTTTTTGATTTTATTAGCTCAACGTTTGTTCGAAGATATATGAGGTTTAAGTACGTCACTATTTAGCGTACAAGCAAATGGTTTAGCTAAAACTATATATTAGTGGGCTTGGGTTTGTAAATTCAAACATCGTTAAAACGTTGACTGTGAAAGGGTTCCACAGTAGGTCAGGAACCGCTTTCTTCTATAGTACCATAGACTTACAATAAACAACTAGACTCCCAATCGCAAACAAAAGTTACTCAAGAAACGTCCGAGCGGCGTTGTCTATGTATTGTGTGTGTCAACACATCAACTCACACATAACATTAACATATTCGTTCAAATTAACACCTTATTTCGTGGCAGTAATGTTTAATGTCTATTGCATACGATCGTGCGAAGTAATGACACGACGTCACGCGCTGGAAAACTGTCTGTCTCTAGTTCTCAAGCGTTTAAGATTACGATGCGAAAGAGACATGTACATTGTTATCAAAGCGCGGTCGAAACACGACTGAACCAAAACTCTGTTTCTTCCGACAGTTTTTGAGCGTGATTGGGAGTCTAGTTGTTTATTGTAAGTCAATGTATAGTACCTACTTTTTAATACAGCAATCACAAATTTGTGATAGTTATTAATAATAAGTAATTTTAGCTCTTAAAATAGATAGATATGTACAGACCAAATGAATTTTGTATAAATTATAAAATATTATGTAAGGAAATTTACCTAGACATACTTTTTAGATACTAAGATTTAGAATGTTTTCTATATTTCTAAATCTGCGGCTAATTGTTTGCCTCTCAAATGTCTGATTTATTTTTAAGAATATCTATACCATTTTCATTCTTACCTGTCCTATTTGGTAAACAAAATTCTAACCTCAAACTTCTCATTTTTGTTATTTTTTAAATATTTCATCGTAAATAAAGGAACTGGAGATAAAATATCAGCAAAATTATGTACAAAATATTGCCCCAGGTTTATTTGATAACATAATACACCTTATTCTTTACAAAAATTTGCACATTGAGGTTAGAATTTTGTTTACCAAATAGGACAGGTAAGAATGAAAATGGTATAATACCAATGCTTCCTGGTCTGAGAGCTAAGAAAAAACATAGAATGTACCAGTTGCTTCTCTTCCCGCGCAGATGGTAAAAGCATTGAGGGAATGGGCGAAAATCTTAGGAATCATGTGGCTAGCAGCCCATCACTATTTTGATTCCCCTTTCCACCTATACACCCACGTTCATGCTAAACGTGGCCTTTAGGTCTTGTTACCTTAGGCTCTGTCTGCCCCATAAGGGATGAACATGTGATTTATGCATGTGGGTGTAAGTAAGTACTTATGTTAAAATTAAGAGGGTACTTAACATAATTTCGATAGTATATGGTGAAAATTTTGAATTACCTACTTTTTCACATACATATAACGACGCCCCGGGCCGTATGTAGCACTTTACCACCCGCTACACGGAAATTTCCACTTCATGGCCAGGGGAAGACGTAAAATTGTGTACACACCTCGGGCGGTGATAAAGAAAGCCTCAGGTCGCATGTTTATCGCCCTCGCCTTTGGTTCACAAGCTCCTGGTGTCTGAGGCATTCTCTATTTCACCCTCGGGGTGTAATGTACTATTATTACTCTACTTAAAAATAGGTTGTGAAAGGAATGTTAAGAACAAGGACAACAAGGTACTAAAACTTCATAAAAGGTTAAGTTAAAAAAGCTTTTAAAAAAGATGCAAAGTAGTAAAGTCCATGAGATCTTAGATCGCCATTCGGGTTTGTGTTGTTGTCTCCCTCACTCACAGGTATCAAACCTATAAGAGGGAACGAGATGGCAAGACAAACCCGAATGGCGTACTATGAGGTCACGAAATGTAAGTAAAAGTTGGTGAGTTACTTGTTTTACAATCTAGACACGGCAGCGTGTCAGCCAAGTTCAAAGTAAAATGAACTGCCGACGTGTGTATATTTACACGAACCAAGCCAAGTTAAATCTTGAAATTAAATGACGTCCTAATAACATGGCGCCCATGTAAAGACTATTTATTTTAGCTAGATATTAAATTGACGACTGCAAATGTCAAATTGTGAAATAATGATACCAGCTTTTATTGTTTAGTGGTGTACTCGAAACCATCGACAATGTTTGTGGTCTGGATATAAGTGGTTTGGTCATGTTATATTATTACGAAAATAATACGATTTATCATAATCAAGCAAAGTCAAAGGTTTATTAGTTTATTACACTAGCTTATACATACAAAAATCTATACTAAATTTAATTTATCGTTAACTTTCGATAGTGGTGGCACATCACTATTTTTGAATTGCAAAAAACAGGCGACACAGGTAACGTCATTTTAGTATCTAGTATAAATAAATAAATAGACTTTAGATTTCATTTTTTTTTTATTGGCAAAGTCAACAATGTTGGACTTGACTCTCATTTCAATGTTTTTTTGATGGTATTTTAATTAGCTATAAGTAAATGGGATTCGTTTTTTTAGGTGTCGATATTTAGAAATACTTAATTGCACTCTTGAATGCCATATCATAATTTATTTTTCAATTTAGTGCAATGTAATTCCTATTTAGCTATTTTGTAAATAAAATACTTTTATTTTTATAATGGTGCTTAATTCGCTTTAAATGGTTATATTTGATTCTTATAAGTTAATTTTAACCGTGTTTATTTTTTTAATGTTATTTTGTCTTGAAAATTACGTTTTAAAAATAAAGTACTGACATTTATTCTTTATGACGTATTATTATTCAACTTGACAGTGAAATGTGTCTAAAATATCCCGTTTCTTAAAGTTCATCATACCGTACTGACAAATCCTACTAATATTATAAATGCGAAATTTTGTGACGATGTGACGATGTGAGTGAGTGTGTATGTTTGTTCCTTCTTCACGCTAAAACGACTGGACGGATTTGGATAAAATTTGGGACGAAGATAGCTGGTACCCCAGATTAAAACATAGGCTACTTTTTATCCCGGAAAATTGCAAAGTTCCCGCGGGACAGTGAAAAACATGTCAATTGCTAATTCTACGCGGACGAAGACGCGGGCAGAAGCTAGTATAGAATATAATTTAAATAAAATCAGTTAAAAAAATACAAAAACCTTAACCTTTTCCCCGTCACGTCAAATACAAGACGTCACCCATACACCAGACTTCTTTATTACGATGCCTTAAGTTGAACCTAAACCCTATTGAACGAAGGTTGCTTTTGCATTAGTAGGTAGACGTATTTATAAATCGTTGGCGTTCGACCTGCGATGCTTATACAGGGCGTCCCAAGACTATGGGATATGAAGGGAGTATAGGTACAGTCGCCATCAGATATATCGTAGCGGGCGAGGTCCTCAAATAATTCGGAACAGCCTTAAATTTCAATAAATTCGTTACAATGTAGGGTTAATAACAACAGAACACGCAATTAGTAGTAGTTAGATTTTATTCTCTTATTAAACGAGATATAGTATTTTATCCCTTTAATACGAAAATAAAAGTCCACCACCATTAATCATTGCATTGGACACATTAAATAATCGCAATCTGTGAAATAATCGCAAAAAATCACCAAAAATGCGACGTTGTTAGCTCGGCACGGATGCACCCTCTGAATTGCCTCAACTTGTTTCTGCAGAAATAAAGACAGAACTAAAAAGTTGGGTATGGACAGATTAAAAAATGTAACCTCACACATCCCGTCCGTCTGTCGGATTAGCTAACGCGTTGCCCAGGATGCACCAACCTAAACGCTACACTTCTCCCCCTTGTGGGGATCCACAAATTCTGAGCAGACGGAAGTCGTAAGTAAAAAGGGGGGGGGGGAGGTAAAAGGTGTTAAGTGTTATGTAACAGCTATGATAATAAACATTTCAGATTCAGATTCTGAAAACTGGTATAAATAAGTTTATGTGTATAATTTTAAGAACGTATGTGTTACGTAATGTGTTACGTAATTACGTAATGTGTAATTTCGTGTTATTTGTAATTCTTATCAAACGCAGACTGTACTGATAGGTATTTAAAAAAATAAATATTTTGCATAAAGTTTATTTTGTTTGATTTGTTCTTTTAAATTAATTTTGGTTCCCAATTCTATTTTTGGTCTGGAAGCAAAGATAAAACATAGAATGTACCAGGTGCTTCTCTTCCCGCGCACTTAAAAGCCCATCGAGGGAATGGGGGAAAATCTTAGGAATCATTGCTATAGGCGATGCGGCTAGCAACCCATCGCTATTTGGGTTCCATTTAAAAATTAATTAAACTCATTTAACGACTATTTATAATAATTGAGTATTTAACAAACTGTGAAATTGAAAATGTAAAGTAATTGTGAAACGTTTATTTGATAATTAACGAACATTAATCATTGTTTAATTGAGAGCTGTCGGGAATACATTGAATTTACAAAATGAAATACTTCATTGTATTCCTTTTGATTGGTAAGTTCTTTGAAACTATATAGATAGTCTTTGGAGGCGTGGACAGTAGGACAGTAATAGTTATTTGTGTCACAAGGGAGCAAAATGATGTATTTATTGCAAGGGCGCTACATTGAATCCAGAATGTAGCGAAGGATTCTACAATAGAATCCAGAGCGTAATGAGGGATTCAAGTGTTAACGCCCAAGCTGAAAATAATTTTGCTCCCGAGTGGCTCATACAACTTTTCACCATTCATCTCCAGCCTATATACGTCCCACTGCTGGGCACAGGCCTCCTCTCAGAATGAGAGGGCTTGGGCTATAGTTCCCACGCGGGCCCAGTGCGGATTGGGAACTTCATACACACCATTGAATTGCTTCGCAGTTGTGTGCAGGTTTCCTCACGATGTTTTCCTTCACCGAAAAGCTCATGGTAAATTTCAAATGAGATATCGCACATAAATTCCGAAAAACTCAGAGGTGCGAGCCCGGGATTTGAACCCACGACCTCTGCTTGAGGCCACAGGTCAAACCACTAGGCTACCACGGCTTTTTTCACAACTTTTCACACCGAACATAAAAAACTTAAAAAAATAATTCTATAATATAAAACTGAATCGCGAAATGTGTTGGTAAGCGCATAACTCAACAACGCCTGGACCAATTTGGCCAATTCTTTTTTTTAAATGTTCGTTGAAGTTCAAAGATGGTTTTTACGGCGAGAAAAATTCGAATATTAATAAAAAATTCCCACGGGAACGGGAAAAAACGGGATTTTTCGTTTTACTGGTCGTAGAAAGCTGAAATTTGGCAAGTTGGTTCCTTGGGGAGTATAGAGAAGCTATAAGAGATAATTTCCCAAAATTCCCACGGGAACGGGAAAAAGGGGCTTTTCGTTTCCCACGGGAACGGGAAAAAACGGGATTTTTCGTTTTACTGGTCGTAGAAAGCTGAAATTTGGCAAGTTGGTTCCTTGGGGAGTATAGAGAAGCTATAAGAGATAATTTCCCAAAATTCCCACGGGAACGGGAAAAAGGGGCTTTTCGTTTCCCACGGGAACGGGAAAAAACGGGATTTTTCGTTTTACTGGTCGTAGAAAGCTGAAATTTGGCAAGTTGTTTCCTTGGGGAGTATAAAGAAGCTATAAGAGATAATTTCCCAAAATTCCCACGGAAACGGGAAAAAGGGGCTTTTCGTTTTACTGATTGTAGAAAGCTGAAATTTGGTATGTAGGTTGCTTGAAGAGTGTAGAGGAACATTAAGAGAGCATTTCCCGAAATTCTTACGCTAACGGGGTAAAACGGGATTGAAATACTCCTGGTACACGCGAGCAAAGCCACGGGCAAAAGCTATTTGTCAATATAAATGAGTCTACGCGGACGAAGTCGCGGGCAAAAGCTAGTTCTATATATAATAAGAGCTACAAGCTGCGTAATAGAGAGACATGTAAGTATTCAAAATGTGCTCATTCCGGAACTCGCGGATTTTTCCACACACCCTCTGCTGCTGACAGCTGCATTTTAAAATATGATTACACTCTACGAGTATATCAATAGATTAGATATATGACTGAAGTTTACTTTCTCACTTGGCAACCGTAGCTTTGCCAAAAGCAAGTGAGTAGATATAGTTTAAAACTTCTGGAAAGTTCTCAGAAATTTCTGAAAAATTTCACAAGATATGCAAGCAATTTTCATTTAGAAAATCGAAAATCAATTTCAAATCCCTTACAAAAATTTGTAAATTTACTGAAATTGTAGGTAACAGAGGAAAACTCCTCTGTACGGTCGCCCAAATAAGTGGTCTACCACTTTTCATCCAACTTCCTATCAAATGAAAATGTCGCTAAAGTCGAACTTTCAAGTTGACAGCCTGTCTTATCGACGTTATATATTGTGACGTGCAAAGGAATTTCAATCTTAGGGTGGTAGACCACATATTTGGCTGATGATACATCAGTAGGTAAGTAAAACCCATCATTTTACTGATATTATTGCACTGTTCCTTCTAGGTGCCCTAGCCTTGGAAGTTAGCGGTTATTCGCTTCGCAAGAACAAGCCCAAACATTCCAATGAAGGCAGTGGCCACAGGAGCCGAGAGTCTTCTCACGAGAAATTGACAAGAAAACGCTTTAGCGACAAGAGCGACGAAAGGACCGACGAAAAGACTGATAGGTACAATACAATAAATACAATACAAATACTATTTATTGGACACCACAAACTACAAAACAATAGAGAAATAAAGAACAAAGTAGATAATAGGCGGTCATATAAAAACCTCTAGGTCTCTGCATTAATCGAATAAAACAAAAAACAATATGCCAAAAATGCCTTAAGTAAGGTCAATGTGGGGAAGACATACTTCTTTTTTTTTTTACTTCGGAGTGATCTAGCTGCGTTAATTATTCACCTACGTTAACGCTTGTAATCGCATACGATGAAGAATTTCATAAATAATAGTTGAGCTATAGTGACAGATCATTTTAATCACAAATTAAGCAGAAACAACGGTATTTTTAAAAATTCGGCGAGTAGACGGACTTCCCGTGTAGTTTAAGGTAAGTCCGTCTAGTAATGATATCAGTCAAACTATGGGTGCTTATATGTTCGTGTTCGAATCCTTAAAAAAATTAAACAAGACGATTAAAAGTGTACTTTCAACTTGTTAAAATAAGGTTTAGATTCGAAATAAACACAATTTATCGAATTAAATAAATAAATAATAAATAAATATCTTGGGCCAATTAACACCAATTGACCTAGCCCCAAACTAAGCAAAACTTGTAATATGGACACTAGACAACAAAACAACGACAACGACAATTCAAAAGCAAGTCCATAGGTACGAGTATATTACGTAAGTAAATGGGGTAAACCTTTTTTGGCAAATAATTATATTATACGTACTTACTTATTTTTTAGGTTTCCCAAATAAAAGATCAATAGTAATTTTGTATTTTAATATTTAATATGTATAATGTCATCACCTAGCACTGATAGCACAAGCTTTGCTTAATTTGTGCAATGTATAATTGAAGTCGTAAAAACAGTTGGAACCTCTTGATTCCAGGAAAGTCCGGCACATAACGGACTTGCCTTGTAACATAGTAGACGGACTTTCCAACTCAACGAAATTTTAATATGATAAATGATGGAACGTATAATTACAAAACTCAGCCAATTTCTGATAATTTAAACACAGAAGAAAGATAGCCGGTTCTTGTATTACATATGAGTTAATTTCTGGCGCAAAATCTTGTCACCAACTATATAAAAAAAAAATACTTATTAGCAGAGACCTTCGCACTATCACTTCGAGATCCATACACGTGATGACTTGTTTAGGCGGATTTCTCTGAAGTTTATTGTCACAGCGTCATCTAAATTAAAGTGAGGGAACTAGCGCGACAAACTGCTTTATCTACTGGACGCTAAAGCGGAAACGCTTCCAATTAAAAAGTTAGGTATAACGTGTTGACGGACTTCCTTTGTAGACGGTTTTACCCACATTGACCTTATATCGAAAAACAGCTGATACTCTTCAAACTGCTGGACCTAGTACACGTAGATATATAATAGGAAGAAATACAATAGAAGTGCTTAAGAATAGTACAGATATGGTGCAAAATGGGCCCCACTCAGCATAATGTTGTTGTTAATTTTGTGTCATGGTTTCCTTTTACACATAGCGGTGAAGAGAGTGATGCAAAACCCGACAAGTCCCTGGTGATCGGTTTGAACACCGGTGATAGCGAGGGCAAGAGGAGTGAGGGAGTGGACAAACTCATACAAGTTGTGAAAGATGTTATTGCGAAGGTCAATACTGAACCTCTGTTCAGGTCCAAGAAGTTTGATTTTGGTAAGTGTCGAGGTGAAAAACAATCTCTTTGGCATGGGCGGGTAAGATTGATAAGTCATTATGACATTTGCTGTGAAAAGGTTCCACAGTGGTGCGCGATACTGTGGAAGAAAATCAGGGAATCAGTGGATTTACGAGTACACATTTGCCGCCAGTAGCTATGATATACTATTATAAACTGAGGTAGATACGTCATAGGCGATCTCCCCGTGGCAAGCGAAAATTAAGGTAATTGCCTGACTTGTGTTAAGTCGCTGTCGGCGCGCGCAGATGTCCTTATATGTCAAGTAACGGCAATAACGTTGACATGTCCGAAAGGAGTTTTGTTCAGCTATATAGCGCGTCTATTAGTAATATGTCATTGGCCAGTAGATTATAAAATATTTGCTGTTATATTTTTAGGTTTCCGTGCCTCAAAAGGATAATACGGAACCCTTATAGAATCACTTTGATGTCCGTTCGTCTGTCAAGACCGTTTTTCTCAGGAATGCGTGAAGGCTTAAATTTGAAATTAATACCAAATGCTTAGGTCCCTCGAATACCAGGACAGCAGCCAGCAGGAAGAGGTTTAATGTACGTTTCGTGCGTGTGTGTAGTTTTTTTTTGTAAGCGGCCAGGGGCCTTACCATGACGTCCTAATTCCGACTCAGTTTAAGTTTTAGCTGTCACTTTTAGTATGAATCTGACAGCGAGCGGACCTAAACTGAATCGCATTAAGACGTCATGGTAAGGCCCCAGTACGGTTGAAGTGAAAACTCGGAGAAATAGTTGTTGATGTTGACCTGTGTTGTATGTAGCTGGATCCGATGGATCGAAGAACGTGTTCTATGCCGTTGGGCACAACGAAGTTGAGTTCGGAGAGAAAATAAACTTCAAACTTGGTTCCGTAGCGTGGCCACATTTATTTTCACAATAAAGAGATCACGTACAACGTCAGATTCACTAAATAAGTAACAGTACGAATTAATAGTTATAAGCACTCGCGAGATACATAACAGCAAGCGGAGAGGTTAGCAAAAGATCGAAGAAGACAGACGATGGGAAACGGATATAGACCAAACGTCACCTGTCAAGGAGTTGCGTTATGTCACCATGCTTAGACTTCAACAATAGTACTAGGGTCGCAGCTCCTCTAAGAGCTTATTTTGAAATACGAATGAGCCGAATGAGTTAGTCGCGTTCGATTTTTGAAGTGCCTTTGAAGGCCTAGTGGTATAAGGTGTGGAATGACAGTGCTTTCTCTCAGGGGACCGCAGTTCAAATCTCGTGTAGAAAAAGTTTTTTTTTCTTTTTTTAGCGCGCGAATGTGCGTGTGTGTAGTTTTCACTTCTGCCGGCACTCCCGGAGTGTTACCCGGTGTAATTTACGTCTGTCTATGTAAATAACCAATATATAATGAAATTACTGGCACAAGAGGTATTCTATCCTAGCCCTCGAGGCTGGTAACGCATCTGCAATCCTCTAGCGTTGCGGGTGTCCGTGGGTGGTGCTCGCTTACCATCAGGTGATCCCCTTGCTCGTTACTCCTTTGTCGAATAAAAAAGACCTCACACTGTCTCCATTTTGCTTAGAAGCAGGCAGGGCCGTCTTTAAACTATTTGAGGCCCTGGGCACATTAGGATCCTGGGGCCCCTATGACCTAAATATCGGTTATCATTTGGTAATCTGGCAGGAACTAGGGGGTCCCATTCGATCGCGGGGCCCTGGGCACGTGCCCATAGTGCCCAGTGGAGAAGAGGGGCCTGGAAGCAGGGCTCTTCTAACACTAGCTTAGTATTCATTCGCCGAATTTGTAATAGGCCCTCGTGAGTTCGACTCGCACTTGATCAGTTTTTATTCTGTTATATTCATAGAGTATTCTTTCCAGGGGACTCAGAGAAGAAAAGAAGCAAGAATTCGGTAGGCATTGAGTTGGATACCCCAACTCTTCTGAATTTCGTGAAAAAGGTAATATCATCTCGGAAATTCAAGAAGGCCACCGACGAGTTTGCGAGGAAGGCGGCAGTCATATTCAGAGCTTTGAAGGAGACCAAGTAACTTGATGTAAACTGTGTGCAATGTGGCAATAAAGGATTAAAAACACGTTTGTTTATTTGAAAAACAGCGCCTTCTCTCGTCCCTGGTGAGCAGTACATACAGTTCGTGAGCTCTTAGGCCAGCCATACTCAAAGTGTGTTCCGCGGAACCCTAGGGTTCCACGAAGCCCTCGTAGGGGTTCCACGAAGTCCTCGTGAGAGCTCCGCAATCATTTCGAAATAATTCAAAACACCTCTCATTCTGATTTTAGGGTTCCGTAAAGTATTTCGCTTTCTAAAAGGGTTCCGTCACCGAATAAGTTTGAGAACCGCTGTCTTAGGCCATTCGGGTTTGTATTGCTATCTCGCTCACTCTTATGGGTTACAGCAAAAATAAAGGGTCACTCTCCATTTTGGAACGTTTTGGAAAAAGTCCAGGGGCCCGATTTTTGAAAGCACATGTGTGAAAATACCACTCGAAAGTGGTATAAATCTGTTTATATCTTCAAAACTACGGCTCTAATCAAATTTTTGACTAGTCCACGTGATTAATGAGCGCCGTAAGTATCTTCTAAGCTACTCGTATTTCAAATTCAGCACAATTTTTCACCACTTTCTAAAATCGGGCCCCAGGTCAAGAGTACCCGAAACCGACGAGCATGTATGAAGAGATTGATGAATGTGGATGAAGCGAAAGAGCTATGTCAGGATCGTAGTAAGTGGAACAAAGTAGTCTCTGCCCAAGTCTGTGGGAAAGAGGCGTTACGGTATGTATGTATGCGCATGCGGCCCGCGGCAAAGTTAATTGTTTCAATAGTCAACTATACCTACATTGGATATCAATAGTCAATTTATCCTCTTGGAGCGCCTTTACATACTCTGCGGCCCGGCCCTGGAACTCACACTGTTATATGTGGCCCTTGGCCAGTAGTGTGACGACCGCTGCTCCATACAAATTTGTATGAAAAGCGACAATTTATTTTTGCACGACACAATAAATTTGGCGGAGTGGGGATAGAATGAGCATTTTTAGATTTTACAGACCGTTCTATGTATATATATAAATAACGTTTTTACCCCTTACGGAGTAGACAGACAGAGCCTAAGGTGACAGGACTACAGGCCACGTTTAGCAAAATTGTGGGCGTATAGATGGAAAATGGAATCAAAATATTGATCGGTTGCTAGCCGCATCACCTATAGGGAACAAATTCATGATTCCTATGTGCTTTGTGTAAATAAAATACGAAATAACTCAAATTCCAAAATCTTTATTTGGCTTACAATTAAACAATACAAATTGTCATTTTTAGAATATATTTAAAACGCCCAAACGTCTCAATGGCACAGTGGAAAGAAAAAAAAACTTATTCACTACGAATAGAATTCCTATGTTCATAATAATAAACTAATGCCTTACAAACTAACTACTTTGGTACAATGTAAGAAAAATCAACATATATTAATACAATACAAAAATATAATCATCCCAGCCTATATACCTATCACTGCTGGGCATAGGCCTCCTCTCAAAACGAGAGGGCATGGGCTGTACAAAGACCAGCTGCTCCGCAAATGCAGGCTTCCTCGCGATGATTTTTTCCACCGAAATGATACTTTCGCACACGAAATTCCGTAAAACTCGGGAGGTGCGGGCACGGGTTCGAACCCATGGCCTGCGTAGGCCATGGATCAAACCACAAAGCTACCATGGCTTATTAAAACATATATTTATATTAAAAAGAGGCTGAATAGGACTTTTTCCAAAAATATTTTCGCATTTTAAATATATTATATCAATCACAGTAAGAAACCCTATTTTTTTTTTGCTAAATTTAGTTTTTCTATCATTTATTTTAATAAGTGACGAGATATTATAAAAAGTCACATTTGTTACTTATCACTAATCATCTCAAAAGTAAACACTGTACTCTAATCTTATAACATTTAAAAATATTTATTTTTCTTCGTATTCGCCGAAAAAATTAAATCGACAAAATGAATTATGACCAAAACACCAATTTCAACACAAATAAATAGATTTCGGCACACCAGATGCGAAACATGTCGCTCCTATCAACTACAAACACGTGCCCTTTTGTATTTTCGATCTTTAAACATGCTTTGGAAAATTCCAACTGCAATTTAAAAACTGTATTTAAAAAAAAGCACAGTTAAAAAAATGTGCAAACCAAAACAAATAACGCATCAGCGTCAGCTGCGAAAAAGTAACAAAAATAATAATAAAAACGAAGAAAACAATCTTACACCTATGTATTATTGTTTATTTTAAAATGTTCGAGAACACAAACAAAATACAAGAAATATAAAACGAAAATGTATTGTAATACGAATTATTTCTTTGGAAAGTTACTTATCAAATAATACTTGATCAACTCTTAAAATTAAATTATCACTTATTATCTCTTACACTATGTCTTTTTTTCAAGGTAAAAATAAATTGAGCTCAGTTTTAATTTTATCCTTATAACCTTTTCCACGCCAACGACGCATATATACGTCCATTACTTCAACGCAAAAGCAACCTTTGTTCAATTGGGAGGAAAACTGACATTTTATCCCGTCAGATGGCGCATAAGCGACTGTACCTTGTTATGACATAAGAACTGTCAAATCCAGTACATTTTTTATGAATAGTTTTAAACTTTTGCATTTTATTCAAAGATGCCTCAATGTAGCGCGCTAAACTAAAAACAGGGGAGTTAATCTATTTCCTAATGACCCAAAGCGCAGAAAACAATGGCAAAATGCTTTACATATTAAAAAATTTCAAGCAAGTGATACAGCACGTTTGTGTTCACTGCATTTCAAAGACGATTCTTGTATTTCTTGTTTGCTGATGTTTGGAATAGGTGAATCGGCGTTCACGTCTTTCAAAGAATCCGAGTGTGGACAATTATATAAAAGGTCTTTTTGGACATCTAATTCAGCACCAAAGTTTTGGTTCCGATCATACGCCTCTAGCCTAAAAGAAAGAACTGCACATAAGCCTCCAGAATTCAAATTAAAATAGAAATACGGAACATAACCTTAAATATTTGAAGTGGTTACTTTTTTATCCAATCAGCCTTTTTACCAGCCATCGATGCATGTCTCCTCCAAAGCTCAGCTTGAAGTTCACGCACAGTCATAAAAGAGTACATTTTGCCAGTTAAATCGCAGAAATAACTCATAAAATCGCAACCAGACATTTGACACGAAACGTAAACAAGGTACAGTCGCTTGGGGCGACATCTGCCTCAAGCTTCTAGTTTGCCTCCTCATTGGCTTTAGGTTTTAAGTCATCGCAATAAAGTCTGGCGTATGGATGACGTCTCTCGTATTTGACGTGACGGCGATTAGGTTAAAATGCTATGTGAAATTTATAAGGTCAGCACATTCTCATCACAATCGGCGTAGGTGTTGGCGACGGAACTCTTCTCCAGTATAATGTCGAAGTTTCTCTTGTGTTTCTTCCCTTGTATATGCGGCACAACAATATCTTTCTTGTTCGATACTTCTGCGTTGCACACCACACAGTTCAGGGTTGTGTCGTTAATCTGAAAAAAAAAAAAAAAAAACTTTTGAAGTGAAAAAAAAAACTTCTTTAGCGGCGTTGGGCACTTTTTTGGATGGGTAAAAATGTAAAAAATGTTAAACTCGCTTCAGACGTAAGACGGAGGGAGAGTTTAAGAGGGTGCATCCGTGCTGAGCTCGCAACGTCGCATTTTTGGTGATTTTTTGAGATTATTTCACGGAAATTGAATGAAAGTATCAAATATCCGTCTGTAGTGCACTTCGTTTTTAGTGTATTAATATGTGTTATGCAATGATTAATGGTGATGGACTTTTATTTTCGTATTAAAGGGATAAAATACTATATCTCGTTTAATAAGAAAATAAAAGTCCATCACGGTGAATTATTGCATTAGACACATTAATACACTAAAAACGAAGTGCACTACAGACGGATATTTGATACTTTCATTCAATTTCTGTGAAATAATCGCAAAAAATCACCAAAAATGCGACGTTGCGAGCTCAGCACGGATGCACCCTCTTAAATACCAGGATATCAGGATCCTCTAAGAGCTTATTTTGAAATACGAATGAAGCTAGAGTCGCGTTCGATTTTTGAAGTGTACGTTGATTTCGTCACTTTAACGTACGTGCGTTTGGCCTAGTGGTAGAAGGGTGCGACCACACCGCCGCTTAAAAAACGGTGACGTTACGGAATCGCAACAAAATGTATGAAGAAACGGTGAGAAAACGTGACGTATACGACACGGCACTGCGTATACGCGGCGGTTTGGTCGCACCCTAAGGTGTGGAAACAGTGCGTTCTCTCAAGTGATCGCGTTTCGAATCTCGTGTAGAAATAGTAGATTGATAAACTAGGGTTGAAATATACCCATTTCACCTGAGATATTTCCGAACGAAGTGAGGGTGCCAATAGTTCGAGGGTGAAATGGGTAATTTCATCCGAGTTGAACACTCTACTTTTCATTTCGAATATGAGGAAATTAAAATTTCACTAACAAAAACTAAAATTAATATTTGTTACGTTTGTCATTCTCTTCCCGCTCTTTTTTCTATTGCGCGATTTGCGTGCATTGCGCACTTCTTCTGCGCACCAATGGCGGCCGGCTAGTTTTTTTTTAAACTTGCAGACACGGAGGTCGCTATTAATTAATTGTCGACTTAAATATTTCAAGCTAAAAAAATTACCGTACGTAATAATTTCTACTAATTCTCGTTGTATACGCTTGCATAATAATAAGCTTATATATAGCGGGAATGTTATTTTAAGATTATTTTGCCTTTTACAATTAAAAAGGAACTATTAGTATAGATTATTATTTTAAACATAGATTACATGGCTGTATACGTATTTCCATTGCTATGTACCTCATTTGGATTAGCTAGAAAAAAAAATTACTTTCAACCCAAGGGTCGCGATGAGTCACTTTCAACCCTATATCCAGATAATCAATGACCTACTTTCAGCGTATGAGAGATGAAAAAGTTTTTATTGTTTTTCTTTTTGCGCGAGTGTGCGTGTGTGTAGTTTTCACTTCTGCCGGCAACCGGTGTTTTTTTTTTCCACCTGGTTATTATACCGGGCGAGCCTTGTAACAGAAGGAAAAAATTACACAGGTTCTACTACTCAAATGGAACTACATTAGTTGTGCAAGTTTCGAAAGTTAAGTAATTTAATCATTATGTTTAAGGCTCATAACATAAAGTACATTTGGAGCATAGCAAAGCATACTTACATAGGGACAGACAGACAGTGGAAAGCGACTTGTTTTATACTATGTAGTGGTGTGAGAGACCCGGAATATTGGTTTATTGTTCGTATAGTATACATACCTCAAAATAGAATTCCTTGTAGCAATACAAAAAAAATACACATATTAATTATAGAGTATTTCTTGCAAAATAAACAGGGCTCGATTCCGATTCAGAAAAATCAAAAATTTCGCATATTTTATTGAATCAGGCGTTACCTTGCGGAGATCCATTTCAAAGAATATTATATTGCTACTCCGCACTCACGTGCAAGATAACCAAGTCTGTGCGAAGTATTTTATTATGTTTTTACATGCAATCTCTACCTCCACTACTGCCACATAAAACATTATGGTACCTTTTCTCGTAAAATTTCGAAATAATTTCTTTGGCAGGTATGGTATGTCATTATGAAATTTACATTGGAAAGGTTCCATAGCGGTACGCAATGGAGTTTCTTTTAACCGGGTTTCAGGTGGGGGGAAGGTTTGGGGAGGGAGGGTTTCAGGGTTTTGGTTTTCACGAGGTTTTTAGGTAAAGATTTGCAACTTTTAACAAGAAACTACCGTGAGACTCACACATAATTACAACACAACGGATAACTCACGTATAAAAGCCGAAGGATTGCTCCGACAATTGTTTCGGACTATTTCGAAGCCCTTCATCAGGGAGCGCTCGCCCCGGCAGCAGCGAAACGAACACTGCGCGCCAACGCTCTGCTCGCGCGGCTACTCGGCGCAGCTGACATCGGCGCACAACTACCCTTATTTTTATCGTCATTTTTATTATAGTCTAAAGCAGGGCAGCACACAACACTGATCACGTCACTTTGTAAAGGTTCGCTCACACTCACCAGTGTTCGTTTCGCTGCCGCCGGGGCGAGCGCTCCCTGATGAAGGGCTTCGAAATAGTCCGAAACAATTGTCGGAGCAATTCTTCGGCTTTTATACGTGAGTTATCCGTTGTGTTGTAATTAGGTTTTTAGGTTTTTTGTTTTGGAGTTTGGAGTTATTTTATATGTATATGAATAAAACCTTACCTTTCTGATCAGAGCGGGACTATATTTCTTCTCAAACTTCTCCAAATATCCGCAATGCCAATCGCTAGTTATATGATTGGCAAGTTCACTACCATCAAACTCGCATTGGCACATCTTACACTTCCATCCCTTCGGCGTCTGGCATATGCTATGCCAAGCGTCAAAATCAATCTTCAACACATAATCGTTAAAAATAATAATCTTATTCCGCCTGTCTACATCGACGACATCATCCTTCTGTATGTTTATATTTAAGAAAATCTTGACTTTCGCTTCCGTTTCGTTCAAATATATGTTCTCTTTGACCGTGCTTATGTCGTATTGTTTCATGCCAGACCTTATGTCTGAT
This sequence comes from Pandemis heparana, assembly GCA_963854515.1. Classification (NCBI taxonomy): domain Eukaryota; kingdom Metazoa; phylum Arthropoda; class Insecta; order Lepidoptera; family Tortricidae; genus Pandemis; species Pandemis heparana. The sequence goes on from OY978033.1 coordinate 4,406,217, forward strand.
TTTCTTTGTTTGCCGGTTATTTTGGTGTTGGCAGCTTGGAGCTCGTGTGTCGGCCAGCTCAGATGTTGGGTGACCTGTTTTCTGGTGATGAGGACGTTGCATATGCTGCAGTGGTACATCAGGTAGATCTGGAAAGGAAAATACGAGATCTCTCAGAATTTTTCGAAAATTTAAGGTGTAACTGGTTATCCCTTTAAGGCATAAGTTCGCCTACGTACATCTGTTTATCTTAATACCTGTAAAATTAATGTGTTTTATGTACAATAAAGAGTTATGATGATGGATGGATACATACATATATGGGGAATTTAAATAAAAACTGCCATATAGTAACACCGATTGGTTACGTAACGTAATGTCATTGTGTACCACAGATTCAAGCAGCCATTTTTTTTTCAATTTGTGATGTTATGGACGTACTTCTAATCAGCCTATATGGGGCCGACCAGACTGAGTAAAATGTTTTTGGCTCAACGAAAAAAAATCTGCAACTTTTTTCTGTAGCTAAGGATGGTTATTCCTATCAATAGAAAAATCATAAAGCACTTTTAAAATAAACATCCATACCCAATCAATAAGTGTTGGAAGTCTATGGGTGATGGTCTGGTGTTCTTTTACCATCAGTATCGGATGACCCACTTGCTCGTTTATCACCCGCTCAAAAAACAATTTAAAAAAAAACTCACCTGTCGTAATAAATCTTCCTTATATTTGTCCACAAACAGGCACTTCTCCATATTCTCCATATGACCGCGACTGTCGACATGTTTCTTCATTCCCCCATCCACAATAAAAGCACACACGAAACAGTATTTCGTTCCATCGCCAACATCAACTAATGTATTATAAGCGGTATTAGTTATTTTAATATAAGCAGTCCCCAATTTCACATACACATATTCTTCAACGTCAAAATCTTCACAAACAGACTCATCTGTATCATCAAATACATCCAATTCCTCTTTACCACCATTTTTAACTTCTATAAACTCAGTAGACGCTATATTATCAAAATTATCTTCTGTTTTGGTACTTTTATCATCAGCAACTTCAATTACTTCTTTGGCTGCTGCTTTTTCATCTTTTACAGTCATATTATTAGCGTCTTTCGCTACTTTTACTGTTCTATTGCCAGTATTACTAGAATTGTTATTATCAATACTTTTGAGTGGTTTTTGTGGTTTATTTCCATTACTTGTATGTCCCAAAGCTTCGTCATAGCATCTCATGTGTTTCTGTTCGTATTTGTGACCGTATATTATAGCCGGTATCAACTGTATCAGTTCGTTACATAAGGCACAGTGAAGAGCTTCGCGAATCTGAAAGATAAGCGATATCATAATCATATCTTTGTTTATCAGTAGTTAGGTAATTAATAAAAGTAGTAGGAAAGTTTCTAGTTTCCACCCTGGATAATCACATATTTAATTGACAACATTTCAAATATTAAACTAATGATTTTTTTGTTACTGTTATAAAGAAGATTAAATTTTAAGCTTCCCGTATTTTTTTATTTTCTTGTAAGTCTTCATTTCAACGCAAAAAAGCTATTTTAAGAGCTGCTCATTCTAAAAGGGAGTAAGTGAAAAGTGATGTCATTTAGTATACAGGATGTATCAGATACCCCCTAACAATAATCCACTGGGGCTATAGAAGCTAAAAAAATATTTTGAAAAAAATTGGAGTTTTTTTTTTTTTCTATAGGAATGGTTATATACCCCAGTGGATTATTGTTAGGGGGTGTCTGATACACCCTGTATACTGTGTTGCAAATAAATATAAATCTTAAGGCCAATTTCTCGAAATGGTTTTCGATTTAGGGCAAATGAAAAATTTGTAATGTTGTCAATTGACTCTGATTTTGGTACTTAGTACCCATAGAAAGAACGCTTAACTGAGTCCCGGCGGGCGCGGGGACCGCGGGGTAGGCGACGGGGCTTCTCTCTGTGCGGGCGGCAGCGCACTCCCCGCCCGCACCGCTCTCGGTCCCCTTTATCGTCCTACCCCGCACCTCTGTACCCGCGCGGCCGAGAACTCAGTTACAGTCAGTCTATAGTAAGGCTTGTTAATGGTACTAGACAACGATATACATAGTCATATAGAGAAATACATACTTAAATAGATAGAAACAACCATGACTCAGGAACAAATATTCGTGCTCACACAAATATATGCCCTTACCATGATTCGAACCCGGGACGCTTGCTTCGCCGGCAGGGTCACTACCAATTAAGCCAAACGCGTCGTCAAACACTATAAATAGGAAATTGGGTAGCCGTTTCTCCATACAAACATATTCAAAGTTTCCTCCCTGGATAATCACATGGGAACGAGTAATTTTACCATACAATTGACAACATTTCATATTTCCGAGCCTATAATTTTAATGGTTCTCTGTATTTTGTTTGAAAAGATGAACATGCTGACGGTTTAATCTTTTCGCTAGGGCTTGTATTCAATTTATAATTAGTTTATTTATTTGTGCTTATTCTTAAAGGGCGTAACTCCGATACTATCACAGAATACACACTTATCCCTTTGTCTTTTCTCTATAGAAAAAAAAACTGACGTTAATTTCAAATTGTCAATGTCAGGCACTATTCTCCAATATTCGATTTTCGAGGTTCGCTTCGTGCTGTTCCGCTCATACTAATAGTCATTATCTTGAGAGTGAGAGAGAAGGTATGCAACGAAGTTCGAAAATAGAATCACCGTTTCACCTATCCTTTGGTAGTATTGGTAAAATTAGGACATATTTCTAATTATTTTTTATTTTTTATAATAAGCGATATTAAAATTATTATAAACATATTGCAGTGATCAGGAGGCAAAATGCTTTCGAACCATATACGTGGTAAGGTTCAAAAGTTTCCGGCCTAATAATGAAAATTAACGTTTAGGTTAAAAAAAATATTTTTATTTTTCAATGTAGTCTCCTCCTATTGTTATACATTTTTCAGATCGTTTGATTAACATTTCTATGCCTTTAAAATAATATTCGGAAGTTTTGTCTTCGAAATGCTCGAAAACTGCAGCAGCGACCTCATCATCGGACGAAAATTTTCTCCCCCTTAAGTCCGATTTAAGTTTAGAAAATAAAAAATAGTCGCTTGGAGCTAGATCAGGGCTGTAAGGTGGGTGACGGATTGTTTTAAATCCACATTTAGATATAGCCGCCTTTACAACTGCAGCCGTGTGGACAGGCGCATTGTCATGAAGAAGACGGACACCCCTGCTGAGTTTTCCTCGACGTTTAAGCTTTATTGCTTCTCGCAACTGGTCTATAAGGCAAGCATAGTAACTGCCGTTTACTGTCTGATTGCGTTCTTTGATATCTATAAGCCATATCCCTTCGCAATCCCAAAATATTGTGGCCATTATCTTTTTGGTAGATTGGCACACCTTTGCCTTTCGAGGGGGTGCTTCCCCAGAACGACGCCACTCCATCGACTCTCTTTTCGAAAGAGGATCATAGTATAAGACCATAGTTTCGTCTCCGGTAACAATGGACTGGATAAATTCACTCTCACATGACTTGAACTCCTCTAAAAGTTCCTTGGAGCACGCCACTCGTTCAGCTCGCTGAGCACTCGAGAGAAGTTTCGGGACCCATCTTGCACTAACCTTATTCATGTTTAGATGGTCGTGTAGAATCCTAAGGACTGTTATTTTCGTAAGTCCCGTTCTTGACGCTATTTCCTTCGTCTTTAGTCTTCTGTCCTTCAGTACCTCTTGTTCGACTAAATCGACGTTATCTTGCGTAAGAACCTCAACAGGGCGGCCTGGTCGGGGTTCGTCATCGATGGAATCACGCCCTAAACGAAACTGCTTACACCAATCCTTAACAGTCGAAAACGAAGGGGAGGAATTCCCGTACACGTTATCTAACCTTTCTTTGATTATAGTTGGACTTATGCCTTCCTTTGTCAGAAATTTTATCACTGATCGATACTCCAATTTGAACATTGTACAAATTACACCGCTTTTTATATTTAAATCAAAGAAAATTTTATGAAAACGAAAGTTACAAACCACGAAATTATCCACACAATAGCTGAATAAATGACAAATAAAATGACATTCATTTGTTTCTTGTTTTCTTCTTTTAAATATATACGGCCAGGAACTTTTGAACCTTACTGGTATATATTTTCAGGTTTTATAAAAATGAGATGTTGTCAATTAATAATAGGGAATATGCATTAAGAAAAATATTACATTTCTTAACTATATTATGATTAGGACATATGAGGGAACAGATGAACGAACATACATAACATACCTTGCTTGTCAAAATCAAAAGCAACCTTTGCCTTAGCCGTAGTCGGGTAAAAATATCGTAAACATTACTAAAGTCTATTTATTTTAGCTAGATACTAAATTGACAATTGCAAATGTCAAATCGTGAAATAATGATACCAGCTTTTATTGTTTAGTGGTGAACTCGAAACCATCGACAATGTTTGTGGTCTGAATACAAGAGGTTTGGTCATGTTATATTTTAAGAACAAAAATACGATTGTATCATAATCAAGCAAATTTAAAGGTTTATTAGTTTATTACACTAGCTTATACATACAAAAATCTATACTAAATTTAATTTATCGTTAACTTTCGATAGTGGTGGCACATCGCTATTTTTGAATTGCAAAAAACAGGCAACACAGGTAATGTCATTTTAGTATCTAGCTAAAATAAATACCCCCTTATTCATAAACGCACTATAGGCCTCTGGGTATTTATTTCATTTGGTGTAAATCGGCTGTCCGCGACAATATCACCATCCAAATGATGATGGATGTTTACCGTGTGTAAAAGTATCTTGTAATAAGGAATGATTTCTAACGGCCGCCTCTTTTAAATTTTTGATATATAAAGTAATGTGAAAGTTATTTCGTTCAAAAGGGCCAAAATGTCATTACCAAGGTGTGTCCGCTTTCCAATTTTCGGTAAAACTTCTGCAAAAAGTTCCATTTAACTGGCGTTTACGGCTGAAGCTACTATTTCCCTAAAAAGTTTCATAGTTATATCATACAATATTGATTGCACAAATTAAAACGCATCATATAAAACGGAACAGTAACATCGTACATTTGGGTTCCTGTTTAACTCGTCATCACCGTGGCACAACGTAACGCGACATATAGCTCTGCACTGAACAGCTCTGCACAACCCCCGCCGCTCCCCCCGCGTGCCTACTGTCACCATTCAGAAGGCAGAGTGAGCCCACGTCGCGCAAAGCAATATTAAGAATTTATTTATTTTTTACAAAGTCGTACCGTGGTTTTTGTCACAATAATATTGACATTCCCGTTGGTCTCATTCCTCGGTAGGTACATGAATTATTTATATTTATCATATTTTATCGTATAGCCTAACCGATTGATTATGACGTAATCAGTAAATCATTTTGGAATATCTAATATGGTACATGCTAAACTGAAAATAGCTGCATTTTGTCATTACCAAGGTGGTCATTACCACTGATTACCGTGGACTTTTTACCCACGGAAAGGACGATTATTCCATGGTAATGACTTTCTGCACTTAATTCTGTAAAGACCTTGGCTTTTATATATTTTTCCATTTTATATCTGTATTCATTTGATTCTGTATTTTTGCAAATATTTATCACGTTTTTATCTGTTTCAGTGGAAGAAGTAAATAAATATGCCAAGTAAAAAAGGAGATAGTAAACAAGAATTGCTAATAAAAAAAACGGAAAAGTAGCTAAAAAAAGACGCGAAAAAATTAAATCTAACACTGAGCTGTATACCTAGAAAAGGAAAAAAAACGTTATGCTCAAAGAAAAGAGGCATGAAAAAACTTCTATCAATAAATGAATTAAAAAAATGCAACGTCTGCTAGCTAAGCAAGAATAAAAAATTTAAAAGATGTCTTGCAATAACAATGTGTTCCTTTATATTGTGTTATTATTATTTAAGTGATTTGTTAGAAAATATAATGGTGTGCGGAATAATTTTCCTTTGTGAATAATTATTGTACTTAGACACATTAAATAATAATGACGGTCTTTCCGAATGTGCTGGTACATTCAAAAAAAGACATGTAAAAGAGCCCTTGGTGGCCTATTTGCAAAATAAACTTTTGACTTTTGAAGAGAAAGAAAACAATTTTTTTGAAAAAAGATCATTTTCTACTTCAAAGAATTTCAAATGTGTGAGCAAAACTATATGAAGCTACTAAAAAAATCATTATGTTACTCATATTTGGTATTTTATTATTTATTTGTTTAATATTTACATTCTTTTATTTAATAACCAAATTGATTAAATACTTCGGTACTTTGAAATACGTCAAAATCTGTTTAAATTAATTAGAGATAGGAACATTTATCATTACCATGTGCTATCGTCATTACCAAGCATGCAAAATGTCATTACCATGACGCTTAAAACATTGCGGGTCCATATCTTCAATTTTTGGGCTCCTAAAAGATGGCCTTTATTTTTTTTATAACCCATGTATCACAAACTGTCAATTAAGATTAAGTATGTGATTGAAAACAATTTTATTTTTATTTTTTTAACAAAGTGCCCAATTTACACCAAATGAAATAAATACCCCTCTGCTAAGTTAGTAATCGTTTGTCCTTATCTGTGAAAGGTAAATGTCAAAGTGACAGATAAGGACAAACGATTACTAAGTTAACAGAGGCCTATAGTGCGTTTATGAATAAGGGGGATAGACTGTACAGGCGCTGAAGTAGTTAAAACTTACCTGTCTAAACATATGTATGTTAAAAGCTTCTATAAACGGTGTACGTTGCAGCAATATTATATGCTGCAGACTGTTTATATGCTGTTTAATATTGCTCGCATCCACATTCACTTCGCAGAGACCGCAATAATAGTCGTTCTCCCTCGCACACACTATATTAAACGCCATCTTGGATATCTTTATATTTCTACCATAAGCAAATATCACTATGCTATCCTCTTTAACATTACTATTGGCTAATATGAGCTCGTTATACATTTTCAAATCGGCTTCATTCACGTTAGCTGTAGATTTAGCTACATTACTGTTGTCGAAGTCTAATTTTTTGATTGTACTGTTGTTGATGGCGTTTTTCATGTTCTCTTTGTTGTTGTTGGTGGTGTTGTTGTTGTTTTTTAACGGTGTGCGGGCTGGCGAGTCTGCGTGCTTGGCTGGGTGGTGGGAGTCTATGTGGTCATGCATCTCGTGGATCAACTGTAGGTTGTTGCAATGGGCACAGTGGTAGAGTTTGTCGTCGACCTATAAAAAAATATTACAAGTCAAATCTAACTTCTAACTAATATTATAAATGCGAAAGTATGGATGGATGGATGGATGTTTGTTTGTTACTCAATCACGCCAGAACGGCCCAACGGATCTGGATGAAATTTAGCACACAGATAGAGAAAAGTCTGGAATAGCACATAGGCTACTTTTTATCCCGGAAAATTGCGTAGTTCCCGCGGGATAGCGATAAACGAATTCTTTGCAGACGAAGTCGCTGGCAACAGCTAGTATGGAATATAAAGCAAACCAGAAGCCGCTACAATAAATAAATATATGTTATAAACTAGCTTCTGCCCGCGACTTCGTCCGCGTAGAATTAGACTTAAGCGTGCGACCAAACCGCCGCGTTTACGCAGTGACGTGTCGTATGCGTCACGTTTTCTTACAGTTTCTTCATACATTTTGTTGCGATTCCGTAACGTCACCGTTTTTTAAGCGGCGGTGTGGTCGCACCCTTAGAACTGATGAAGATGATGAGTATATATCTAAAGTAACTAATATTATAAATGTGAAAGTATGGATGGATGGATGGATGGATGGATAAATGGATGGATTTCGACGCGATTTCGTCTGTAAAGAATTCGTTTATCGTTATACCGCGGGAATTTTCCGGGATAAAAAGTAGCCTATGTATATAGTTTCATCCAGATTCGTTGGGCCGTTCTGGCGTGATTGAGTAACAAACAAACATCCATCCATTCAAACTTTCGCATTTATAACATTAGTTAGATATACATATCAGTGCCGTGGCGTCAAGTATATCAGAAGGCAAGCCGAAGGGAACTTAACTAGCCTTTTCCTCTAATTCTGCACAATAAATTGCCCAACTGCCTTAAAATAGGCAAGCCAGTGGGAATCGAGTTCTATGGACACCACGACACTGATACATATATCCATCCATCCATCTCCAGCCTATATGCGTCCCACTGCTGGGCACAGGCCTCCTCTCAGAATGAGAGGGCTTGGGCTATAGTTCCCACGCGGGCCCAGTGCGGATTGGGTACTTCACACACATCATTGAATTGCTTCGCAGTTGTGTGCACGTTTCCTCACGATGTTTTCCTTCACCGAAAAGCTCATGGTAAATTTCAAATGAGATACATATGATATGAGATGAGAGATACACATGTATGTATGTTAAACTTGTAATAAACTCACCTGCCGAACTAAATGCATATCGTAAGCATGAACGATGCCACACTTCGCTAGTTTCTCCACGTGCCCGAGACTTCGGCAATGCTCGGCTTGCTGCCGAACATGCCCGAACTCGGTGCACACCATGCAATAGAACCGGTTAGGCTTCGGGTTTATAACCATGTTCCAAGAATTATATTTGACAGTCACCTTTTTGTTGCCTGTTGATAAAAATGTACGGTTAATTTTGTGCCAGATATGGCACATGACAGTCAGTGGGGTCACTTATGGCAGGTGTACACTCCGCAGTTTAGGCGCGTTCAACCGGTGCTCCTGCCGGGCAGGATAATGGCAGTAGGTTGCCGCTCGCCTCGCGCGCTGGCGTCGCGCGTTATTTGTGCACCTAGTTACCTAGCAACGAACAATGACTACTACAACCCTAAAGTTCGCGGTGATGAGCGGAAGTGCGCGGCATTGTATAATTAAATTTTATTTTGAATTTATAATTTAATGAATAATTTAGACATTGTAATTTTATTGTTTTATTATTATTTTTTTTTATTATTAATATTTAATGGGAGTAATAATTAAATTAATTTATATAGAATTTGATCACTTAATGTTGGGTCAAAACACTTCACGCGCCTCAAATGGCTGAATATATTAAGGGACTGATACTTAAAATACCATCTATGTAAATACCATATGTTCTGGTGAATAAATGATTGATTGATTGATACAGATGTTTTTGACGCCTTGGTACATATATTTATGCCCTTGACTGTACGTGAAAGGAAGTTAAATACTCGCCGAACGCTTATGTACTTTTTCAAAATATTAACAACTAGCTGTTGCCCGCGACTTTGTCCGCGCACCATTAAATACAGCCTATAACACTCGCAAATAATGTAGCTTTCTATTGGCAAAAGAATTTTCAAAAACGGAAACTTTACTTTAGTATAGAAAACATGAAGCTTACTTGTCGTAATTATACTTAACACTAGTTGGAGTTGGATGTGAATATGTCACATGTGGTACACTACAAAGAATAATTTTATTGTGAAAAGAATCCATGTGAAATATTTCAGCTTGCAAAAGCGGCTCGGAGAAGCTAAAATTTTGGCACTGGATGAGACAGCCGGCAGATCAGAAGATAACCAAATACACAGTCAATTTAAACGTGCCATATATGGTACGGTACGTGAGAAATTTCAGGTCTTTTTATAATCGTACATGTTAAGTATCTACAGGTAAATTACTGAATCCAGCCATCGTAGTTTATAGTGGTGACATTTTACCGTCTGCATAGGCATCGAAACACACGAGACACAAGTGTCACGTCTGTTCGAAAGCTGTCGTAACTACTGTCATTCACTTTCCATCTAAGAATCTACTAAGAAGTAACTACGGTTTTTTAGTGTATCAAATTCCAGACCTACCTACCTACCTACCTAGATCGATTTCCAGTACTTTAGGTAGTTCGTCAGTCTTCGGCCTTCTGGCCATAGACGCATAAGAATGTTCTAGATTCAGCGGTGGTTCAACATTATCATAAAAATCATCATCATCTTCCTCATCTTCATTTTCAACGTATTTTAGATCACCGTACGAATTACCATAGTCATTGTGGTCACTGTCGTTCCCATCATCGTCATCATCGGAACTTAAATCTATGTTATTATTGTTAATAGCCTTGGCGCTGTAATGATATGTGTCCGCTTTTTCATTGTGTGTGTTAGAATCATACATAATGTCGGAAACTTTGTTGATCGCAAAAAGCATTTTGTCTTCATGTTCTTTGCTTGTAAAATGATCGTCGGTCAGCGATACATTGAATAATATGTTACACACGCCGCAATGGTAGTAATTGTTAATCTGTAAAAGAAAAACATTTTATTAAAATTCATTTCAACTGTGAAAACAGTGGCCAGGGGAAGACGTGAAATTGTTTACACACGGCGGTAGTAAAAAAGCCTCGGGTCGCATGTTTATCACCCTCGCCTTAGGCTCGTGCGACAAGTTCCTGCGATCGGAGACATTCTTTATTTCACCACCGTGTAATGTACTATTATGACACAGTGTATAATTAAATAAATACTCACCCTTCTAACAATACTCAAATCGTACTTATATAAAGGTTTATGTTTCATCAAATTAGTTTTATGGCTATCCAATTTTACATGCTCTATGTCATCGCAGTATACTCCGCAAACTGCACAGTAAAAAGATGTCTCAGAGACGTAAGATAAAGTGTTCCATTGCTGGCTATTTAAAAATACATTGGCATTTATGATAATGCCGTACGGGACGACTTCGGTGTAGTACTCCAGATGGCGGTCTGAAAACAGAAAAGGAAAACTTCATATGACATAGAGAATATAAAACAGATGGAATATGTGATGATAGGTAGGAGAGAATTTCAATGAAAAATACGAAATGTTTCGATCCAGTATTACCCCCTTATTCAAAAACGCACTATAGGCCTCTGTTAACTTAGTAACTAATCGTTTGTCCTTATCTGTCACTTTGACATTTACCTTTCAAAGATAAGGACAAACGATTACTAACTTAGCAGAGGCCTATAGTGCGTATATGAATAAGGGGGTTAGTCTCTAAATCATGTGCCATATGTGGCACACTTAACTGTGAAACTAAAAGAACTAATTGACAACATTTAAAAAATTTCATTCGCCCTAAATAAAAAACCATTTCGAGAAATATGCCTATAGAAATCAAAAAAAAATATTGTTGTTCCTTGACGACAAATAAACCATCGATATATCGCTAAGAGATCGATACTATTGACGCTATCGATACCATGGACATTATGGCATTTTTTGATTAAAACTATGGATTCTTCTTTAGTGTGCTTAGTTGGTTTCGTAACGTAGACAGGATGGATTGATGAAGCGAAAAAGGCATTTCAGGAACGTAGCAAGTGAAACAAAGTACTGCCTACTATGGGAAAGAGGCGTGGCGGTATGTATGTAAGTATGTATTTTTCATTAATACTGTCTACGTACAAGGTAAATCAATATATCTTACCATCATTAACAGACATGTCAACATCATCCATTTTAGTCTTTGTAGAATATACCTCGAACCGTCTAAATTTCCCAGAAACAGAGTCCTCATCAAATGTTTCATCTATAAATGCCCTTCCAAATACGTGCATCGGAACATCATTATTGCAACTCGCGGGCACTGACGGTAGTAACGCCTTATCGACAAAAATGGACGGTAGTTCTTCCAACACTTCAGGATCGGAGGGCACCGCACTGAAAAGAAAACAATTTTTGGTTGATAATCAATGATAAATAAAATAGAAAACAGATGAAACAGTTAATAACTCGCACTAACCGCCCGCACCTCTCTCGGTCCCCTTTGTCGTCCTACCCCGCACCCCTGTACCCGTGCGCGTAGTTGATAACGTTATTATAAGTAAAGTATTATAACGCTATTTCATAACGTTATGGTTTTCTTTCCGTTATGATATGATATAACGTTATGAAGGAATATAGATTTTATTGGAACGAAATTTTAAACACAAACGAAATAGGTACCTATACCGGTATTATGTAGATATATCGTTTTTTTTTTCATAACGAGCCGCGTATTCACTGAGCGAGCCGCCTCGCGAGGCAGCCTCGGACGTTTGCCGCGCAACGCGCAACGATTGCCGCGCGAGGCAGCCTCATGCAAGAAATTCTACTGATCGAGGCTGCCTCGCGCGGCAAATACGAGCCACGGTGAGGCTGAGGCAGCATTGCGCGCTAATATTTCTCCAAACATCTTCTCTTTGTCCTCTATTTGTATAATCGGGACATTGCGCATCCCATAATAGTCTATATTCACCATATAGTTGTATTATTTAAGACACCGCTCTTTATCCATGACGCTAACACGCGACGATCAAGCGAGACAAAACACATCCGTCTTGAGTGAGCGCGGCAAACGTGCTGAGGTGGACAACGCGCGACTCGGGTCGAGGCACGCTCGCCCGAGGCAAGACGTGCGTTTGCCTCGGGCGAGGCACGTCCTGACAGGCCGAGGATTTGCCTCACGAAGCTGCCGCGCGAGGCGGCTCGCTCAGTGAATACTCGGCTATTTTAAAGGTTTTGGTTACTGTAATGTGCTGTTAAGGAGCTTCAAGCATATTTACGAGTTTAGTAAACATCGATATTTGGAGGTACAAGTGCCGGCACGTAAGTCTAGCGATGACCGTTGATGCGCAGTAGTCGAAAATAAGGTATCGCGGGGGAGTGCAGGGGACGCGGGCGGGCGTACTCCACGTTAGACTTACGTGCCGCCACCTGTATATATACGGAACTCTAAAAAGAGGTAGGGGTTCCAAAGAACATATTTTTATCGCTCTATTGTTGCCCGTGTTCATTAAGATAAGATTTTAAAAGGTGACAGTGCTTCGTAAGACTACCTGATCATTACAATACAATACAAGTACAACCATGTGTAAGCGTGGTATTTTAAAACAAAGCCCGTACTTGCGGTTTCCTTCCTTTAGCCGAATCCTACTAATATTATATTCGTACTTAGTCCGAGATAACTATGTAGTTCCGTCCTTTCTTGCTACTTGAACGCGACGTATAAAGACACCATAAACAAAAAACAGCACCTGTCAATACTAATCACATATGTCATCTGTCATTTCGCGCTCGAGCGCAATGGACACAAAAGATGTTTTTTCTTTCGGGAAAAATACTTTTTATTGTATCAGTTATCGAAAATATTATATTGCACCATGCCAAAAAGAGAAATACTGCAATTAGAGAAAAGGCTGGATAGAGATAGGAAAAAGTACGACGCAATTTCTACAGAACATCGGCTTCTCCAAAGGGTAAGTGATTAGGAATAATATAATACAGGGGGTTTAGGCAAAGAAATATACATCTCTCTTCCTTATAATTATAAGTTCTTTGCAACACGGGAAAGCTTTTCCCAAAAAATAGTTACGAAGAGATGAGAACGTACGTACATTCCGTGGGAATGCTATGTACCTACACGTCTCACTGTATGGAGACTTGAGTATAATTAACTCTGTTTAAAAGCATTATCGTGTGACGATTTTGCTATCTATCCGTTGGATAGTATTGGGTCAAACCTTGACATGTTTGTCACGATCCTAACCTAAATTGTTTGGGATAAACAAATTTTTGTTTTGAAATTCAGGCTTGGTATTTACTTTTTGCCTGCATATAATTCAGCTCAAATACCAGAGCTTGACCCAGAAACGGAACCTGTAGCATCAGAATTAGAAACTCAGATTACTTAATTAATAAACAAATAAATAATTCTGATCAAAGGGACTCAGAAGAAGTGACTGATATTTTGTCGGCACTAGGTGAGTCGAATACTGGTGAGAAACAGTATGGAGACAAGGTGCATGATCAGTTTTATAATACAATAAAGTATATCATTGTATATTGCCTGCCCAAGTAAAATAAAGAGAAACTTCTCGAGTCATTGCTGGTCCCTATCAACTGTAAACAGTTAGAAACGGGCTTGGCAAGTGTCAAGTTATTCACAACTTATCGAAGACTTTGACAGTCTGAATATCAATGCATATACCTATGCCTAATGCATAAATAACACATAAGAAATATTTAAGGTTCCAATTTAATTCGGGTTATATAAATACAATTGCTTACCATTTGGCATAAGCACCGCACCATTCCATTTCACAAATTTGTTAAAGCCGGTGATAGGATATCTTAAGATAAGACGGCATTCGCTTACTGGTTTATGTCAATGATCTGATTTGTCTGGGCTCAACTTATGATGAATGTGTCATTAATGTAAAAATTTTAAAAAAAGACATTTACAATGTCTAGGTTTGGTCATAAATGGGGAAAAGAGTAATTTTACTCCACTTAATATCAGAATTTTTTGGTTTCCAAATAGCTTGTAAAGGTGACATTAGCCCATACAAATATAAAATGGGAAAGACTGCGGAGGATAATTTAGAATTATTTAAATTTAGATTACTGCTCAGTTAGGAACTAGGATGTTAGGTAGTTTAGTTTCAGTATGGATGACAACATCTTAGGGTGTGTAATGTTCGTCATAACAACGATTTTTGCAAGTTTTAATTTCTCATAACACAAATATCAGAATTTCAATCTCGAAATATTGAGATCATACAAAAACAATATACATTTAAACAAATTGCCGAATTTCTCAAATCATAATATCAATTTGCATAAAATAATAATAATAATAATAATTAACTAATAATCATAACGGGTCCCCATGGGCCCGTGATCGGAAACCCGTACCAACAATAATAATAATAATAATAATTAAATAATAATAATAATAAATAATAATAATAATAATAATAATAATGATAATAAAAAAAAAAAAAAAAAAAAAAACTAACATTGAAGGCTAAGGCGGAAGCTACGCTACGCTTCGCTCCCGCCTTAGCCTTCTGAACCTAACCTATCCAAGTCGCTTCTGCTCCGAACCGTCTTGCTCGCTCGCTTCGCTCGCTCGCACAATGCAAATGTTTTATGCATTCGGCACCAGCCAAATTTAAATATGCGACAAGAGATAGTTCGCTTACTTATTAAACATATTTTGCATAATGTTATACCCTCTAATCATTGTTCTAAATGTCGTTATGGATTTTAACTATTATATTGAATAATCGAATATTCAAATGAATTTATTGCAATCGTTGTTATGACTAATGAATGTTATATTGCTTGAAGTTTATGCTCGGTAATAATATTATGATTTTTGAAAATAGTAAAATGAAATTATGCTAATGAAACGAAACTAGTATGATGATTGAACGGCACCCAATATCTAATGGTTTTGTGTATACAATAAATTTTGAAGCAGCAAAATTTAGGGCTTTGGAATGGTTGTGGGTAATTATGATAACATTATTACCATTGGCCAGAAGGCCAAAGAAGATCTCACATGGTGGAAGAATAATATTAGGACTAGGCCACATAAAGCAATATAATTTTGCTTTAGAGATTTTCCCAGATGCATCTTTAGTTGTTGGGGTACAGTATGTAATGGAAAGAGTGCTAAGGGAAGTTGGCCAATAGAAGAAAATAAAAATTACATTAATTATCTAGAGTTTTTAGCGTTATATTTTGCTTTATGATGCCTTGCAGATGAGATTTTATTACGAATTGACAATACTACTGCCATTTCCTATATAAATAGGATGGGTTCTATTCAATTTCCACTGTTAAATAACCTTGCAAGACAAATTTGGAAATGATGCGAAGCAGGACATCTATGGATTCTTGCATCATATATTAATTCTAAAGATAACTCTGAGACAGATTATGAATCTCAGAGTTCAAATCAGGATATAAAATGGGAATTATCACAAGAAGTCTTTCAAACAATAGTTGACTCAATAGGGTATCTATCTATTGATCTGTTTGCTTCTCGTTTTAATGAAAAATGTGTTAAATACATTTCCTAGCACAGGGATCCATTTGCATGGAACATTGACGCCTTTACAGTCGAATGGAGGAGGTTATTTTAAACATTCCCTCCATTCTCGTTGATCTTAAAAGGATTGCGTAAAATTAAGACCGATAGAACAACAGGAATATTAGTATTTCCAGTATGGCCCAACCAAGCCTGGTATCCATTGTTAAAATTTCTCATAGGCTCAGAAGTATGGTCACCACATCCCTTACATCTTCAACTTACCCTGGGGGCCTGTATATTATCAGGGAATCAATGAAGAGAAGAATGATACCTAATAGTATCTCTAGCCAAGAATAGCTTTAAGCAATATGATTCACGTTTAAGACAGTGGTGGCAATTCTGTAAAACTCATAATGAAGATGTAGTAAGCGTTGTTGTACCCAAGATTATATCATATTTAATGTTAGTATTTCAAAAAGAAGCCAAACTTTGAATTGCTAACGGTTAACTTGGTCTTTAATTTTAGATAGCCATAATTATAGATCTGATAATGACGATAGAATAAAACGCTGGTGTAGGGGAGTTTATAAACTACTCCCAGGTATAGGTACCTAATACTCAAGTAATCATAATCAAGTACCTGGGACCCAGCCACTGTTCTGTCTTACCTCAAATACTGGTATCTGTAGATTGCAAACTGTTGAATAAATATCTTTTATTATTATTATTATTATCCTTTAGAAACTTTAAATTTAAAAGAGCTCACTTTAAAGTCTATTGTTATTAGTTTTGACTACAGGACAGAGGGTCTAAATGCGGTCGCTAATTAATTACAGTAGATTAAATTAAATTATGAAGAAGGCGTCGACATATTTTTATCAGATATCCAAAAAACCTCAGCTTCAAGACGGTTTATGAATAAATTATCTCTATCATGTTTCAGTAATAATCCAGACTTTTGCCCGGTATAGACCCTGTTAGAATATTTGAAAAAGAACTAATGACTTAAGACAGATAGTGACTGCATTAAATTATTTCTGACTGTAAAACTTCACAAACCAGCTTCAACACAAACAATAAGTAGATGGCTCAAATTAGTGATGAAAGACAGTAGTATAGATGTCAATAAGTTTTCTTCACATTCAATTAGGCACGCAGCATCGTCGCCAGCATACCGTACAGGTCTCACAACAGACAGTTTTTTAAAAGCTGTTGGGTGGTCTAGCAGGTGGTCTACCTTTGCGAGACATTATAACAGACCTCTAATCATTGAGTGTAATGCACAAAATGTATTTGCCCAATCTGTGGCATTGCCTAATTATTCATTAAAATAATGTTAAGATTTTAAATTTAAATGTAGAATGTAAATTACCAAAGGCTGATTTTCTTAGGATTTCCTGTGGTTTTAAAATTATAAGAAGTAATGTTACTAATTTTTGTTGTTTTAAATAATTATGTTCATTTTGATTTATTATTAAGAAAATAAATACCTATCGAAATTTAATTTGGATGTTTATAAATATGTTTATTTTTGCTCTAAACATCTACATAGTTATCTCGGACTAAGTACGAATATAATGATAGGATTAAACGAACTTACCTGAAGTGAAGTTCGATCCTGATTATATGAAGTACTTAGTCCGAGATAAGGGAGCCTCCCGCCCTCCTCACGGATAGTCACTTTCTTACTATCCCCCTAGGCCTTATTATGACGACTCTAAACGTAATGACATATGTGATTAGTATTGACAGGTGCTGTTTTTTGTTTATGGTGTCTTTATACGTCGCGTTCAAGTAGCAAGAAAGGACGGAACTACATAGTTATCTCGGACTAAGTACTTCATATAATCAGGATCGAACTTCACTTCAGGTAAGTTCGTTTAATCCTATCATTATAAATGCGAAAGTTTGTGACGATGTGACGATGTGAGTGAGTGAGTGTGTATGTTTGTTCCTTCTTCACGCTAAAACGACTGGACGGATTTGGATATAATTTGGAAGGGAGATAGCTGGTACCTTAGATTAGAACAAAGGCTACTTTTTATTCCGGAAAACAGCATAGTTCCCGGGGGATAGCCATAAACATGTCAATTGCTAATTCTACGCAGACGAAGTCGCGGGCAGAAGCTAGTTCCAATATAAAAGGTAACTTTAACTTCATAAACACCTTTCCATTGTCTTTCATTCCTAAGTCTGTTTAAAAAATCAACTGTCCTAAGTACCAAAAAAGGTACCATTGACCCCTTGTTTATAAAGATATAAACAAAGCAAAATGGTTACCTGGTATTGTGTTAATCTACCTGGACACAATGCCTTAATTATTATGCTATCCTACACCCGTGTCGTGTTAATTTCGCAAAATACATTCGAATGTGGGTTCGAATCCCGGTAGGGGCAGACATTCTTTGATGAATACGAATGTTTGTGCCTGAGTCAGGGTGCGACCACACCGCCGCTTAAAAAACGGTGACGTTACGGAATCGCAACAAAATGTATGAATAAACGGTGAGAAAACGTGACGGATACGACACGTCACTGCGTTTACGCGGCGGTTTGGTCGCACCCACATGGATGTTGTATGTATTTAAGTATGTATTCATCTACATTATATAAGTATGTTTATCAGTTGCCTGGTACCCATAGTACAAGCTTTGCAGTTTGGGACTGGGTCAATTGGTGTAATTTGTCCCATGATATTTATTTATTATTTTTAATCCTACTAATAGGTATTATAAATACGAAAATTTGTGAGGATGTGATGATGTGTGTGTGTGTATGTTTGTTACTTCTTCACGCTGTAACGGCTGGACGAATATAGATATAATTTGGAAGGGAGATAGCTGGTACCTTAGATTAGAACAAAGGCTACTTTTTATCCCGGAAAATTGCATTGTTCCCCAGGATAGCAATAAACATGTATTGCTAATTCAACGCGAAATCGCGGGCAGAAGCTAGTGTATAATAAATTATCTTTACTAATCCTTACTAATATTATAAATGCGAAAGTAACTCTGTCTGTCTGTTACACGCCTAAACTACTGAACCGATTTTAATGAAAATTGGTATAGACATAGTTTCAGTCCCAGGAAAGGACATATACCTAGTTTTATCCCGGAAAACCGTACCGGTCCCGTGAGATAGCGATAAGCTAACTCTGCGCAGACAGAGTCATGGGTAGGGCTTGCAATCCGGATAACCGGATATCCATATTATCCGGATATCCGGACATGTTTCAAATCCGGATAGGAGGCATTTCATTATCCGGATAATTTGGATAATTCGAATATCAGATATTAATGCACACATTTCAACAACGTCAAAAATCCACCCAGTTATGAGATTTTCCTTACATTTAATCATTGACTCGTCTAAATTTCACTCAAATATCAATTCTCTGACAACAAACGTAAAAATATTTATTTTCACTTTAATTGTATGAAATATGAAAGTAATCCTACTACTATTATAAAGGCGAAAGTTTGTAAGTATGGATGTATGGATGTATGGATGTTTGTTACTCTTTCACGCCAGTACGGCTTAACGGATCTGGATAAAATTTGGAACAGACATAGTTTATGATTTGGAATAACACATAAGCTACTTTTTATCCCGGAAAATTGCGTAGTTCCCGCGGGATAGCGATAAACGAATTCTTTGCAGACGAAGTCGCGGGCAACAGCTAGTTTTTAATACTTTAAAGTATGGCACATAAATTACAACGTCAAAAATCCACCCAACTGTGAAGAACAAGATTTATAATAGCTTTTAAGTACGACGGTCATACCAAAAGAAATTTGATACTCAAAAATTATAAACTGTATCTATTCTTTCTTATGACTATCCATTTTTCGAAGTATTCACCTTGAACATTTATACACCTCTCCATCCGCTTAAACCTTCGAAAATGATTAAACTCTTCTTTGGACACCATCGCAATTTCAATCTGATAAGCAGCCAGGGCATCTTCTTTGCTTTCGAATCGCTATCTTTTTAATGTTTCTTTGATTTTCGGAAAGAGGTAAAAATCACAAGGTGCTAGGTCAGGGGAATACGGCGGGTGAGGCAGAATAGTGACGTTTTTTGAACCGAAAAAGTCAAGCGTTCTCGCAGACGTGTGGGGGGCGGCGTTGTCGTGATGCCAGAGCAGATGCTGTTCTGGACTTTGGCCGCTTGTCACACCAAGCTGACAATACTTTTGGGGCACAAACAGTAGTAGTAGTAACATACCATTCCGAATTAACTGTTTTTTGATCCTCCAGCAGAACAGTAACAACATGTCCCTTCTTGCAGAAAAATGACGCAGCCACTTGTTTCTGTGTGCTTCGTGTTCGGCGACATGTTGTTGGAGTCGGTTCGTCTTCAAAGCACCATACTCAGTCTGTCGCTTTGTTTCAGAATCATAGTTATACAATCATGTTTCATCACTTGTCAGTATATCATAAATATCTTTATTAGCGTCGAATTTATTTATCAAAAATTTGCTCCAATCCACGCGACGTTCTTTCTGCAAATCGTTGAGTTTGTGTGGCACCCATCTTGAACAACGCTTATGGAGGAACAGTTGTTCGTGAATTATAGTTTGCAATGCTGCTGATTCAATACCCAGTTCTCGCTCAAACTCTACTAGATTCAACAAGAAAAAAATAAAAAAAAATACGTAGGCTTACCGAGTCTTCCATTTTTAAATTTATAACTAAATAACCAGCGTTTATGATGGTGTACTCGTACACCTTGCCAGTATCAATCATATGAGCATGGAGTACCTAATTTCTTTTGGCATTCCCCTCGTACCTACTTAAGTATTTTTATTGTTTTTGATTCATACATTTATTGTTGTCGATTATTTGATTTGTATGTACACTAATAAGGATTTCATTCTGGTTAATATTTAAAACTGTAAACAAACATAGGTACATATTTTTTTAATTACTCACTCATTAAAGTGACAAAATAATTATTTTTAAGTCCTTACCAAACAATTTTGGTTGAGTTGATTAAAAAGACTCATCATTATGTTGAGTAAATAATTTTTAAATTATAATTAGCGTTTTTTTTAATATTTGGAAAATTATTCAAATTATCCGAAAAAACCGGATATCCGGATACTGAGATTTGATGTATCCGAAATATCCGGATAATAAAAAGATACCGGATAGTGCAAGCCCTAGTCATGGGCAACCACTAGTTACCTATACACATAATACACTCATTAAAAAAAAAGTGTAATGATGAGAATTGCTCAATTCCCAATGTGCATGCATTGCGGCAAGCTTGAGGATTTAATACATTTTTTGATGGAATGTGAAGTCACAAAGGACAATAGAGAGAGGTACTTGACTGATGTGAGCCTGCTTAATAAAGCAGTTAACACAACATTCCGACATCAGAAAATGCAGTACAAATATATAGGTTCGTGAAATACTCCTTTGCTGCCAGAGAATCTGGTAGTGGGCGGGGGAGTGTTTGATGAATCTGACCCAAGAGACATCCAATGAGGCTGGCATAGTCACACAGGTGCACTTTAAGCCTCGTAAAAATTTTAGTTAAAAAAAAAAAGTCTAAGGATATTTTTTATCCCTAGACAGTTTTGAACATAATTTCTAGACGACACTGAAAATTAGAACACTGAAAAATCCGAAAAGTAAAGCTATGGCCGGGAATCGAACCCGTATCCTCGTCACCGTGACGCGTGCTTTACCCCTACACCACCCATAGCAGGTAAGTAAGCCTTCGAATTTTTCTAGTTTTGAACACTTCAATACACAGACATATTACTACAGCAGAGTCGAAAGATCAAATTTGTCTAAGGATAATTATCCCAAGGCATTTTTGATGTGTGTATGTACATTATTAATGATAAGATAATTATATTATTTTGTTAATTAAAATAATAAATTGGAGGTGTTAATGTGATCCCAATGATATTTCAAAGTATAGATATGTTACGTTCCTAGTAAATTGCGTTTGAAAAACGTTCCCTCTGTGAACTGTCACATTGACTGTCACGGACTACTCATACTGTGGCTTGTTTGAGGTAAATGAGACAATTGGGTCATTTATGAATCTTCAACTCGGGCGCGGTAGTGACATATCTACTTCCAGTTCATATGTAATATCATTGTGTGATCCTGAGTTGACCTTTGTCAGATGACTCAGTACTATTGTATAAATTTGTAAGACACGCCTTTGGCTCCAGAGCCTCGGACTCTTACTCTAATTTTAGATTTAAAAATATAAGGCATCATGCTATCCAAATTTTGTAAACCCCAATAGTTAACAGAAATTTGGTTAATATTAAAACCCAGTTAGAAACCTAGTACTATTCAGAAGTTTGCTCTTGCCAAGTCAGTCAGGTTTTACACTTCACCGTTTCAACTACCAATAGTTCAGGTCCTGCTTTTATTCATATTTATCACTTTTATTTCAAAACTCAAGTTTATTTTGCAAATATGTTGTTAGGGCTCTTTTTCTTTCTCTTTTTTTTTAAATCATACATGTTTTTATTCTCTTTTAGACTATCAGTACAATGCATGAGCTCCTAGAACAATGGTCGGCAACAGGCGGACCGCGGTCGAACCTCGGACCGCCAAATATTGTAATGTATTGTATACTTAGTATCAATTAGTACATAGATAAGGTGTACTCGTTTTTTCTGGATCTCATAAAAAAATTCTCAAAAGTATCCGGACCACACCGAAACCTACTTGCCGACCCCAGTCTTAGAACAACATAAGGATTTCGAGTACCATCGGCCAATTCCAGTATCACACATAGGAGTGTGGAACGCAGTGAGTCTGCGGTCTTTTTAATTACTATAGCACAGTAAATAAAATGTGCTAAGATGAAAATTATCTATACAAATAATATAAATGCACAAGTAACTGTCTTCGTCTCTCCGTCTGTCTGTCAGCCATTTTTGACAGCAAAACTATCATACCAGCTTGGTAACTTAGCATGAAGATAAATTACAACAGCGAGGGACAAAATATGCAAAGCATAGACCCAAATACGAAATAATTAATACATTATGAATTAATTATGGTTAATGCATTTGCAAATTAAAAACACTACAAAATGAACATACAATCATCAAAAATATATGCAAATTAAACCAGTTTGTGTGGTGATAAGGATTAAATGACTATCCTATTGATTATATAAACCATTAAGATGACAAAACTTTCCTATAGGTTAAATTAAATACCACTCAATTTAAGTTTATCAGTAAACTCTGTTCCATCACGAAAAATTCTAGGATATTTCGTTAAATTTGATTTCGTATTCAATGTGAACAGCATTAACAGTAATTTTATGTAAGTAACAATTTCGTTAGAACGTGGTGTTTATTTAAAAGCTTTGTAACTGTTTTGCAATGTATAAATACTTGTCTCCATTTTCAAAAGGACTAACAAATTACTAATAAACTTACTTTTTTCACATTTTACACTGGACTAGACGGAACATTTGCATTACGTGCGCAATTAAAGAAATAACTCTGAACAAATTTAATAATAGAAAGATAAAGTTACGAAATTCGATCTTACCGTTAGCGTACGAAAAGAAACAATACAATACCGTACTTTTTCACAAAGTTATGTCCATAAATTTAATACTCAAAACGGATTATTTTTTTAGATTAAAAAATAAAACGGGTTAATGAGGTCACTAAAAGGGGTAGGCTGAAAACAATGTCTTGTCGTCTGAACTGAACTGACTGCAATGAGGATATAATCATCACTAAACATAACTTTACCTTGAATACATAGTATAAATATTATGGAGTTTAGCCGGGTGTAATTGAATTAATCACTTCACAGAATACGCGTCTAACAATGTTCCAAACAAAGGGATACGGTTTATTTAAACATTTTTATCGCAGTTACAAAATTGTAAATCACTCACTGTAGCAAAATATACTCTGGTAAAGTACCGTACCGATTTAAAAGTCGGTCTGGTAGTAACTAGTTGGGTTGGCTGTCAAAAAAAACATAAAGCCACAGATTAAGTAAACAAGTCTAATCTTAGTCAAATACCGTTCAATTATAAACAAATTATTGATAAACTATAAATAAAAAATAGTTTTAATTAGCTAGATAATTAATTATTATGTTTACTTACTCGTCACTCGGCAGCTCACTAACTTCATCACCACATGAAAATATATATCGTATTAAGGATAATAGCCACAATTTTAGTACTAGTATTATTTCACAAAATTTCTCTAGGCCCTTCATGTTTTCGTAACGGAAGACGGAGGCGTTGTGAGTTATGAGGGATAAGATGGTATTTTATTTATTTACGGAGAAACTATTGTTAAACTGTTCATAGCTAATGTATTGTTCCCTTCTCATTTTATGAGCTTGCGCTCGGTCCCAAAGAGAATGGTGCGGTCACAGATTACTAAGAGGTGCGGTGCGCGGGTATATAGAACGGTCAGGTAAGGAACTGAACTACTAAATAGATTAGAAACAGTCGTCCTTTTTTCATGTTGGCAACAAAAAATAAAATTAAGGGGACTTTTCTTAGTCTGGCTCCACAAACTACTAAGGGATACTAACGTCTGGCTCTTAGTCTTTGAATATTATGCACCTAATAATTTCGTCTTTAATAACGCTTCCGCAGTGTGTGAAAAAATTATGCGGTGTTTGAGAACAAAATAGCCACGCACACGTGACTTTTTGACACTTCATAAAGTATCGTGACATTCCAGTTAAAATAAGCAAAAAAGGGATCGCGATGATTTCTTTTATTTTACTCCTATCTATCGTTAAGCGCAAAACTCGAGACGGCTGAACTAATGCTGCTAATTCTTACTGAAGTTCCACTGAACGTTTTTATGTGGGAAAAAACATATAAATAATAATAAAACATGAATAATAATAATAGACTAATTGTTTTCTTTTTAGGTAATATTTTATTGTGTTTTTTTTACATTATTTGTATTATTTTATGAATAAAAATTTTCTTCTTCTTCTTCTTCTTTTTTCTTTGTGGCGTTACAAGTCGTTATAGCGACGACAACTTCGCCAATGTCAGGGTAAAATTTTCATAAAATAAAATCTTGTGACAAAATGTCGGCAACGTTGTACGGTAACACGGTCAAAGAACCCCCTCCCCCCCTGTCGGGCTCTTAGCCAACGGTCAATGATATCCCTCAGATACTGCCAAGAAATCATTAGCCGTTGCCCAGGGTGCACCGGACCAAGCACTGCTCTTCCCCCCGGACGGATCCAGAAACGAACCGCAGCTCTTGGCCACACGTGGAGGTAACCCGACATGCACCCCAATAAAAATTTTACAACTAGCATAATGACAGTCAGCAATACCTAATGTAGTTTTCTGTCAGTGAAAGAAATTTAAGAATCAGTTCTGTAGTTTCAGAGATTAACTCACCATCACCACCACTGTTGAAACTCATAAAAATCACAAATAATAAAATATAAATAAAATGGAATGGGATCGAAACCGCGGGGAAAGTATTAAGTATTATAATAAATATTTGCAGTGGCAATATTTACTCTAACTGTTTAATGTCACTGTCACTGTCACTGTGACAGAGACGACATGATGGGACTTTTTTTATTTGTGTAGCTAATTGTGGTATTTATTTATTTATATTAATTAATTAACTGAAGGTAAATTAAATAAAAATAATATCAAAGGAGTACTTTACAAAGTTAATAACTGTTTCGTATTCGTTTAGCTTATTATAAACGGCTTGTATGTTATTGAGTGTGAAACGCTTCCCGCCATATATCTGAAGCTCATTATTTCGTACTTTATGCTGTTTTAACATCGGGTTCTTCTGACGTCTTTTACTCTGAAAATGGGACTTGAAAAGAGCATGCATTGGTCAATTATTGTTATTGCTGAAAATAACTTGACGTTATCTCATAATTTTAATTAAAAAGGTGTTTCAAAAGTTGTAAACACAACAATGGACTATCAAAATGCATCAAGAATTTTTACTGCTTGATTTATATTTATATAATAAAGCATTTACTTACTTAATTGTTCACCCTGTGGTATACAGAATGTTACAAAACTACCCATAAAGCCGAAAGGAGGTTAAATGTGACCTTATAACAAGTCCATTTACAATATTTAAGAACCCCAGTATGGTTTCCTGAGATGACAGTTTACTAGGGTTGACAATATTTTTGGCTTTGATATTTTACGGGGTATTTAGTAACACATTGTATACCTATTTTATTTACCCATTTTTATTATTCCAGAGCCTTCAAACCATGGCTTACTGTTCTTCATTTCACGGTCATATCTCCGAAATACCGAACATATCCGTAGATAATTTTACGAATAAGGATGTCTCCGCTTACTTCTTGAGCCATACACACACCGATCACACTGTTGGCTTGTACGACAATAAGTTCATACAAACATTGGAGGCGAATGAAGCGAAGATATATATGTCAGAGATGTCCGCGGCCATTGTCAAATATGAATTGAAAAGTAGATGGTGTAATTTTGATGGAGTTGATGAAATTTTGGAGAGAATAGTGCCTTTAGGATTAGGTAAGTTTAATAACGTAATATATAGTAATAATAAAGTAATGCACCAGCAATCCTAATGGTATTCTAAGTGTCTAAGAGTGGCCATGATTAGTGGAGGCAATAACAGCTGTTTTGCAATAATGAATAACAGTGTTGTGTTATTCTTAAATAGCTGTTATTGTAAACTGTTGTCTGTTATCCTGTTATATTGCTGTTTTAGAAAACGATAATGAACTTATTATTAATTAATTGTTATACTTATTTCGTCGCGATCGCAGCGTAATAAAAACGTACGGGAACAAAAGCAAAACAACACTCTGTTACCTTGTTTGTTATTGTACTGACTGACAACAAACAGCAACAGCTAATAATGATACCAAAAGTCAGTTATTTGAATTGCGATTGCGATGCGAGCTTGCGCGTATAGCGCTATCTCTCGCACACACCTACTTGATTCCTTGCGCACTCGCTTGCGCTTCTATGCCAAGTGCGGCAACAGTGCGCGTATGAACAACGTTGACAACAGACAACGAGTAATGATAACAGGATAGTTGACGATTCGATAATGTGTTGTTCGTTGCGTGCAAATAATGCATTACGTTATCTGCTGTTGTAATAACGACCACCACTAGCCATGATGAAAGTAAATAAAACACTGCCTATATTTTTCTTTCGGGGGACAACCTGGACCAGAGTCGCCATAGACAAGAACGAATGGAGGAGATTGGGGGAGGCCTTTGCCAGAAGGCACACAGGTTTTTGGGAGTAACCTGAATGAAAGGCTATAAATAATAATAATAACATATTTTTCTTAGGAGGCAGGGCTCTGCTAACACTAGATTTTGAATTCACTTGTCGAATTTGCGCGGAACCCTCGGTGCGCGAGTCCGACTCGCACTTGGCCGGTATTTAAATCCCATTTTTTTTTTCAGAAACCAATTCTATCCTTCTACCAGCTGATCCAACGAGGAGATTGGAAGAAACCAATTTGTTGGTAACACTGATCCCCGCCGGGCACAGTTTTGGTTCCGTAATGTTTCTCTTCCAAACTAAATCGAAAACTGTTTTGTATACAGGTATATCATCATAAGGAATAGTGTGATAAGGGAACGTGCTGGTGTGAAAGAGGATATAGTAACTAGTATAGAAAAAGGTATGCTTAGTTGGTTTGGTCACATAGAGAGGATGGATGAAAGAAGATTAACTAAACAGATTTACATGGGGAGTGTGAATGGGTGCGTTGGGAGGGGAAGGCCTAGACGGACGTTCCGTGAACAAATTGGGGACATTTTGGAAAAACGCCAGGTCAAGAGTACCCTATACCGACGAGCATGTATGAAGAGATTGATGAATGTAGATGAAGCGAAAGAGGTATGTCAGGATTGTAGCAAGTGGAACAAAGTAGTCTCTGCCTACCCCCGTGGGAAAGAGGCGTGACGGTATGTATGTATGTATATCATCATCATCATCATCCATAGAAGAATAGTTGTGTTCATTATAATAACATCTAAAGCACATGTTAGGCTAGTTTTAAGCCTATAAAGTTATGGTTTATAAAGCGACCGAGGAGAATGTTACCATAGCAACGAGCTGGGATCGGATCCGGTTTTGAAATACCGGTTAATATCGTTAAAAAACCGGTATTAATACGTTTATTGGATTAACCGGTTAACGGAGGGAACTAGGTTAAAAGTATTAAAATAATTCCAGTCACCAATTAATACGAAGAACGAAATTTGGAGCTCGCGCTCACCGATACTAAACCGGTTTTACTCAAAGCACCGCCCCCACCTCACCGCACGCGCTGAGTCACACCGCGATGCTCTTTCTATCTCTTTCTTGCATGCGCTGGCTACAGAGAATATTTGAAGAGATGAGAATACTCCTGATTTGGTGCTAAAACCGGTTCCTTTAATAACCGGTTATAAAATCGGCAATCAAACCGTAAACCGCAATCCATTTCGATTTCGATCATTGACCCCAAACCGGTTAATTTCAAAAACCGGTTTCCGATCCATAGCAACGAGTGACAATGACAAGAAAAACGAACTTACATAAATTTATTGTGTCAGAGCTTGGCCTGTTTTTGCTTAACTTTGTGACCTTTTTCAGGAGACTTCAGAATGAGCAGCAGCGACGTAATAAAGCATAGACAACTTCACGACAACGGGAACCCAGTAACCATAGACACTCTATACATAGACACAACATTCATAGACCCTCGGTACACCAACTTTCCAAAAAGGAGCACCAGTGTCGAAGCAGCAGTGAATGAGATAGACAGCTGGTTGAAGCGAGACGAAAGAAACAGGGTGGCTGTCAAAACGTCCGCTAAGTTTGGTTATGAATATGTGTACAATGAATTGTATGACAAATTGGGGGTTAAGGTGTATGTAGAAGATGTGAGATGGAAAGAATTGTACAGGTATGTTGTAATTGAACTAAGGTCCTTTAATTACGTGAGGTATTGGACGAGCCGAATCTCATCAGATCTCAACAAATCTCACCCTTAATCTCGCATAATCTCACCCAATCTTGCATGAGCTCACCCAATCTCGCATAATCTCACCCAATCTCGCGTAATCTCACCCAATATCGCATTATCTTACCCAATCTCAAGTGGGGACAAAGGAGTTATGACTCATGTCGCTTTTTTGCGATTATTTTTTAGGTGATGAGCCTAAGTTCATTCATTTTAGTTTGGGTACTTTAATAATTTCTACAAAACTACTGGGGTTTTTAATTTTTTTTTTGAGTTTAGTGTTATAGTTAAATACCCGTGCGAAGCCGGGGCGGGCCGCTAGTATTTAATATAAGTATATATTTCTTCTATGCTGATCTGGCAGTGGAGAAAAAAACATAGAATGTACCAGTTGCTTCTCTTCCCGCGCACGTAAATCCCATCGAGGGAATGGGCGAAAATCTTAGGAATCACGTTATAGGCGGTGTGGCTAGCCATCACTATTTTTATTCGCGTATCCACCTATACGCCCACAATCATGCTAAACGTGGCCTTTAGGACTTGACTAACCCCTTATTCATAAACGCTTTATAGGCCTCTGCGAGCTTAGTGTGACCGACAGAGATAGAATCAGAGACGGAGATAGCTAAAGCGCCATTGAAACCCGCTCTCTAGTGGTGAAAAGCGGAACTTGCTAGTCTGTATGGAAAATTGTGATAGCTCGATGGTACTGCCACTGCGCCCTAGATGGCGCATCGCAGATATTGTTCTTTTAGCAAGTT
Source organism: Pandemis heparana (assembly GCA_963854515.1). NCBI lineage: Eukaryota > Metazoa > Arthropoda > Insecta > Lepidoptera > Tortricidae > Pandemis > Pandemis heparana. Next base: position 4,435,812 of record OY978033.1, read on the forward strand.
TGACTCTATTCACCGCTAGAGGACGCCACTGGTATCTGAATTTAGTTTCGAATTGTCTAGAAAATGGCAGAACCTTTTTAGGAGTCATCTTATCTGTCTGGAAAGAGCCCAAATATCTCTTTTGAAAGTAGCGTTGCGAAAGCCTTTTCGATACAGTACTAAAGAGCTATATAAAGATGCTAATGTACTAACGGTTCGTCAATTGTTTGTCAGAAAAATATTACAAGCGTACTGTAAAAGACATAACAAAAACTTTGACGCCTATACAGGAAGGAGACGACGCTGGAAAATCCCCAAATGTAACACCAAATTTGCCAAGCGTTTCTATCCATTCATCTCACCACTTATCATGAAAACGTTTTGTAAAGCATACCATGAAAACAGACCTCCGCATAAGCGACTTTTAACGGAGTGGCTCATGCAGCACGATTATCGAGAGACCGAAATGCTCATGGCTGTAGTGCAATAGGAGGGAAATGTGTAAGCAATATCTGCACAATTGGCCGTAGACAGAATAAGTACCACAAATACACCCCCCCCCCCCCGCGCACACACACACACACACACACACACACACACACACACACACACACACACACACACACACACACACACACACCCACTCAAATACACACACATACACATTCAAGAACACCTAGGTGTACTAGAGTAGGTGCACGTAAGCACATTGCATTGGAATAGTAGGAGAATGCTAGAATATAAGTTAGGATAAGCTGTATATTATATTGTTTTGATTAACTCTGTGTAGTTTAGTTAGTAATATTGCTCAGTCTAGTTTCTCAACTGGATCCTGTCACACAGGGCCTCCTAGCTCAGGATCCAGAGTCGAAGATATACTGATTGTTATATTTTTATATAATAAAAATTTTCATTTTCATTTTTTCATTTTCATTTTCTAGAAGTTGGAAGTATCACGTCATTTCCGCCCTCTGTTTTAACAAAACTGATTGTAACGAATTTACTGTCTTGTTTTCCGTGTAGCGATCGTGTTGACCGGTCGTGTCGCTCTTAATAATAATAAAGTTCGCTTTACGTTACGCGTGTGTTTGTGCTTTTCTGACCATTTCTACCTAGCCACCCAGAGCTCTCTGGAGGACCCCTTCTGGGCCCTTCCGCTGTGCTCCACACTTAGTAATTGTTAGTGGTGGTCGTTATTACAACAGCAGATAACGTAATGCATTATTTGCACGCAACGAACAACGCATTATCGAATCGTCAACTATCCTGTTATCATTATTCGTTGTCTGTTGTCAACGTTGTTCATACGCGCACTGTTGCCGCACTTGGCATAGAAGCGCAAGCGAGTGCGCAACAAATCAAGTAGGTGTGTGCGAGAGATAGCGCTATATGCGCGAGCTCGCATCGCAATCGCAATTCAAATAACTGACTTTTGGTATCATTATTAGCTGTCGCTGTTTGTTGTCAGTCAGTACAATAACAAACAAGGTAAAAGAGCGTTTTTTTGTTTTTGTTCCCGTACGTTTTTATTACGCTGCGATCGCGACGAAATAAGTATAACAATTATTTAATAATAAGTTCATTGTCGTTTTGTAAAACAGCAATATAACAGGATAACAGACAACAGTTTACAATAACAGCTATTTAAGAATAACACAACACTGATATTCATTATTGCAAAACAGCCGTTATTGCCACCACTAGTATGTATGTATGTAAACTCTTTATTGCACATAAAAATTTAAAAATACAGAATCACACAGAAAATAGTACAAAGGCGAACTTATCCCTAAGAAGGGATCTCTTCCAGCTAACCTAGTAATTGTTTGTCCTAATCTGTCACTATGACATTTACCTTTCATAGATAAGGACAAACGATTACTAAGTTATCAGAAGCCTATAGAGCGTTTATGAATAAGGGGGATAGTCTCTACCCCGTAAGAGATAAAGTCGTGATATATTTATGTATGTATTTATAATATTATTTAGGATTTATTTTGAATTTCACCATCTTTTTCAGCAATCTCGCCCATCTCACCCGTGGTGTTACCAACTCCGCCTCCCGCGTACACCTCTGTTGGCCGAAACGCCGTCAGGTCCACACCAACTGCACACCCTTCGAACCAACCGAACCCGTAAACTACTTAAACATACATTTGTCCGCCCAAAAGTGGACCAATTACCAACTGGACGATGAACCAATTCACAAGATAAGTGATAATGAAATTGATGTCTGTTTCAGTACGCATTGCAGTAGATCGGAATTGTTATATTTCAGGAATTATTTTAATCCTAAAAACGTTGTTGGTTTTCCTAATAGCTTTGATGGTAGTCCTGTCAAGAAATATAGCGATGAATTTGTTGCGAGTCCGAAGAAAAAGAAGATGGTTGATAGGAAGATGGATAGTAAAGTTATAAGGCAGATATTTGATTTCTAAGATGGCGCTGGCTGTATGTTTTGGGCTGTGATAGAGAATCATGATTTTTGAAAAAAAAAAAAAAAAAGAATATCTTGGGACAATTGACATCAATTGACCTAGTCCCAAACTAAGCAAAGCTTGTAATATGGGTACTAGACAACGGATAAACACACTTATATAGATAAATAAATACTTAAATACATATTAAACATCCAAGACTCGAGAAAAAACATTCGTATTTTTCATACAAATATCTGCCCCGACCGGGGATCGAACCCGGGACCTCAAGCTTCATAGTCAGGTTCTCCAACCACTAGGCCATCCGGTCGTCAAGTGAAAACTTTTTTAGCGGCGTTGAGCGCTTTTTGGGATGGGTAAAAAATGTTAAACTCGCGTCAGGCGTAAGACGGAGGGAGAGTTTAAGTACCAGGATATCAGATCCTCTAAGAGCTTATTTTGAAATCGCGTTCGATTTTTTAAGTGCTTTTTGTTGAGTCGTGAAGCAAGTATATAAAGCAAGTATTAAGGAGCAAGTATAAAAGGATAAAATACTATATCTCGTTTAATAAGAAAATAAAAGTCCATCATGATGAATTATTGCATTAGACACATTAAATACACTAAAAACGGAGTGCACTACAGACGGATATTTGATACTTTCATTCAATTTCTGTGAAATAATCGCAAAAAATCACCAAAAATGCGACGTTGCCAGCTCGGTAGGGATGTACCCTCTTAAAGATTTGTCTATGTTGGATCTCTTTTTCTAATCGCTGTTTGATTAGTAGGTATGTTGTTTAATGGCCTATGTCACCTCTGTTAAGTTCAGGTTATGTTAACCGTCAGTTATCCATGATTCCGTCTCTATTTATTACTACGAAACAGACAGAGACGTCATCATAGATAACTGACAGTTAAGATTACTGGAACTTAACAGAGAGTAGTGAGACAGACCCTTAAAGCTAATATTCCAAATTTGTCTGAAAGACTGAATTAATTGATGAAATTATTATTGTTATTGTTTGGCGTGATCTAGAGTTTTGTTTTAATTAAGTATCTTAGTTATATTATAACTCCTAGTTACTGGCTAACTCAGAGTCATACAGCCTTATTCATAAAAAATCCTTAATTGAGGTTTGATCAGTCGATTACTTAACAGACTGATTAAGCTTATTTGACAGTTGTCAAAAAGTATGATTCATAAACGCTTGCTAGCAGTCTGTTAACTAATGAGCTGCTGATGGATGGATTAGACGCGTTATGTTGTCACCTTGACAAATCATAGACCAAAAATGGCCTTTTAGTGAATTAAAAAAAATATATTGACAGCAGTGGCAGCGAATTAGTGGGAAACCAGCGAATTAACACGACAGACTAGGCAGTGTGGATCTAGTTTCTTTTACCTTTCCCGGAGGGAATAAAAACTTAAAACAAAAAAAACTGTCTTGCGTATGGTTTTGCTCTTGCCAAAATCAGCTGTTCACATGTGTGGCAGCCATTTTGTGAGTTAGCAGAGAGATAAAGTAGGGTCTACGGTCCGCTAACTTTCGGAAGACTTAACAGACCCTTGATGGACTGATTAGCGCTAATTGACGTTTAAGAATCATGTTTTTTTGCATCGGTCCTATAGCGAGCCTCTAACTTTTTATGAATAAGGCTGATAGTCTTTAGGATGGTCTATATGGTCCCAACGGAAGACCAGCGCTGGCTGCAAGGCCAGCAAATGCTGAGTTGGGACCATTTTGTGACAATTTATTTATTTATCTGCTGTTTTAACTATGTGTTTTTTTTTGATGTGTTGATTGTCATGAATAAACTTTTTTCTTCTTCTACTTCTTATATTTACACTGTATGTATCGTCTACGTATGTAGGCTCTGTCTACCCTATATGGAATATAGATATTATTATGATTTATATGTTTGTATTGTAATTCGAAAACAATTTCGAGATTAAACATTTTGTAATGCTGTAATAAATTTATTTATTATTCCTCCCCCCCCTTCCACCTATACCTTGTTATCTTAGGCTCTGTCTACTCCGCATGGGATAAAGACGTGATTTATGTATGTATGTTCTTATCTGATTTGTACTCGAAGGCATTAGGTAACCAGTTTGCTTGAAAAAATATAGTTTATTTTATTCCATTTTGATTACAAGCATTGTGCTGCCTGTACTTGCATTGTCATGCGTCCTACATATGTGTACCAAATTTCAAGTCAATCGGACCAACCGTTGAAGAGTTCCCTCCTGCAGAGCCGGTCCTGGCTGGCCCACCAGGATTCTACGAGTACCAACAGTTTTTTTGTATTTTCATGCGATTTACATCACAAGTACTTATGCAAGATTTCAGCTCAATCTGTTGAAGATATCTGCTTCAAAATTGAGCCGCAAGATCCACCCGGACAAACATACATGTAAAAGTTAAATAGAATGTTGTGTCGATTAGCGCCATCTATTATCACTAAAAGCTGAGCCTTTTGCTCCTAAGTGGTAAAACAGCGATATTGTATTGGCACGTAAGTAAGATGACGTTTCACGTGGAGGGGAACTGCGCACCCACGGATACCGTATTTTATAGTTCTGCGCATCCAAAGTCGTCGCTAGACTTACGTGCCGGCACTTATAGCACTGCTGTCTATTTTGTTCTGCTTATATTTTATTAGTATACGATTGTTGAATGCGTACATTCTAGAAAGAGATGGGTTGTGTATCTCGCGCGCGACACAGCTCTGGCGCTCTGTCGTGCTAGCCATGCTGTAGCATTCTAATGGTGAAAGAATTTTTGATATAGGTCCAGTTGCTGAGTAGTGAGTACTTGGCGTTATTAAGGGCCTGTCTCACCACTCCTTAACTGTTAGTTATCTATGATTCCGTCTGATATCATATATAACTGACAGTTAAGGAGTGGTGAGACAGGCCCTAAATTTGCAAATTTTATTTTTTGTTGCGTTTTTAGTATTTCTGGGATGTTTACATGAAAAGCGCAGATTTACGTACGTGTAAGCTCCAATAATTATTTTCGAACAAAAAAAAAACATAGATCGTGGAGAGGGGTAGGGGAACAGAAAAGACAGTGACGTATTAAAATTAGGCCATCAAGCGGCGTTTCTATTGGTCACATAACTAGGTCACAGTACATATAAGCACAAGCAGTAGGGAATCTTCGAACAAATCGGTCGAAACGAACGCACACATAAACACGCGCTTTTACACGGCCCCTAAGCAGATCTCGCGGTGCCGTCAGTCGCGCGTGGCGCATTGAGACGAGCGGCCGTGTTCGTTTTAAACATGCCAAGAGCGTATTGCGCAGTGTACGGCTGCTTGAACTCGGCTTCTTCAAAACCGGAGCTTTCGTTTTTTAAACTCCCTGCTGATGTTAAAAGGTAAGAATGATACTATATTATTATGAAATAAAATGTATATATTATTTTTATAACGAGAAATGTCAGATGTCACTTCTCCGACAAATGCTTTTTCTGTTAAATAAAACGTTTGGCTGTTTAGATGATAAGTAAGTAGTTGCCGTATATTATAGACCGTGTTTTTGGTGAAAAAAAATTCTACGGACTTTCATTGTTATCATCTTGCATCTATAGTATATGTACTAATATATTATAGAAAACTACACTTGAAGGATAACTTGTCAAATACCTATAGGTAGGGCAAACCTTGGTTAAAAAAAACTATTCAATTTAACAAAAATTAAATCGACAACCCTAACGCTTTATTGGAGCGTAGGTACTTATTTCAAAAAGTAGGCCTATCTTCCCTACTGCTTTAGCTTATATATATACTGTGACTAGGTTGATGTGACGTGTGTGGTTCTGTAAATCCTCGCTAGATGGCGCTGCAGGTCTGAACACGTTCTTTTTGAGTTTATTCGTTGCATATTAGTATAGACTTTCTCTAATATCTCGCCTAGTTGCACTGAGTGCCACGGAGTGCCCTATAAAACGGTCATTAAAAATTAATTAAAAATTAATCGAGATTGTCAAATTAATCCAGCTTTTAATTTGATTGCCAACGACGCGATATGTGGACGCGTTTATTTTCAATTGCGGTTTTATTGGCGTCTGTCTGTAAGTACATACCTAACTCATTTAATAATACCTAATGCGTATGTAGCTATTTCATTGCAAGGGCTTGCATGTAAAAACATATATATTTCGCGCATATTACATTAGCAATAAGCAATTATGTACTTAACTAACAAATTATGGGTCCCAGTTACCCGAATAAAGAAATTTATTATTATTATTATACTAGCTGTTGCCGGCGACTTCGTCTGCAAAGAATTCGTTTATCGCTATCCCGCGGGAACTACGCAATTTTCCGGGATAAAAGTAGCCTATGTGCTTCCAGACTTTTCTCTATTTATGTGCCGAATTTCATCCAGATCCGTTGGGCCGTTCTGGCGTGATTGAGTAACAAACAAACAGTCATCCATACTTTCGCATTTATAATATTAGTTAGAAGTTAGTTATATATGCATCTTGCTAAACGTGGCCTTTAAGAAAGAAAAAATAAAAATATTTTATTTAAGTTCCAAAATTAAGTACAACTTAAATATTACATTTGTGGTGACACATAAGGACACAAAAAAGGTCTCCACTTCAGCATGTGGATGTGTTTAGGTCTTGTTACCTTGGGCTCTGTCTACCCCTTCAGGGATAAAGACGTGATTTATGTGTGTGTATATTTCGCACACGCTAGGCTGCCTTGCACGTGATTAGCGGAGTTAGGCACTTGTCCCACCGCCGACGAGCAGAGAGAAGCGAGTGTTTTTTAGTATGGAACTTTTGTCACCCGGTGATGAAAGCGACAAAATTTCCATACGTCAACAATGACTTTGGTAATTTTGGGGCTACTTTGATCGTTTTAAAATTGCTATAAAATCGATATCATCCACATGCGGTGAATGTTTGGCATGTAGACGCAAACAAACATAATAAAAAGAGAAAAAAAACATAAATATAATTTCTGAAATTCCCCATTTTTTTTATTTTTTTTTATTGATATAGGTATCAAAAATTATTAAATTTAAAATAAAACTCCATTTATTACTTTTATCGGTTGTTAAAGTTGGTATAAATATTTATAGATGCGGCGAAAGAGAGAAAGCCGGTCCCATATAATCAAACGAAGTAAGTAATAATAATATCATCATCATCATCATAATTATCCAGCCTATATACGTCCCACTGCTGGGCACAGGCCTCCTCAGAATGAGAGAGAACTTCACACACACCAATGAATTGCTTCGCAGTTGTGTGCAGGTTTCCATACCATGTTTTCCTTCACCGAAAAGCTCATGGTTTTCAAATGAGATATCGCACATAAATTCCGATACATTCAGAGGTGCGAACCCGGGTTTCGAACCCACGACCCTCTGCTTGAGAGGCCACTGGTCAAACCACTAGGCTACCACGGCTTCTTTTATTTTTTTAATAATAATAATAATAGCCCTTTTTATTCCGAATTGTTAAATTATTATGGATTAAATTGTAATGATGTATGAAGAGATTGATGAATGTGGATGAAGCGAAAGAGGTATGTCAGGATCGTAGCAAGTGGAACAAAGAAGTCTCTGCCGACCCCTGTGGGAAAGAGGCGTGACGATATCTATGTATGTATGTAAATTGTAACAAAACTGACGATTTAATCCATATTCTGGTGGAATGTGACCAGTAAGCATGCTAGAGAGAAGTACCTGGAGAACCTAAACATGCATAAAGGTGGAGTAAATATTGACTGAAAGGCTGAACTGATTATTACGATTCAGGTTCCAGTCAGCCAGTGTTGTCACACTTATAGACGCTCATCTCATAGTTTGCGTATTCGATGCATCGAATAAAAAAACATCGATATATATTCGATGTTGAAGTATTAACGATACATCGGTTCAATACGATGCATCGTTACTATACTTACATCGAGTGTTTACAATACATCGATGTATATCGTCCATCTCTAATATGGTCCACCCAGTTTTTGTTGCGTAGTGTAAAGTGTGAATGTAATGTGTATTTGCATTGTTTTTTTATGATACAATTACGGTTATTTGCCAAAACACATGTCCATTGCGAAAAACAATCGATGTTTTGGAAACATTAACATCGATGCAACCGATCGATGCATTGCATCGGAAAAAACATCGATGTATATTTTAAATGTCCATCCCTAGCGCGGGGTGGGACGACCGCGGGGAGCTCTCTCGGTGCGGGCGGGGAGTGCGCCTGCCGCCCGCACCTCTCTCGGCCCCCGCAGTCGTCCTACCCCGCGCCCCTGCACCGCGTGGGCGAGGACTCATTTAAGCGGTTGGTCTATAAAATACTAGCTTCTGCCCGCGACTTTGTCTGCGTAGAATTACCAATTGACATGTTTATGGCTATCCCCCGGGAACTATGCTATTTTCCGGGATAAATAGTAGCCTATGTTTCAATCTAGGGTAACAGCTATCTTCGTTCCAAATTTTATCCAAATCCGTCTAGTCGTGTTAGCGTGAAGAAGGAACAAACATACCTACACACTCACTCACTCACATCGTCACAAACTTTCGCATTTATAATATTAGTAGGAAGTAGGATATGCCTATATGAAATTAACTCACTGTATATTATATTATAGACCGGGACCACATTTCGACAATCCGAATTACATAAGGGATCGATTTAAAAGTGAGTATACTACTGAATTACATCTCTCATCATCTAGATCCCACTGCTGGGCGAAGGCCTCCTCTAATGAGAGGGCTTCGGCTATACTACCCACGCGGGACACCATTGCACACTGAATTGCATTGCATCGCAGGTGTATGCAGGTTTTTTCACAATGCTTTCCTTCACCGAAAGTCCACGATCAAGTTTAAATGTGACTTCGACATAAATTCCGGAAAACTCAGAGGTACAGTCAAGGGCATAAATATATGTACGTTACCAAGACGTCAAAAACATCTATACACCTTTATGCGACAAACAATAAGGTCGGTGAGACATATATTTGACATGATGGCTGTATCGATATTTATGCCATCGACTGTACGTGGTTGGGTTACGGATCCGGGGTTCAAACCCACGACCCTCTGATTGAGAGGCCATACAAGTTGACTTTACGTTTTCCTCGTATTAGGGTGCGACCAAACCGCCACGTATACGCAGTGACGTGTCGTATGCGTCACGTTTTATTTTGTTGCGATTCCGTAACGTTACCGTTTTTATACATTGATTTATCGAATAGGTAAATATAGCAACTGTAAACTGCTTCCAATCATAATTACGAAAACGGATAACTCACGTACAAAAGCAACACTGCGCGCCAGCGCTCTGCTCGTGCGGCTGCTCGACGCAGCTGACGGCGGCGCACAACTACCCTCGTTTTCATCGTCATTTTTATTATTGACAATAGTAGGGCAGCACACAACACTGATCACGTTACTTCGTAAAGGTTCGCTCACACTCACCGTTTTCAATATTTAAAACAGTTTTCCAACGGGGGGCACCGGCCATCCGCTGTCACGGTTAAAATTGGGTTCCGACTTATTTATTATGTCGAGCATTATTCGATTTTTATATATACAGGATGTATCAGACACCCCCTAACAATAATCCACTGGGGTATATAACCATATCTATCAGTGGCGTGGCGTCAAGTATATCAGAAGGCAAGCCGAAGGGAACTTAACTAGCGTTTTCCTGTAATTCTGCACAATAAACTGGCTAACTGCCTTAAAATAGGCAAGCCAGTGGGAATCGAGTTCTATGGACGCCACGGCACTGCTATAGAAGCTAAAAAAATATAAAAAAAAAAATTGGAGTAATTTTTTTTTATATTTTCTATAGGAATGATTACAGTTAATACTACCATTCCTATAGAAAAAAAAAATTACTCCAATTTTTTTTTTTTTACTTTCTATAGCTATGGTTATATACCCCAGTGGATTGTTGTTAGGGGGTGTCTGATACACCCTGTACGTGAGTTATCCGTTTTTGTTATTATAACTGTAAACTGCCTGAAATTTTAATAAGCAAGAAGTGACCACTTGACAGAAGTCGCCAGACGTCACCAAAACTTTGTTACATGACAAAAAGTCGCCATTTCTAGCGGCAAAATCGCTAAATTGGTAACACTGAATGTTTTCAGATGAAATAAACAAGCCAGTGTTGCCCGCTAGTTATAGCGAAATGGGCAAGGATCCATACCACCCCGCTTGGATGGATTATTGTGACCCCTACCATTGCAACGACTACCATAAGGTAGGTGTCCAAATGAGTACATTGTGTATTAAGGGAGGTAAGTAAGGAAAAAAATACGATCGTGGCTCTAGGCTTTCTGAGTCGAGGTTTGTAATTGCCGTAGCGCTTGTGAAACATACAATGTGTTTCATCACATTTGCGAGTATATTTATTTGCGTTGGGGTATGTTACGGACGGTTTTTAGGGTTCCGTACCCAAAGGGTAAAAACGGGACCCTATTACTAAGACTTCGCTGTCCATCCATCCGTCCGTCTGTCACCAGGCTGTATCTCAAGAACCGTAATAGCTAGACAGTTGAAATTTTCACAGATTGTGTATTTCTGTTGCCGCTATAACAACAAATACTAAAAACAAAATAATAATAATAATTAAGGGGGGCTCCCATACAAAAAACGTGACATTTTAGCCCTTTTTCATGGCTACCACTCGCCGAGCTATATCTCAAGAACCGTAATAGCTAGACAGTTGAAATTTGCACAGATTATGAATTTTTATTGTGGCTACAACAACAAATACTAAAATAAAAAAAATAACAATATTTAAGGGGGGCTCCCATACAACAGAGTAGTTGTTGGCGTTTCTTGCTGTATCTCATGAACCGTAATAACAAGGAGGTTAAAGCTTTTTTTTTGGTACGGAACCCTTCATGCGCGAGTCCGACTCGCACTTGGCCGGTTTTTTTTATCTTAACCATCTTTTCAACTTACACCAACGCACTATACCTAAATAAATGAAATTATAGGGAAAAATCCGGCGCGCGCCGGATTCACAGCGGCGTGGGGGGAGGGGGTTCGTCGTGGCCGTCGTTGCGGCTAGCAACCCATCACTATTTTGATTTTCCTTTCCGCCTATACGCCCATGCATACAATCATGCTAAATGTGGCATTTAGGCCTTGTTAGCTTTAGGTTCTGTCTACCCTGTATGGGATAAAGACTTGATTTATTTATGTAAGTATGATATAAAAAAAAAATAAGAAGAAAAAAAAATTCAGACCGAGATCCATATGAAAATGTTAGTTACATACCTTAACCTATTGTTAGTTGTTTTATTTGTAATGAAATAATTTCGTTTTTAAAACAATGAAATCAAAATTCATAGTAACATTAAAATAACTTTAAATAATCAATATAATAATAATAAATAAGTAAAATAAAAAAATAAAAAATGTCACAATTAGCTATTTCCCACAATTTATTTATTTATTTTATTTTCGCTATAAATTTGTCAGTAAAATTCTGTAATGATTCAAACAATGCAGAACAAACTCTAATAAACTCTAAAAAGCAATAAAACAATATTAGTTAATACAAAATATAAAGCATTATAATAAATAAATATTAGGGAACAATTCACACAAATTGACCTAGTCCCAAAGTAAGCGCTAGTAAGGCTTGTGTTATGGGTACTAGACAACGATGTACATACTTATATTTATATAGAGAAATACATACTTATATAGATGGAAAACATCCATAACTCAGAAACAAATATTCGAGCTCATCACACAAATATATGCCCTTACAAGGATTCGAACCCGGGACGCTTGCTTCGCAGGCAGGGTCACTACCAACTAGGCCAACCGCGTCGTCATCGTCAATTATAAAAACCTAACCTTGAGTGCCGCCGGCAGCGAGGCGGGGCCTAAAGCGACAGAGAGAGGAACTTCCTGACTATCCGAGCCGTGTCCAGGAGTACCGCCTTCTGTATATGACCCTTGACCCAACCACCTAGCGAGAGCCTTATTATTAATATTATTATAATGAGCCTATTGCGTTGCAAAGGCCTCAAAGGCCTGGTATCTTTTCTTGTCTAAAATTATCGATTTCTATATTTCTTTATATATAAAAGAAAAAAAAAAGAAAAAACAATTTATTGTCACAAACCAAAGGGTATATAAGACAATACAAGGACTGTCTAATATTTTCATCCAATTTCTACTGGGTCTCAGCATACCATTTATCTAACTAATATTGTAAATGCGAAAGTATGGATGGATGGATGGATGGATGTTTGTTTGTTACTCAATCACGCCAGAACGGCCCAACGGATCTGGATGAAATTCGGCACATAGATAGAGAAAAGTCTGGAATAGCACATAGGCTACTTTTTATCCCGGACAATTGCGTAGTTCCAGCGGGATAGCGATAAACGAATTCTTTGCAGACGCAGTCGCTGGCAACAGCTAGTTATTAAATATAAATAATAACCGTTGGATCTATGAATTAAACCCCGTTAACTGTCCCTCTGGTTTAGCTGGCGTGCGGGTTGAACCGTCGGAACCTCAAGTTCAAGTGGTTCCAGAGCGGCTGCCACATCATCCTCAACAACAAGTGCGCCTCCTTCCGCGGAAACCTCAGTAAGTCTAAACAGGGGCGTCGCGCATCATCAAGGGGGGGTGTTCTAGTAAAGTAACTACAGTGCTTCCAGTTACTTAAGGGTGCGACCAAACCGCCGCGTATACGCAGTGCCGTGTCGTATGCGTCACGTTTTCTCACAGTTTCTTCATACATTATGTTGCAATTCCGTAAGGTCATCGTTTTTTAAGCGGCGGTGTGGTCGCACCCTTATGTAACTATTTGACGTGCGTGCCAATGTTATAATTCAGCGTAAGGGACAAAGCTACATGGTTGCATAACTCTCTCGCTCAGTAGAACTTGGCACGCATTAAAATAACTTCACACTACAATTTGCTAAAGCGGAGCTCCGCCAACACTGGAATTATAATCACTTGGCTTTGTACGGAATTTTTGAAGTGATAGCTTTTTTAGCGGCGCTGAGCGCTTTTTGCTGCTTTTTGGGATGGTTAAAACGACAGACGTAAGACGGAGGGAATGTTTAAGTACCAGGATATCAGGATCCTCTAATGCTACGGCCACATTAGCGGGATTCGGCGAAGGTTCGCCCTATCGCGGCATGTGTGGACATACAGTTCGCTTTATCCCGAATCATCCTACCCATCATCCCAGTCCCCATCCTACCTTTCAGATAGATTTAGTTACTTGGCCGTTGGTTCCGAGAACCGATTGCGGTCGAGTAGTAATCTATCTCTTGCGTTTCCTGTCTCCAAATCGAAAACCTACTCCAAGTCCTTTTCCGTGCACGCTGTTAGACTGTGGAATCGTTTACCTGTTGAGATCAGGCAGTCGCAGTCGGTTGCCGCCCTACGAAATCGCCTAAGGAAGTATTGGCTTGATGAGTCTTCTTGAGTGGACTTTGTGTGTTTCGTGTGTGTGTATATATTTATATAGCTTAATATGTAGGTTATATTACTATGTAGTGTATTTCAGACATATATTAGTTTATCGTATATTTATTTATTTTTACATGTATTAGGGTGTACCTGTATTGTTATGTAGGTGTATTATTATTATTATGTTAGTGCTTTATTAGTTTAGGTTTAAATTAGGGTCATTGCTCTTCTAGCTTTCTAGTATGTCTACTCTCTATACTCTGATTTCTGTTGTCCTGTCAATCGTTCGAAGGTTAACTGGAAGAGATCCCTTTAAGGGATAAGTTCGCCTCTGTACATCTATTTGTCTCATTATCTGTAAAATTAATGTGTTTTATGTACAATAAAGAGTTATACATACATACATACATCATTCGGGCGAACTCGAACTGTCTTCGGGCTCCTGTCGGTATCTAGCGCAGATCAAAGGATTTTATCGCGACAGAGTTCGTGTTCGTGCAAGTGTCTACACTTCGTACTTTGAAATTTCTGAAATGGACGTCAATTTTGACAAGTGACATTTCAATAATTATTTACAGACATACAATACAAAGCAAACGCTGCCTCCATCTTTTTGTTTCTTTGCGCTCTTGGTTCATTTTCCCGTCAAATTAAGAGTTGCGCGACATAGTTCGCCCGAAGTTTTTATCGCGATAATTTGGACTAAGTGTGGCCACATAGTTCGTGGCTACACGAACTCGAACTTTTTATCGCGACAAGGCGACACGAACCTTCGCCCGCTAATGTGGCACGGGGGAGCAAAAGTACTAGGGCATCAGCACATTGTTAGATTAGAGGTCTGTCTGTTTTTTTTGTAAGCGGCCATCATGGAATACAACATTAAAATCTAATCTAAGCTGCCGTTTTCACTTCTGCCGGCGCTCCCGGAGTACTACCCGTCGCTTTTTTTCGCGAGTCCTCGAACTCGGCCTGTTTTCTTTCAGAGTACGACATAGTGGACGTCAAGTTTTGCTACATCTACGTCATGTTCCTCCGCCTGGGTTGCCAGGGCTGCGAGTCTGACGGGAAGCTGGTCTGCGGCGTCAGTCTGACGGACAACCACGTGGCGTTGTTCGAGGACCGGTGCGCCTTGGAGAAGGCCAACTGCAAACCGGAGTCTTTTCACGGTATTACATTGAACCATTGACACGGAGTAACTTATATACAAAGAACAGTGATCAGTATGCTTAGTGTAAGTTTTCGGTCACAGAACACGTCTCGACCGCGTTTGCGTTAAAATGTCAAATACTATGGGAACAGTTTGTTGTCGTTTCGATCCGCAAGTGGCGCTGCCAATTTTTCCATAGTAATTGAGACGTTTACGTGAATGCGTTCGAGATGTTAGTTCGCGTGAAAACTTACACTAGAGGCTCAGTGGACGTTGAAACCACTAAAGCCTTGGTCAAACACGGGCACGACGCAGCGTAGAGATGGTGCGTATTTACGTTACCAGGTTTTGATACCAGGTATTTCCTTGCAAGTATACCAACCAGGTACCGACCCGATATACTTGCAAGACTTGAAAGTATTTTTCCATTTAAGTATACTGTCCCTTCAAAGTAAGTACTACTTCATACACAAAAGGTTCAGATTGCGCTTATACGTGAAATAAAATACTTTCAAAGTATTTTATGTCTTGATTGAAATATTTTGAATCTTATCTGTATAACAACAAGGTTCAAACTTGCAAGGAAGCAAGTATTCTACTTGTTACGTTGGACAGAAAATACTTTGAAAGTATTTTGATACCAGGTTTCTGCACCTGGTATGAGAAGGTGGACGTACTTTTAAGCCCTGGTACGCGATTTAGCAAGTATAACCCATCCCTAACGCAGCGCCGCGGTCGCGCGGCGTGATGCCGGCGCGATGCCTGCAGGCTTATTACGTAACTCGCTCGCGATCACCATCGTGTTCATTTTGACAGTTCATGTATGGGCTGACAATTGGCATCGGAATCAGCTAGCTGTCACATTCATACAAGAACTGTCAAAATGAACACGATAACGAATGCGAGCGAGTTACGTAATAAGCTAGCAGGTCTTATACTCTGAAATTCGATTTTCGAAGTTCGTTTCATGCCGTTCCGTTTTGACTAATAGTTATTAATTTAAGAGTGAGAGGGACGGCGTGATACGAACTTCGAAAATCGAATTTCGGAGTAGCCCCCCTGGTCAAACATGGCGCCCGCGGATCGCGCTGGCCTCTCGCTCTCAACACGCCCTCATCGCGCGCGGGAACGCGGCGCGGGCGCCATGAGGGCGTGAGACGAAAGTAAAAGAAACTTTAATAAGAGGTTGAACAAAGCAAGACGCGTTGTCCCATGGAATGCTCAGTCAACACAGCAGAAGCTGGTCTAAACTGCTGCTTGCCTTCACAACATTTTACGCGCCAAGGAAGGCCGTATGCAGATTTTCCCTGAGAACAGCGTACACTGGGTACTGCAGAGCTGCCTTGAGGAGGCACTTTAACTAGTACGGGGATTCATACAGAATTCGGCCTATAAAAACTGGGGGTGCTGAAGGCCTATAACTTTATTTAAAACAACTCAATACGTTTGAATATTTTTTTTATTTCGCTTTGAATAATTAATCATTAAATATACAAAATGTCGGGTTGCATCTGCAAGCCCCGTTCAAAGCGATCTGACCGTGCTCTCGAAATCCGAAAAACAAATATTTCAAATCATCGAACGAGCGTTCGATGTATGGATTTCAATCGCACCGACAAACCAGCCAGTTCGCAGATTCGCATGCTACCTCACAGTACACTGGGCTTACGAGGATAGGTGCCCCGAGTTAACACAGGGGTTTACCATGACGTCTTAATGCGTTTCAGTTTAGGTTCGCTCGCTGTCAGATTCATACTAAAAGTGACAGCTAAAACTTGAACTGAGTCGGAATTAGGACGTCATGGTAAGGCCCCAGTATGGATATGAAATGAAAAAGACGAAGACAACATTTAACGATAGTTTCTATATTCTTAACACTGGTTTATTTATTTTACAGAGTACGAAGAAGTTGATATGGATTTGTGTGCGTACTACCTTGATGCGAACATAAAGAAACTTCAATAAATACTGTTGTGACGTCATAAACGTCACCTATTCCCAAGGGATGTTGTAATTATTATACTAGCAACACTGGTCCGGTCTTCTAATGAAGATCGGGCCACTGATTGGTCGAGGCAGGCGCAAAGCATCCCCATTCGCTTTGAACGAATGGGGAATGATTTCCTAACTAGATCCCGCTCACCGGCGCTGCCTCGCCCTTTTTTCTTCTGCAACCGTGGTCGAATAAACATCTCTGAAGTACCTACGTCGTATCACTCAATACTCAGTAGTGTAAGTACCCTGGGGCCTTACCATGACGTCTTAATGCGATTCAGTTTAGGTCTGGTCGCTGTCAGATTCATACTAAAAGTGACAGCTAAAACCTGAACTGAGTCGGAATTAGGACGTCATGGTAAGGCCCCTGTACTCCAAACTGTGTTGGCAATAATTTTTCTGTTTTATTTATTGTCCCTAAAACAAAAGACTTACTTACTTTACCAGAACGTACCTGTTAATCCTCTTCCCACGCAGATGGTAAAAGTCCATCGAGGTAAATGGGCTTCACGTGACCTTTAGGTCTTGTTACCTTAGGCTCTGTCTACCCCGTGAGGATAAAGACGTGATTTGTGTGATATTCAAAGAGCTGCGGTTTGTTTTGGATCCGGGGGGAAGAGAATGGCTTGGCCCGGTGCACCCTGGGCATCGGTTAATGATTTCCTGACAGATTCTGAGGGATATCATTATCCGTTGGCTAAGAGCCCGACAGGAGTGGGGGTTTGACCGTGTTCTGCCGTACAACGTTGCCGACATTTTGTCACTGTTCTTAAAGTGACACATGCCACGTGACTTTTTGACACTTCAAACAGTAGTGTGGGAGCGCCATTTTGTAGCAGCAAAGCCTCTAACTTGTGTTATTTGACTGAAGTTGAATAGTGGTAAGTAGCTGACTAATTTTTAGCACATGGATGGACTTCACAACCTTAAGACCTTAAGTACCCGGGAGAATAACATTAAGTACCTTAGAATTATTCCAGAATATTTAAGCAGGAGTTAGTTTGATTGAAGATTATTTTAACCAGCTATTGCCCGGACTTCATCTGCGAAGGATTCAATGATCGGTATCCCGCGGGAGTTGCGCAATTTTCCGGGATAAAGTAGCCTATGTGTTATTCCAGCCTAAAGTCTATTTCTGTGTCAAATATGATCCAGATCTGTCCAGTCGTCCTGGCGTGAAAAATTACAAAGCATCCATAATATTCGTACTACTCACACACTTTCGCATATTTGAGTGTTGAATATTTGAGTGGTGAATATTTGAACATTTGGGAACGTGCTGGGCTGCTGGGCTCCGATTTTTTAAAGCACATCACTCGAATCGAAAGTACCACTCGAAAGTGGTATAAATCTGTTTATATCTTCAAAACTAAGGTGCTAATCAAATTTTTGCCTAGTCCACATGATTAATGAGAGCCGTAAGTGTCTTCTAAGCTACTCGTATTTCAAATTCAGCACAATTTTTCACCACTTTCGAGTGGTATTTTCACACATGTGCTTTCAAAAATCGGATCGTAGCAAGTGGAACAAAGTAGTCTCTGCCTACCCCTGTGGGAAAGAGGAGTGACTGTTTGTATGTATGTATGTATGAATATTTGAATGGTGAATATCTGGGTGGTGAATATTTGAGTGGTGAATATTTGAGTGGTGAATATTTGGGTGGTGAATATTTGGGTGGTGAATACTTGGGTGAATATGGGTGATGGTGCTCACTAACCATCAGGTGACTTGCACGTATGCTTTCACTGTCGTATAAAAAAAAGGTTTTAAGGAGCGTCTGATAGTTTTATATCGTCATTATCGCCAAAGTCGCCATGATCGTGAGCTCTGTTTTGGCAGTCGGCTGAAGAATTATCTTCGACGGTTATCCTTCCTTCCCTTCCCGGCTTAGGCGGTGTAAGGGTACTGCCAGGGACAAACTTCGACGATCCTGTGAACAACATTTTAAGTGTCACAAAATAGTAGAATGAATGAATGAATGAATGAATGAATGAATTATTTATTCGCAGTAAATGTTGTACAAAAATGATGTTATAAATATTATAGTTTCAAACATTTTAACTTATAAAGTCGTGCAAATATATGGTTAATTTAGTATTAGAT
This sequence comes from Pandemis heparana, assembly GCA_963854515.1. Taxonomy (NCBI): domain Eukaryota; kingdom Metazoa; phylum Arthropoda; class Insecta; order Lepidoptera; family Tortricidae; genus Pandemis; species Pandemis heparana. The sequence goes on from OY978033.1 coordinate 4,454,900, forward strand.
AAAATGACCGTCAAAACTTAAATTATAATGGTAATTATTATTATACAATATGTCAAGAATATTAGAATTACAATTAGAAATTTATATATATTGTCATGTTACTACTATTATCATTATAATTACAATTACATTTTCCCTAGTATTAATATGTTAGTTAAGATAAATGTCTGATCAAAACTTATAGTTAAAAAATTCTTCAACACTGTAAAAGCAGACATTACACAAGAGGCGGTTCAACTTTGTTTTGAATTCGGAATTAGTTAGTGTTTTATACGTTGCTGGAATTTTATTACAAATCTTGATACACATATTATATGCACTCTTTTTCCTAAGAACTAGCTTGTGTTTGGGTAACACCAGTTGATACCGTCTGTGAGATCTGTTTGATATCTTGTCTGCCGATTTAAACAGCTCAGGATTTAGTTTTACAAACACAGCTGCCTCGTATATGTAAAGGCTGGGTACCGTGAGTAGATTAAGTTTTATAAATAGAGGTCGACATGTCACTCGGCGTCCAACCCCGGATATAGTTCTGATACATTTTTTTTGTGCTACAAAAGTTCGATGCGCATCGACAGAGTTTCCCCACATAAGAATGCCGTATCTCAAAACTGACTGAATATAGCCGTGATAAGCCATTAGAGCTGTACTCTCAGACACAGTTTGTTTAATTCGCCACAGAGCAAAATCGAATTTGTTTATCTTGCTGCACACCCTGTCAACATGCTCCTTCCAGTTACAATGGCAGTCTAAAGTTATGCCTAAAAATACTGTACTTTTTACTTCCTCGACATTGATATCGTTTTGCATAATGTCTAGTTTTTGTTTTTTACCCTTGTAAGATGAGAACTGCATGAATTTAGTTTTATCTAAGTTTATCTTTAAATTATTATTATTTAGCCAGCTGACTACATCTTCTAGTGCTGTATTTATATCCAACTGGAAGTTATCGGGATCTGTACCTTTGACTACTATTGTTGTATCGTCTGCAAATAGGATACAGTCATGCCTAGTTGATTCTGTCAGATCATTTATATAAATTAGAAATAACAGCGGCCCCAGGATACTGCCTTGGGGCACGCCATATGAATTTATTTTAGAGCTAGATTTAAATGATATTAGGTAATTATTTTCAATTTTATCTATTTGTGTATATTGTTCGCGTTGAAATATGTAACTCTTGACCCAATTATAAGCAGGTCCTCGTATTCCCTGTTTTTCCAGTTTGTCCAATAGGTTCCTGTGACATACAGTGTCAAAGGCTTTGGACATATCAAGAAATAGCACCCCCACCGGTACGCGGTTATCAATGCATTCCGTGATTTTGTCGTTTAGTTTAAAGCACGCTAATGTGGTCGACTTTTTTTTCCTGAAACCATTTTGCTCAGGTTTCAAAATATTATGTTTTTCAAAGAAGCACTCCATTCTGTTGTACATTGCTCTTTCGTATACCTTGGCTATGACAGGAATTAATGTTATAGGTCTATGATTGCCTAGTTCTAGTTTATCACCCTTTTTAAATATCGGTTTGTACAACGAGAACATAAAACAAGCCATTTTCCCCGAGACGTTCATATAGCCACCCGAGCCGGTACGGCAAGGGTGGATAGACACGTCGAGGAGAAAATGAGTTTAATGCTCGAGTTTTACACCAAGCTTTTCACTTCGATTGCAATTTTAAGTAAAACAAACTCGTAGACATTTTATAATGTCGATTAATTTGACAAATTTTCAACGTTTGTTACCTGTGTGGTCTCTGTAGGCATACAGGTTGGTCGGAAAATTTTCAAGTTACCTGTGTGGTCTCTCTGTAGGGATACAGAGTGGTCGGTATTTTCTAAGTTACCTGTGTGGTCTCTGTATACAGGAATACAGGTTAGTAGGAAAGATTTTAAGCTACCTGTGTCGTCTCTCTGTAGGTATACAGGTTGGTCGGAAAATTTTCAAGTTACCTGTGTGGTCTCTCTGTAGGTCTATGATATACTATATAAATATAAAACTGAGGTAGATACGTCATAGGCGATCTCCCCGTGGCAGGCGAAAAGTAAGGTAATTGCCTGACTTGTGTTTAGTCGCTGTCGGCGCGCGCAGAGGTCCTTATATGTCAAGTAACGGCAATAACGTTGCCATGTCCGAAAGGAGTTTTGTTCATCTATAACGCGTCTATTAGTAATATGTTATTGCTGTAGGTATACAGAGTGGTCGGTATTTTCTAAGTTACCTCTGTGGTCTCTCTGTATACAGGGTGGTCGGAAGACCCGGGACTGCATCAAGAGGCGCGTGGTGTTGCTCCTGTCCAGGTGCCAGGATGCGAACAGCTTCTTCACACCGTACTTGAGGGCGCCAAAGCTGTGCACTTGGTCTGGAAAGTTTAGGTATCAAATTAAACGGAAAATAAAGACCGGTTTCAAAATATGATTAGGGAAATGCGTAATTTTAATAAAAAAAACCGGCAAATTGCGAATCGGACTTGCTTGCCGAGGGTTCCGTATCAATTCACCAAGTTAATATAAAATCTAGTGTTAAAAGGGCCCTGCTTTTAAGCAAAATACATACAGGTGAGGTCATAGTCATAGATATTAAAAATCTGAATTTTAGATTTATTTCATTAGTTGTGCTGTAAGAGCTAATAATAATAATAATAATAAAGTTTATCCTACTAATATTATAAATGCGAAAGTTTGTCAGGATGGATGGATGTGACGATGTGAGTGTGTATGTTTGTTCCTTCTTCACGCTAAAACTACTCGACGGATTTGGATAAAATTTGGAACGGAGATAGCTGGTACCTTAGATTAACACATAAGCTACTTTTTATCCCGGAAAATTTCAAAGTTCCCGCGGGATAGCGATCAACATGTCAATAGGTCGGACGAAGTCGCGGGCAGAAGCTAGTTGATAATAAGAATAAGCTACAAAATAAAATGAATGGTCATATCTTTTAATTGCCTATACTCAAAGGCTTGTTCTTTTACAGCTTTAAGGGGCTGCAGGCTAGTACTTATTCGGAATCAATTTCAATTGACAACATTTCATTTCTATAACACCTGAAATTGTATATATGGTTCGAAAGCATTTTGCCTCATGATCACTGCAATATGTTTACATAATTTTAATATCGCTTATTATAAAAAATAAAAAATAATTAAAAATATGTCCTAATTTTACCAAAACTACCACAGGATAGGTGAAACGCCTTTGCTTTTTTCACGAGAAAAAATAAGCGATCATAATTTTGTATTTTTGACAACTTCAAAGTACAAGGGGGACAACTCTGAAATTCTGTTTTCGAAGTTCGTTGCATACCTTCTCTCTCACTCTCAAGATAATGACTATTAGTATGAGCGGAACAGCACGAAGCCACAGTATATATATAAGCTAAAACAGTAGGGAAGATAGGCCTACTTTTAGAAATAAGTACCTACGCTCCAATAAAGCGTTAGGGTGGTCGATTTAATTTTTGTTAAATTGAATAGTTTTTTTTAACCAAGGTTTGCCCTACCTATCCTATAGGTATTTGACAAGTTATCCTTCAAGTGTAGTTTTCTATAATATATTAGTACATATACTATACATGCAAAATGATAACAATGAAAGTCCGTAGAATTTTTTTTCACCAAAAACACGGTCTAATATACGGCAACTACTTACTTATCATCTAAACAGCCAAACGTTTTATTTAACAGAAAAAGCATTTGTCGGAGAAGTGACATCTGGCATTTCTCGTTATAAAAATAATATATACATTTTATTTCATAATAATATAGTATAATTCTTACCTTTCAACATCAGCAGGGAGTTTAAAAAACGAAAGCTTCGGTTTTGAAGAAGCCGAGTTCAAGCAGCCGTGTACACTGCGCAATACGCTCTTGACATGTTTAAAACGAACACGGCCGCTGGTCTCAATGCGCCACTCGCGACTGACGGCACCGCGAGATCCGCTTAGGGGCCGTGTAAAAGCGCCTGTCTATGTGTGCGTTCGTTTCGACCGATTTGTTCGTAGATTCCCTACTGCTTGTGCTTATATGTACTGTGACGAAGCGAACCTCGAAAATCGAATATTGGAGAATAGGGTCTGACATTGACAATTTGAAATTGACGTCATTTTTTTTTCTATAGAGAAAAGACAAAAGGATAAGTGGCTATTCTGAGATAGTATCGGAGTTACGCCCTTTTAGAATAAGCAAAAATTAATAAATTAATTATAATTTAAATACAAACCCTAGCGAAAAAATTTAACTGTCAGCATGTTCATCTTTTCAAACAAAATATAGAGAACCATTAAAATTATAGGCTCAGAAATATGAAATGTTGTCAATTTTACATCTACGCGTTCCTGATAAAAAGGGGATAGAGACATACCTTTAGTTCCTTGATAACCTTTAGTTAAAATGTTGAACAACAGTTTCATGGCTTCTGTGTCCCAAGAGAAGAAGCGGATTTTCATCTTGCTTATTTGATACATCACCGAGTATATCTCTTCTTTGGTGAAGTCCGTTGTGTTCATACTAAGGAGCTGAAATAATCTGGAAACAAGAAAACAAAAACATACACAGTCACGTCTATAGCCATTACGGGGTAGTCACAGACACATCAAACAGGTTTCGCTTGGCTACAAAAATTCGCATAGTAACTAGTTCACGTGACAGCTGGTACAGTATGCTTAGTGTAAGTTTTCGGTCACAGAACACGTCTCGACCGCGTTTGCGTTAAAATGTCAAATACTATGAGAACAGTTTGTTGCCGTTTCGATCCGCAAGTGGCGCTGCCAATTTTTCCATAGTAATTGAGACGTTTACGTGAACGCGTTCGAGACGTTTGTTCGTGTGAAAACTTACACTAGGGGCTCTGATGGAAAAATTCGAAGGCTTACTCACCTGCTATGGGTGGTGTAGCGGTATAGCACGCGTCACGGAATGATGAGGATCCGGGTTCGATTGCCGGCCATAGCTTTTTGGATTTCTCTATGTGTTCTAATTTTCAGTGTCGTTTAGAAAATTAGAACTTAAGGTAACAAGATCTAAACTGCGTTTAGCATGATTTAGGACGTATAGATGGAAAGGGGAACCAAAATAGTGATGGGTTGCTAGCCGCATCGCCTATAACATGATTCCTACGATTTTCGCCCATCCCTTCGATGGGCATTTACCATCTGCGCGGGAAGAGAAGCAACTGGTACATATAATAAACTAGCTGTTGTTAGCGACTTCGTCTGCAAAGAATTCGTTCGTCGCGGGAATTACGCAATTTTCCAGGATAAAAAGTAGCCTATGTGCTATTCCAGACTTTTCTTTATCTATGTGGCGAATTTCATCCAGATCCGTTGGGTTGTTTTAGTGTGATTGTGTAACAAACATCCATCCATCCATCCATACTTTCGCATTTATAATATTAGTTAGAATAGATTAGATTAACCCAACAAGGTGACAGATCCCAGAATAACTTTAGGACATTGTGTTTCTTTCATTGGAGTACCTAATCATCATTTCCAGCCTATATATACGTCCCACTGCTGAGCACAGGCTTCCTCTCAGAACGAGAGGACTTGGGTTATAGTTGCCACGCTGGCCCTGTGCGGATTGGGTTGGGATTGTTCACTTTTTTACAACATACCCTGATTTGAAAACCATTTCGAAGTATGGGGCTTGCGAAATGTTTTATCTTACTGGCGTTCAAAAATACTCAAGGATTACGGATATTTTGCAAAAAAAATATTTGACCTTTATTCGACCTTACCGAGCGGCTGTTGGTAGTTCCAAAAAATAAATCGGCAAATACCTAGTTTGTCTATTAAATTTATATGTCAACTAGTTATCAGTGTCACCCAATGTCAGTAAAGTAAATATTGTTTTGTTGAAAACTTAAAATTGTCGGTCGATTTAAAACGAAATAATGGAAATTACAGAAAATGCTTCGTTCCAACCTGAAATAATGACTCTAAAGAATAGAATAGAATAGAATAGAATCGTTTATTGCAAGTCACATTACAGTTTAAAAACAGCTCCAAAACAATAGTTCGCACGGATCCGAGAAGATATAAGAGAAAAGTGGTGTCGCGAAGGAAATGTTGAATACTTCAAAGTTTATAAGTACACAATATTGTTGCGAGGATCATTTTGATGTAAGTAGGTACCAAAACACAATGCCACATACTTCCACATTCATAAATTTTCAACTCATTATACCTAACCATGATCAGGTTTTAACGCAACATACAATAAGCTTGTAGGTAAACCAAAGGTAAATAGTATATATTTGACATTGAGATGACAGTCACAACAGTTATGACAACTATTTTTTTTTATTTCCAAAGGATTGTGGGAAAATTGCCTATTTCAGCCGGCCGTATATAATTTACGAAAAGTCGTATCTCATTTTTATAAGCAATTATATTAATTAAATTAAGCCATGAAATGACAAAATATTCAAATTAGTTTCTTAAAGTGCTCCATATTTACAAAAAAAAATATAAAAAAGGGTGGTTAAAAAAAATGAACAATCCCAATGCAGGTTTCCTCAGAACGTTTTCCTTCAATGAAAAACTCATGGTAAATTTCTAATGTAATTTCGCACATAAATTCAAAAAACTGTGCTTGAGAGGCCACAGGTCAAACCACTAGGGTACCACGGCTTACCTACCACGACAGAGTACATAATAGAAGTACTTTTAACCAAATGGAACCCTGTAGGCTTATTGTCTAACTCGCTCGCAATCGTCATCGTGTTCATTTTGACAGTTCTTGTATGAATGTGACAGCTAGCTGATTCCGATGCCAATTGTCAGCCCATACATGAACTGTCGAAATGAACACGATGACGATTGCGAGCGAGTTAGACAATAAGGCTACTGGTATAACCTTATCTCAGTAACGATCGGCATGTTACTTTAGTCTGTCAGTGTAAAAGTAGTCCGACGTTGATGTGAAAAGGCTCTATAGTGACTGATCCTGACTGAACTCTGACCCACAGTGCAACCTTTTCACAGTAAGTAAGTGATTGAATAATGCTTTATTGTACAAATATAAAGAAACTGATACAATTCACAAAAAAATAAAAGCAATAATAATATATGCACAAAGGCGAACTTATCCCTATAAGGGATCTCTACCAGTTAAACCTTTGAGTAGATGTGAGGAGCATTAAGCGAGGGACCGACAAAGAGTGAGTTTAAAATTCCAGATTGTGAAAGCCACAATAGAGCGACACACACAGTAAATATCGTAGTGACGTCTGACGTTACACTGAATTGATTAGGAATATCATTGTAACGTTTACTGCGAGAACGTTCTACCGTGGGTTAGGAATAAATAAATAAAATAAATATCTTGGGACAATTGACACCAATTGACCTAGTCCCAAACTAAGCAAAGCTTGTGATATGGGCACTAGACAACGGATAAGGTGTCCTTCCATTTGACCTAAAAATTATTGACAAAAGCATCATTTTACAAAATGATCATTTGACAAAATTTAAATATCTGATAAACCGTGAACTTTTTAAAAAATTGAAAAACCTTTATGCGTGGCCCGCATTAGGTTAGGTTAGGTTTGTTTTATAAGTTTTTAAAAAAGTTTACGGTTTATCTGATATATATATATATATATTTTATTATAAACTGACCAGCGATTTAAATTTTGAAGATATTTAAAGTTTGTCAAATGATTATTTTGTCAAATGATCATTTTGTCAAAAATTTTTAGGTCAAGGATTTTCGGAATCAATTTGAGAGAGAGAGAGAGAAATTTGATCTATAGTACATAACTTACCGAGACACGACATGATCGTCCTTGGTTTTCCACGTTGGCTGAGTCAACTCCTTCTTGGCTCGCGCCAGGTATGGCGACACCATCTCGGCGCAATGCAGCCATGGAATCGGTTCGTTCATGTCTATATTATACGTGTAAGACTTTCTATAAAATATATCGAGAGGCTTCGAGACAGTCTGCTGTGTTACCACATCTTTTGGAACTTGATTCCGCACCTTTAAATATATCATTGAATCAGGCCCTATATTATATCACAAACGCGACAATAGTCGGTGTCAATTGACTATTCTGTTTATACAATATAATGCAATAACCAGAGATGTAATTTATTTTTTCAAGCATGCTCGGAAACGTACGCGTTAATGTCGTGAAATGAAGCCAAGAAGTTTCGCATTTACGGCCTAGGCCAAGAAGTAATGTGGTGCGGTCGAAATGAAGCCAAGAAGTTTCGCATTTACGGCCTAGGCCAAGAAGTAATGTGGTGCGGTCGATTAAATACTTCTATTTAAAATGCAAATACAAAATACCTATTTTGTATTTTGCATTTAAATGCCTTTTAGTAAAAAACATTATGTATTTTATTTGAAATACATTTCGAGATGTATTTTGCATTTTTAATATTCATTTCGAAATGCAAAATACTTTTCAACACAGTTGCTCGTAAATTGAGTCTTATTGCACCGCATTTAAGCTCATAATTCAGCTTATTACGCACAAGTGCCGTAATATTATTACCGCACGAGTGCGGTAATGTAAACTTTTTTTTAATCTCAGCAAATAGTTCAGTTATGTATAGGAACAAGGAATATTTTCGTGAATATTAAACTATATTAGGTTAAAGAAGACAAATAAACAGTTAATTTCGACAAAGTATTAATTTTTATCTGAAAAGTGACCATAATTTGCATATTTAAGACAATGATTAATTATTTTATTACTATTTTAATATTAGGCTGTTTAGCGGTCTTGTCAGTGCCTCGTCGCCCGCGTGCAAAGTGCACAGCGCGCATGCGTAGATGCTGCGCGCGGATTGGCGCGGATAAATGATGTCTGCCGCCATCTTTCACACTCACAGATTTTGTTGATTATTTTACCTTGTTATTAGTTTAAAAATTACTAGTTGAAATAATAAAGAAAAACTAAATGTAAATAGTGTCCGTCGTCGGAAATACTAAAATATGTTCGGGCAGGTTATGTCAGTAAGAAATCCAAGGTGTTGCCAAATGACAAAGAAAAGTTCTAAAGCCTCCAGTTAAGCAATGTTTTGGCAACAAAGGTAAAGTAAATTTTTTTTATACTTATTAAGAATTTCTTTTTGTTTTTCCTCGCAAATGTGTTGAAAAACGTCGTATGAAACGCGTGTGCATTGATCATTACCACACTCGGCCCATTAACGCGCTCGCTCCGCTCGCGCGTACAATCATGCCTCGTGTGTAATGATCAACATAGCACACTTGTATCATAATGTACTATTGTGATTAAGTTTAGCCAACATTACTGGTCAAAAGGAATGAAATGAACGAATGACACTTGTATTGCCGAATTTGACCGATAGAGGCGCCTGCTAATTATTATTATTATTAATAACATAACAAATAAATTGTAAATTGCTACTTGCGGCCCAGGTGACTTAAGTAAATGTTTTGAGTTCCGTACCTACCTTCAAACTACCCCATTTATTTCTACCAATTCTCGTATTTTTTTTGCTGGTATCCACCGTTTTCAGCCACACCGAAGTACTAGGCGGGGACGGTTTCGTTTTTAACTTTCGCAATTTGAATTGGTCGTCTCTTTTCCTCTCGTCTGACTCGAGTATGGGTGTGACGGGTGCGTCGTCGGGGTGTTCGTAGCTCCCGAACTCTATGGGATCGTCGATTGGTAGGATTTTTATGGAATGCTTTTTACGGAGTTCCTTTTTCAAGTTCTCTTTTAGGAGACGCACGCGTTCGTCGACGCGGAGTGTCGTTTTAATTTCCTCTGACGCAATATTGACAGCTGAAAATTATATGTTTATTTTGGTAGTAAATAAGTAGTAGAATCTCTACTTTTCTACTAATATCATAAATGCGGAAGTAACTCTTGTCTTTCTGTCTGTCTGTTACGCTTTCACGCCTAAACCACTGAACCGATTTAAATGAAATTTGGTACAGAGATAGTTTCAGTCCCGGGGAAGGATATAGGATAGTTTTATCCCGGAAAATAGCTTAGTTCCCGCGGGATAGCGATATGCGAATTCTGCGCAATCCTTTCCCTTGAAATACATTGACCGTGTGCTCAGTCCCACAAACTTAACCTCATTGTATTTGGTTGGTGAATATTTGGCTGATGAATATATTTGGTTGGTGAGTATTTGAGTGGTGAATTTATTTATTTATTTATTTATTTTTTATGTGAATAGGAAGGCAAACGAGCAAGTGGGTCACCTGATGGTAAGCGATCACCACTGCCCATAGACACCCGCAACCTCGAAGGGATTGCAGATGCGTTGAAAGATATTTATATTTGGCTGGTGAATATTTGGCTGGTGAATATTTGGCTGGTGAATATTTGGTTGGTGAATATTTGAATGGTGAATATTTGTGTGGTGAATATTTGGGTGGTGAATATTTGAGTGGTGAATATTTGAGAGGTGAATATTTGGGTGGTGGCGCTAACTTACCATCGGTGAACCACATGCTCGTTTTAATTCCTTGTCGTATAAAAACTATAATTATAAATGAACTTACCAAATACAAGTAACACCGCTAAACTTAGCCTCATTATGTGTATTATTTAATTAAAAATTTAACGAACTCGTACACGTGCAGCATGCTGTAAGCTACCTATATGAGCCATTTTTATCCAGTTTTCTAAACATAGCGATTAAATTAACTGAAGCGTTCAATAAACATGTTTTTTGTTAATTATCGCGTTTCCTTTTGATATTAATATTGCATTTTATTTTCTAACCGACCGGCTTGGACCGATTTATTGACGATCGGATAATTTACGAGTACAACCTATTCAATAAAATTAAAAAATAAAATCTAATCACTAGGTACATAGTTAACATGGTATAAAACAAAGTCGCCTTCCGCTGTCTGTCTGTCTGTCTGTCTGTCCCTATTTATGCATCATTAAAACTACGCAACGGATTTTGATGCGGTTTTTTTAATAGCTAGAGTGATTCAAGAGGAATGTTTATATTTTATGTATAACTAGCTGTTGCCAGCGACTTCGTCTGCCGAGAATTCGTTTATCGTTATCCCGCGGGAACTACGCAATTTTCCGGGATAAAAAGTAGCCTATGTGCTATTCCAGACTTTTCTCTATCTATGTGCCAAATTTCATCCAGACCCGTTGGTCCGTTCTGGCGTGATTGAGTAACAAACAAACATCCATCCATCCATCCATCCATACTTTCGCATTTATAATATTAGTTAGATTCTACGCAGACGAAGTCGCGGGCAGAAGCTAGTATTAAATAAAATTAAAGTAATCTCTGCCTACCCCAATGGGAAAGAGATGTGACGGTATGTATGTACGGTCCCCATGACGCTGGTGGCAGGTGGTGGCAAAAGGGATCTTAGGAAGGAATCTCTTTTTTTCATTTAATTTAGAATGAGAAACCACAATAACATTATATTGCGGCTGGTCAACTATTCTTAGCAAACAGTACAGTGCAATAGTTTGGCAGCCGCAAAATTAAATTGTTTTAATGCCACTTTATTTGCGTGGCGTCAATTGTTACTGTAGAACAAATCGTAAAGAAATTACGGTTCACGAGCCGGAATATAACATTATTGTGGTTTCTCATCCTAAATTAAATGAAGTATAGTGTGTGAAGTTACAGTGTATAATTATGTATTATTTCAATTGTTATTTTAATAAAAGTCTATTTTTAAGGCTTGGGACATCCCAAAAAAGACGTTCTGAAAGTTCAATTCACATTTATTTATTTGCAGGAATCATAAAAAAATAGAACACAGAAAAATCCGAAAAGTAAAGCTATGGCCGGGCTTACAGGAATCACGTTAATTTTAACTGTGTACATCTATAAAGTAGGTATACAAAATCACTATTTCACCATTCTTTTTCTTCCCGAATACGCGTCGAAACTGCCTGAAAACCTTCTATTTAGCTTATTGTCGACATCTTCATCAAAATAAATACTCTTTGCCGGTTCTAGAGTAAATTTTTGCGGTATTTCCTTGTAATTCCGTATATTTTGTAGAGAAAGTGGTTGTAGACCTCTATTCGTGTAAATGTACTGGTTCACAGGATAGAAATTACTGACTCTGATCGGGATTTTGATGACGATCGGTACAGAACTGTAAGAAACTTCTAAAACAAAATACAGAGAGAAAACGAATAACATTTTTGATATTGTGTTTACGATTTGCGGGTATGAATTTCGATTACCGAAATTTTGTCCCGATAAGAATGTTTTATTGTTCACGTTAGCGGCTGTGAAGAAATTTTTGACAATTTGATTATGGTTTTGGACTGCTAAGTGGTTACAAAATAATGCTTGTTGCTCATGACTTCTTCTGCGATTACTGTTTATCGCTATCCCGCGGGACTGCCCAACTTTACGGGGTAAATAGTAGGCTATGCGCTATTCAAAACTGAAATCTATGTCTGTGGCAAATTTCGTCCAGATCTATTCAAGTCAATTTGGAGTACCCTGAATGTACACTAAAGGCCACGTTTAGTATTGTGGGCGTGTAGAAATTAGAAATATAGAAATTGCATTTATTTGTAAGAATACCTACAGTAAAATTAGCACATAGGAAATAAGAAAAGGAAAGGGTTTTTTATTTTTATTGTACGATAATTAACAAATCGCAGACCTCGCGAGAGGTACGGGCGGCTGCGATTCCATGAACTAATGGACAAGGATGTTAGTGCTGTAATTAAAATAAACTAATATGACTTAAGGTCGGTGATGTTATGTAATGTTTATGAGTGACATGAGGATTGTTAATGATAAAGGAAAGGGGCAGGGGGGGGGAGGTTTATAGGTGGAAAGGGGAATCATATTAGTGTGACGGTTTGGTAGCCACATCACCCATAATATGATTCCTAAGATTTTTGCGCATTATGGGCTTTTTACGATCAGCGCGTGAAGAGCAACTGGTGCATTTCTTTAATTCAGACCAGCATGAAAGAAAGTATGGTTTAAAAAGACGTACTTATTATAAACATTGTCTATTCGTGTAAGAATTATCAAAATCGAATTAACTGACTACCAATCGCAGCTATGACTCTACTGAAAACTTGCCGATCACTAATATCTATATTAGGTAAGTATGAGATAGTTTAGGTTAATGTGGAGGGTAATTATAAATGACAGAAGGTAACTAAACTTTTGTCTGTCTGTCTGTTACGTTACGCTATCACACCTAAATCACTGAAACGATTTTAATGAAATTGGTACGGAGATTTCAGTCCCGGGGTAGCACAAAGAATGTTTTCATCCCGTAAAATCGCATAGATCCCGCGGGATAGCGATAAGTGAATTCTGCGCAGCCGCGGGCAACCGCTAGTAATTTATGATTCGGACCTTTATCATGCTAGATTTCGATTTTCCTCTCATCTATTCAAAGGTTAACTGGAAGAGATTTCCTGTAGGGATAAGTTCGCCTTTGTGCATATATTTAATATTTTTTTTTGCGATTTTGTCAGTTTCTTTATATTTGTTAAAGCATTTACAATTACAATTAAGCATGTACAACAATAAAGGATTATTGCCTGAATAAACAATTTATTATTATTATTTACTTACTTAAGAGATGCGAAATTAAATTACTTACTCAAAAATAATTTTAATACAAACTTAGATATAATACATTTTTTAATCTTGAGACACGTCGCTTCGCTACCCCATAAATCGAAATCCTATGTTCTCCAAGATCGATTCTAACGGGCCAGGTTTCGGGCTTTCTGGACGCCGCTTCTCAGATGATGCATCATCTGAATGTTGTTTCTCATACCGATAATTTTCTGAATGTTGTTTCTCCAGCCCATCATTTCCTGGATTTTTTTTCTCCAACCCAACATTACCTTGACGTTGTTTCTCTAAGCCATCATTATCTAGAAGTCTTTTCTCAAACGAGACACCAGTTTCTGGATTTTGTTTCACAAATCTACTAGTTTCTGGATTTTGTTTCGCAAACCTACTAGTTTCTGGATTTTGTTTCACAAACCTACTAGTTTCTGGGTTTTGTTTCTCAAATCTACTAGTTTCTGGATTTTGTTTCACAAAACTACTAGTTTCTGGATGTGTTTTCTCAAATCCAGTGTTTTCTGGACGTCGTCTTTCCAACGGACCAACAGTTTGGGGATATTTTAAGAATTGACCACGATTTTCTTGGCGTTTTTCTAGTGGTACAGCTTTATCTTGCTGTTGTCTTATTTTATGGTTCACCATTGCCGGTTCTTGAGCAAGTCTATCATCAATCTTCTCTCTTTCTCTATCTGCCTCTGGAATTGGTTCATTAAAATCATACTTCTCCACGATTCTTGGCAATTTTTTATAATAATCAGGCGTGATCATTTTGTAATATTCTCTTGTAGGTACGCCTGTGCCTTTCATTGTGTAACTAAAACCAGATTGACTTGTTCGATTTTCTTCACTTTCTTTAGAGTTGTATAGTAATCTTTCTGTTCTAGCTTTGACTTGTTCTTTTTTAATCTCTTCGTAGAATTTGTCCTCTTCAAAAGACTCTGTTTTATCTTTTTTCCTTTTTCTTAAAAAATTATCATCAGTTGTCTTCTCCTTTTCAGTTGTTGTCGCCCATTCCGTAGCTACCTTCTCATTCTCAGTAGCTGATGTTTCTTGAGCGGTAAACCATTCACGTTCAACATAATCAGGGAATGTTTCTCCAGTAGTCATCATTGATTTCTCTGTTCTTTTTCTCTGGCTCATTACAGGATAGATTGGTGGTCTTCTTGTATCTGAACTGAATCCTTCGTTTAAGTCTCTTTGTGTTGACCATATTGGTCGTTCTTTGATTGTTGGTCCGATTTTATTACGTAAGTCTCTTTCTACAGACAAATTTAGCGGTTCTTTAGTTGTTACAGCAATATTATCATTCTCATCTCTTAGTATAGACCAGCTTGGTTTTTTTCTAGTAATTGGAGCAATGACGTTATCTCTCTCATCTTCTCTTTGCCAACTTTTGATAGTTGTAGTTATACTATCACGTAAGCCTTCCGGTACAGACGGGATTGGTCGTCTTTTGGTAGTTGTCTCGATCCCGTCACTTAGATAATCATCATCTTTTTTAGGGGTGACATAATCTTCATAACTATCTTTCTTCTTGCCCATTATAATTGTATCGAAAATTGCATCCTCATCTTTTACTTTGGTTACTATTTTTCTAATTTTTCTTTGTTTAATTTTGCTTATATCACGTGCGTTAATTCTCACCCTTCCCGTTTCGTTTTTCGTTTGCGTTACAGGTTCAATCGGTTTATTTGCAATCGGAAAATATTGCAACATTTGCTTACTCCTTTCACCTTCAACAACTGGCGTGTTTTCTCTTTCTTTATTTCTTGATTCTTTGTAATAAATAGAATGGCTGGGTGTAACAGGTCTCTCTTCAGTTTTTGGCTGTATTGATTTATGAAAAGATGGGGCTTTCTCAAACCAGTTTTTGTTAGTGGACATTCTTTGGACTGTTTTGTATCGCTTACCTGGTACTTCTGGAAACGTAGTATCTACTAAACGATCGTAATCCATGTCGTGTATATTATCAGGTTCTGTTAAAGTTTCAGCGGTTGTTGTTTTTTCAGTTATTTTTACTCTAGGAGTCTGAACTTCATTACGTTCATTATCTACATAGTTTTTAGCCTCGTTAGCTGCTTGCCACTGTCTTACATCTTCAACTTTGGTCTTTCTTTGACCTCCGCCGTTTCTATTTACACTTTTATGTAATGAAGACACTGAAACTAGCTCTTCTAGTTTCACTGCTAGATTTTTAGGAACAAACTTTTGCGCTAGATTTTTGAAATCTTCTAAATTAGCAGAGATGAGTACGTAACTGTTGACCGAGATAGTGACTGTTGAGAGAGTGCCTGTTGAAAAGGTATAAATAATCAGCTAAAAGTAGCTTTTCGTCTATTTTGAAGTCGGTTATCCTTAGGCACTTGTCCCACCGCCGGAGAGTAGCGAGTAGCGAGCGTTTTTTAGCATGGAAATTTTGTCGCTTTTGTCGCCGGGCAACAAAAGTTCCATACTAAAAAACACTCGCTACTCGCCGGCGGTGGGACAAGTACCTTATCCTTAGGGAACTATGTAATTACCCAGGATTAATAGTATTAAATGTTAAGTGTCATCCAGGAAATACAGGAGGTCACCATGACGTCTTAGTGCGATTCAATTCAGATTCAGTTTAGGTTCGCTCGCTGTCAGATCCATACTAAAAACGACAGCTAAAACCTGAACTGAGTCTGAATTGTATCGCATTGAGACGTCATGGTAAGGCCCAGGGTCTCTTTAAATTGTTCCGGAATATTTCAGCAGCCGGTTAGGTAAGTTTAACTGTGGTTTAACTTCTAATCTTTAAGACTTTTTTAACTAACACAATTCTATGAGCACGAGTGGTAGGGCCTTGTGCAAGGTCCGTCCGGATCGCTACCACCATCTTACTCACTAATCCTGCCGCTAAGCAGAAGTGCTTGCACTGCTGTGTTCCGGTGTGAAGAGTAAGACCGCCGGGAAAATTACGGGCACAAGAGGCATTTCATCTAAGTCCTCTAGGTTGGCAACGCATCTGCAATCCCTCCGGGCAGTGGTGATCGCTTACCATCATGTGACCCACTTGCTCGTTTTCCTTCCTATTCACATAAAAAAAACGAGTGGCTCGAAATAAAAAAATAATTATTATTATTATTAATTTCAAATCAGATGGTAGGATGATAATTTTGTAGATCTATCTAACTATCTATACTTACCTATATAGTTTTTTATTTTAACGCTTATTTTTTCTAAATTAATGGTAAGTATTAGTTAGTTAGTTTAAGTATTTCTATTATTGTTTACTTTTTCGTACAAAGTTTTAAAAATAACATTTTTTAAATCTGATTTGAGATTAATTATATTTTCTAAAAATAATATACTTACATACTTGCAATACATGTAGAAACAACATGTTTTATTTGCAGGCTATATAACATTTTATGTCAAATGGAAAATTTTATGTATTAAGTACATTCCGGTGAAAATCTCTTTATTTATTTTTCTTTATAACATTCTCTTACGTTCACAACACGAAATTAATAGGTATACATTAACAAAAAAAAACATTTTTACTGAGCACTCAATGACAGCTAATAACTTCTGTTTTTTTAGCAAAAGAAATCTTTAATAGTTATTTGTAATGCAAGGCTGCAAAGTGTTTGTTTGGCGCGAGTGCCTGAATTGAAACCGGAGCAAGCGAAGGATTCTATGATTGAACCGCGAGCGAAGCGAAAGGTTCAAAAGAAGAATCCTGAGCGTCGCGACGGTTTCAAGGCACGAGACTCTAAACAACTTTGCTGCCGAGCGAAACACACAATTTTTCACTTCAATACAGCGAGAAAAATGGTGGATGGAAGAAAAATAAAAATAAATAAAATAGTAATTAGTTAGGTATTTCACTTTTATACATACATAAACATTTACCTTACAATACATAGGTACTATACATACAAAACTGAGTTTTATACAGAATTTTAGTTTATAAAAGAACTTTAGTTTACCTTTGTTACCACCCTACATTGTTTAACTGGAACTGCTTCAGAACTTTACTTTATTAACTATTTGGTAATTAACACCTTTGATTTACTGATATACCTAACTGTCCGAGCATATTTTATAGTATTTCCGTCGACGACCACTACATTTAGTTTTTCTTTTTTACTTGAACTCGTAATTTTTAAAGTAATAACAAAGTCTTCCAATCAACAAAATATCTGTGAAAGATGGCGATTTCTCCGCGCCAATCCGCGCGCAGCACTCGCGCATGCGTGATATTTTCACTTAATGCGCGCGCTAAGAAGTATCTGCTAAACAGCCTAATGTATATTAAAATTATAAAGAACTAATTGATCAATGTCGTAAATAAGCAAATTACTCGTATATAGTCACTTTGTAGATAAAAATTAATAATTTGTCGAAATGAAATTTTTATTTATCATCTTTGACCTAAAATAATCTAATGTTCACGAAACAAACGATAGATAACGGATCGCGTTTCTGGATGTGATTATGTTTTTTTTTTAAATCAAATAAAACATTTAGGGGGTCTGATAAAAAGATCTACATTTGAATTTCGTATTATTCCGTCCCTCTCATTCACCTATTAAGTACTATTCGTGTAAGCGGGCCGACAATATATGAAGTTCAGAGTCCTTATTTCTAAGTATATGAGTAGGTGGACAAAGGTGGTCAGCGCCACGTTCGAATTTCAAAAACCTTTTCCACGCTATAGGGGAAAAAGCGTTTTTCCACGCAGATTTTGAAGGCGAAAGACAGCCCTTTCGTGCAAGTGAGGTGAAAATTATATTTTTACCGAAAAACACTTTTGCCTTCGGACACTGTGGTACAATTTCTATATTTGTACAAATAATAATAATAATAATAATAATAATAATTTATTTTGTATGTACATACATTTGGTGCGTTACAAAGAGAAAAACATTATTCAGTTGTACAATAGGTCAGATGAAGAATGCATTCACAGTGCAAGTTTGTACAATTTTTAATGAGTCATGTATAAATATGGAAATTGCACAAATGTGTCCGAAGGCTAAAGAAAATATTTTGAAAAAAATTGGAGTACTAAAAAAAGTTTTTAGCCTCTATCTATAGGTATGGTTCTGGTTATATACCCCAGTGAATTGACAACATTTCATATTTATGAGCCTATAATACAATTGGTTCTCTGTATTTTGTTTGAAAAGACGAACATGCTGGCAGTTAAATTTTTTCGCTAGGGCTTGTATTTAATTTATAATTAACTTATTAATTTATGCTTATTCTAAAAGGGCGTAACTCCGATACTATCACAGAATACACACTTATCCCTTTGTCTTTTCTCTGTAGAAAAAAACCTGACGTTAATTTCAAATTGTCAATGTCAGGCCCTATTCTCCAATATTCGATTTTCGAGGTTCGCTTCGTGCTGTTCCGCTCATACAAATAGTCATTATCTTGAGAGTGAGAGTGAAGGTATGCAACGAACTTCGAAAATAGAATTTCAGAGTTGCCCCCCTTGTACTTTGAAGTTGTCAAAAATACAAAATTATGATCGCTTATTATTTCTCGTGAAAAAAGCAAAGGCGTTTCACCTATCCTGTGGTAGTTTTGGTAAAATTAGGACATATTTTTAATTAATTTTTATCTTTTATAATAAGCAATATTAAAATTATATAAACATATTGCAGTGATCGGGAGGCAAAATGCTTTCGAACCATATATACATTTACAGGTGTTATAAAAATGAAATGTTGTCAATTATACGGGTGTTTTATCTTTATGTCACAAGCAATAAGATCGGTGACACAACTTGACTTATCTGTATAGTTCTGTTATGCCCTCTTTCAAATGTATGATATCAAGGAGATTAAATTGAAACGAAACGTGTTTTATTTCATTTATTCAATGACTAGCATCGTTTATCTCATAAGTTACGTATTATTATAATAACCTCGTCCAAAACATTATATAAAACAACACTAAGACTTATAACTAGACAATTAACCATGAACTAAAAGCAATCATCTTACTCCGCGGTCTATTGTTTATTGCCGCGGAGTACTAATAAGTTTTAATTCATGGCTATGGACCTCCGCAAAGTAACGCCTGATTTAATCAATTGTTTTTAGGTCATATTACAGAATTATTATCACTTTCCCCTGGACAAAATAATAATATGTTAACTTCGGTAAGTGTAAATTTGTTTAGTAGATTCGACGTCCACTTGTGGCGAATTTGATACGAATGTTTGTGTATGGTATGGTGCATTTCCTATGGCCGCATTGAACTGACCGCCTCCCGCGCACGTCTTTGTGTTTTATTGCTTTACTAATAATATAAGTGTATTATCTCTGTATTATCTCTGTAGGTACTCCACTAATCTGAGTGTCAATTATAATAGTTAATGTCAATCAGTGTGGTGCCTTATTTCTATCAAACTCATCTGACGACCCGAGAAGAACGCTGAACGCGCGAACTGATTGTTCTGGGGTGAACACTAAAAACACCCAAACACTGACTGTTAACTGATAACTGACTGTTGACTGAGGTTAACTGGTAGAGATCCCTTATAGGGATAAGTTCGCCTTTGTGCATATATTATTGTTATTTATATTATTTTGTGAGTTTTATCTGTATCTTTTAAACATTACTTAGGTACTTACCTACTTAAGTTCTCACAGGGGTCTCCCCAAGTGAAATTTGAATTTCGTGTGAGACCGTCCTTTTCTCTCTGTAAAACGCTATTAGTATGAACGGGATGGCAGAACACGGAGTTCGAATTCCGCTTTTAGGAGTTGGGGAGCTGTACTAAATGGTCCAGGAAAAAGACATGGGTGTTATTCCGAAAATCGATTTTCGAAGTTCGTATCATATCGTCCTTCTCACTCTTAAAATGACTATTTGTGTGCGTAGAACGGCAATGAATGAACATAGAAGATCGGATTTTGGTGTGGCCTGTTTCTTATTCTGTATATGACCTCACTATGACTAAATTCGTTTTGTATGTTCTGCTCAAGTCGATTTGGTGTTGTTCGCGCTTCTTGCGACGCGAATTTTGCTCGGGTACATTTCTGAAAAGAAACAAGTTTAGAAATAGTAAAAAACTAGCTTTTTCCCGCGACTTTGTATGCGTAGATGAAATACAAATGAAATATGTAATTTTTAAAAACAGCCCCGAAGTTGAATGCGCACTTTAGTATTTCTGTCCCGCGGGAATTTCGCATTTTCCCGGAGAACATGTTTGTAGTGTTACAAACATCTGCAGGTGTGCCGAATTTAAAGTATAGTTAACAGTTACTGAGAAATATTATAAGCCTCATTTATTCCCTATCCTGTGGGAATTTCAAAACATCACTTCTTAGTGCTTCTCTGGGATACCTACTCAAGATTTTGATGCGGTTTTTTTTAATAGATAGAGTGATTCAAGAGGAAGGTTTATATGTATAACTAGCTTCTGCCCGCGACTTCGTCTGCGTGGAATTAGAATTTTGAGTAGGATATTTTTAGTGGCAGAGTATCAACTAGAGCACAAATTATTATTATCCTTCGAGTATCGCATTTTCGTAGTAAATTTCACCCCCGTTGCACATCCTTAAAGGATAATTCCTGCAATCAAAAACTATTTTTTTCTTCCCAGGAGCATAACTATATCCATACCCGTTTAAATCGTATCAGTGGTTTAAGCGTGAAGAGGTAACAGACAGGCATACCATCACATAATTAATTAATAGTAATATGGATTCACATAAACCTTTCCAATATTCAGCTTCATAATCAAGTATCTAGTAATTTTTCAAGATTTTATTCGTTAATGTATAATACATGCATAATATACCGTGCGAAGCCGGGGCGGGTCGCTAGTCTTAATATAAAAATATTTACTAGCAGGTGTCTTACCATAGTTGAATGCTCTTCCCAGCCGTGGGGTCAGCTTGACGGTGCGTCCGAGGCGGGGGGAAAAATATTTCGGTCTACCGTCAATTTGGTTCATGTCCTGGCGGTATCTGTGAAGGTAAATTTCGCTATCATAATATGACACAATAGTACATTACAGACCTAGGGCGGTGAATTCGTAATTGTCCCAGATCGCAGATGTTTGTGGCCCGAACTGAAGGTGAGGGGCATAAATATGCGATCTGGGGCTTTACGAATTACCGCCCGTGGTTTGTATAAAGTTTTACGTCTTGCCTCGGCCAGGAAGTGAGATTTTCTGTCCGCGAAGCGGGCGTAAAATCCCAATTACGGCCAAGGGTGACGTAAAACATTTTATCGCCGACATAAAATATTCTTTTTCGGAGCCCCTCTTTTGCCCGAATTTCATATGCCATAATGTAATGTTTGTCATAATAATCATTTGCCATAACCCTTTTTTTCTCTGAAACCGTAATTTTTTCAGGAGAATTGCAATAGCAATCCTGTAGAACTCTATAGGTTAGGTTAGGTTTGTTTCATAACAATCCGGAATAATTAACAAATAAAGAGAAAAAAGGGGATCCCTCCATTTCCCATAATTTCATTTGTACTAATTTCATTTGCCATAATGGTCACTGGATATAACCTTCATTTGCCCTAATATCACATGCCATAATTTTTGAATGCCATAATACTCAAACATCATAATGTTCAACATCCCTAATATTAGATACCATAATATCACTTTCCATAATTTTTACTTTCCATAACTTTCAAAATCACTAATATTTCATGCCATAACAATCATTTGCCATAATTAAGGAAAAAACAGATCCAGACTGTTGAAATTTACTGCTACCGAAACACGGTAGGTTCGTTAGGTTTCTTGCGACCCTCAGAGCTGAAATAGAAGCATCTCTAAGGGCTCGGGGGGCTCGGGGGGCAAAGCCCTCCTCAATAGCCACATGCCTGGTCAATTAATTAGGTTAGGTTAGGTTAGAATGGCGTCAAGGCGCGAAGCGCCAAAACTAGGCGGAATAGGAGGTACGCGAAGCGGAGCTCCGTCGGCTTCGCCTCAGGGTCATTCAGTTCATATTTTTGTTTGTTTTCTACACATGTCATCACATCTGTTAAACGTAGATAATTAACACAATCCGTAGTAAAAAAATAACATTTTTAATTAGTTATTATTATTATTACAAGAATCAAAATTCTGGGTTTTTTATGGCAAATAATTATTATGGCATTTGAATTTTATGGCAAATGATATTAGGACAATTGATAATAGGAAAAACGAAATTTATGGCAAACGTATCGTTATGGCACCTGAAAATTATGGCAAATGAAAATATGGCTAATGATCATTATGGCATATATATCGTTATGGAATATAAAATTATGGCAAATGAAATTCGGGCATGTGAAATTAGTTTATATGAAATTCGGGCAAACAATAGAGAACCCTCCGGGAGTGCCGGCAGAAGTGAAAACAGCAGCTTAGATTAGATTTTAATGTTGTTCTATGACGCTCAAGACGCGTACCGTACTGGCCGATAACAAAAAAAAAACGTACGTATTATCTATATTGACAGACCTCTAACAATGTGCTGATGCCCTAGTACTTTTGCTCCACGACTCAACAAAAAAACACTTCGAAAATCGAACGCGATTCATTCGTATTTCAAAATAAGCTCTTAGAGGATCTGATATCCTGGTACCTACTTAAACTCCCCCTCCGTCTTACGCCTGACGCGAGTTTAACATTTTTTACCCATCCCAAAAAGCGCTCAGCGCCGCTAAGAAGTTTCCACTTCAAAAATGTGGCTAACATTTGCTCGTCGGATGAGGTGACGGGTTCCGGCTGCCGCCTGCCCAGCCGTGGGGTGAAGTCCACATCGTACGATCGCTTATCCTCGTACTGTTCTTCCAAACTTCGTCCCAACTTCGGGGTGAAGATCACCTTCTTTGTGACTGGAACAATGCATCATCACTACATAGTATAAAACAAAGTCGCTTTCTCTGTCCCTATGTATGCTTAAATCTTTAAAACTACGCAGCGGATTTTGATGCGGTTTTTTTTAATAGATAGAGTGAATCAAGAGGAAGGTTTATATGTATAATACATGCATAATATACCGTGCGAAGCCGGGGCGGGTCGCTAGTTAACAAATAAATACACAAACACAACACATAAATCACGTCTTTATTCCTTACGGGGTAGACAGAGTGGGGTAACAAGACCTAAAGGCCGCGTTTAGCATGACGGATGGAATCAAAATAGGGATGGGTTGCTAGCCGTATCGTCTATCTATCGTATAGACTCTATACATATATAATTCCTAAAATTTTCGCCAATTCCCTTGGCTTTTATTTTACCATCTGCGCGGGAAGAGAAGCACCACATTCTATGTTTTTTTTACTCCCAGACCAGCATTCAAGAAATAAATAAATCTTTATCCCTACTAATATTATAAATGCGAAAGTAACTATGTCTGTCTGTCTGTCTGTTACCTTTTCACGCCTAAAACGCTGGACCGATTTAGTTGAAATTTGGTATACAGATAGTGTGAGTCCCGGGGAAGAACATAGGATAGTTCTTATCCCGGAAAATTGCATAGTTCCCGCGGGATAGCGATAAGCGACTTCTGCGCAGACGGAGTCGCGGGCAACAGCTAGTAGATAATAAATTAGTTAGTAAATTAGTTAGTAGTTAAATTAGTTCTAGTTGTGAGTTCCTATAATTGGCTTCATCTTACTAATATTATAAATACGAAAGTATGGATGGATGGATAGATGGATGGATGGATGGATGGATGGATGTTTGTTTGTTACTCAATCACGCCAGAACGGCCCAACGGATCTGGATGAAATTCGGCACATAGATAGAGAATTGTCTGGAATAGCACATAGGCTACTTTTTATCCCGGAAAATTGCGTAGTACCCGCGGGATAGCGATAAACGAATTCTTTGCAGACGAAGTCGCTGGCAACAGCTAGTTGTTACTATAGAAGGAATCTACTCTGTAATTTATAGCTGTTGGTTCTCCGAAAATAAATATTGGGAATCAATTGACACAATTTGACCTCAGGTTTTATCTGCCATTTTTAGTATGGAGCTGACAGCGAGCGAACCTAAACTGAATCTGAATTGAATCACACTAAGATGTCCCCGCGCCTCTGAGCAGACCTTATACTCCGAAATCCGATTTTCGAAGTTCGTTTCGTGCCGTTCCGCTCTCACTAATAGTTATTGATTTGAGAGTGAGAGGGACGGTGTGATACGAGCTTCGAAAATCGGATTTCGGGGTTGCCCCCCAGTGTGGGCGAGGACTTATTTAAGGGATCGGTCTATAGGTACCTTTCATCTCGGGGTCGTCGGCCTGAGCATCAAAGTAGGGTAGTTGATCGTAGTAGTACTTGAGGGCGTCTGCGGCCTCCAACATCCGCAGCACTGCGTCTCTGCACACCGTAGAGTTTCCCATTAAAAGTTGTCGCAGACGTAACCGTTCGGCACCGGGCAGCGCCTCGCCTCATCGGCTCGCCGTCAACCGTCAACCATACGCAAGCTCGTAACTGAAGCGGCTCGGTGCCTTCGAGGCGTCCGCGCGGCGACAGCGCTCACCGCGAGCCGGCGGCTGGTTGGCGGCTAGCGGTCAACGTTGACAGTAGGCGATGTCAGAGAGGCAAGCGGCAGAGCGTTCGCGGGCCGCCCGCGGCGGAACCACCCGAGTAGGGATTGCAAAATCCGGTTCTTTTCTCAAATCCGGATTTACAAATTATCAACTTGTACAAATCCGGATTATCCGGATTTTTCGGATTTTTATTAATATTTTGAAATTTTCATGTAATTACATGTTTTTTGAAACCTAATGGTGTTCAATTTTATTGTTTTTAAAATTTCCCTAAGAATATATAAAATAAAACTGCAAAAATCTTGATAATCCGCGTTTAATCAGTCCAGTACTGCTGTGTCTGCAGTACAGTACTACCGGACCGGCCGACTAGCTAGATCTAAAGCTAGGTATGAGGTAGCCAGTAAAGCGCGGAGGGGAGAGGGATAGATAGTGCTACGTGGCGGGGAACGAAACGAACGCATGAATGAATGAAATGAAACTAAATTCAATAGGAAATTCTGCTTAAAAGTCAACTTTGTCAACTGTAATTGAAATCCGGAAAAACCGGATTTTTATGCTAAAAATCCGAATTTATAAAAGCGCCAAAAATCCGGATTTATCCGGTTATTTCGGATTTCGGATTATCCGGATTGCAATCCCTACACCCGAGGTCCGCGCGCCGTCCCCGCGGCGGCGACGAGTTGCGCACGCGCTGCTAGCTTATGCAGAGAGGCGTTGCCGTTCCGAAGCCGATAAGTGTGCGTTGCAGTATGGAGTTTCATACAAAAATACTGAGCGGGTCGGGTTGAGCGTGTGCCGTGCCGGCGAGGAGGTTATAAAATAAAATAGATAATTTTATTTCAGACCGAGATCCATATGAAAAAGTTAGTTACATACATTGCCTAAAACTATTGTTAGTTGTTTTATTTGTAATGAAATAATTTAGTTTTTAAAACAACGGAATCAGAATTCATAGTATTAACATTAAAATAACTTCAAATAATCAATATAATAATAATAAATTAGTAAAATTAAAAAAAAAAAAATGTCATAATTAGCTATTTCCATTCATATAAATAATGATTTCATGTCAACAAGTAGGTACAATGTAGAAATTGGCAAGATATTTTAATCCTAATTAATAATCTTAACCCAGGTACACAGGATGGAACTATCAGTTCTGTTGGCAATTACCTTCAGTATCCTGTTATCGCTGCGTCGAATGCGGTATGTGTACGACCCTAATACTGACTATACTTCATTTAATTTAGAATGAGAAACCACAATAGCATTATATTGCGTCGGTCAACTATTTCTTACCTAGCAAATAGTACAGGGCAATAATTTGGCAGCCGCAAAATAAAATTGTTTTAATGTCACTTTATTTGCGTGTCGTCAATTGTTACTCTAGTACAAATTTTAATGAGACTACAGTTCACGAGCCGCAATATAATGTTGTTGTGGTTTCTCATCCTAAATTAAATGAAGTAACAAAGCTATCACCGACGCGACATTGTCGGTGAAAATCCTGTAGGCTTATTGTCTAACTCGCTCGCAATCGCCATCGTGTTCATTTTGACAGTTCTTGTATGAATGTGACAGCTAGCTGATTCCGATGCCAATTGTCAGCCCATACATGAACTGTCAAGATGAACACGATGGCGATAGCGAGCGAGTTAGACAATAAGCCTACTGTTTACAATACAAACTCGACTAGACGCCAGTTTGCCTTCGTATTGACTACGCATTGCATTTTGAATTGTCTCTTTCACTGACAATTTGTCGAGTTTGTGAAATAGGGGCAAGTTCCTGTGTAAGTTTTCACGCAAAACAACACCTCGAACGCGTTCAAAACGTCTCGCGGTTACTATGGAAAAATTGCAGCGCCTTGCGGATCGAAACGGCAACAAAGTTTTCATAGCATTTGATACTGGCACTCCACTTGGCGTATTTATGCAAATATTTGCGTGAGTGAAGGGGATGCACTATATTGTTTCTAGCGTATGCGACGAAGATGCCAATAGCGCAACGCGAACACGCAACGCTAAGTGGAGTGCCATACGTAGGTACGTGGTCTCAGATTTTTTCCGGAATATATCAGCACGCTTTTAACTTCAATTTTTAATCAATACTAGTCGTCGCCCTTGACGTGGTTCACTTTGTACATCGATTATTGTATCGAAACATGGTGTCAAAAGAACACTAAAAAACATTTACAGGGGCTTTACCATGACGTCTTAATGCGTTTCAGTTTAGCTTCGCTCGCTGTCAGATTCATACTAAAAGTGACAGATAAAACTTGAACCGAGTCGGAATTAGGACGTCATGGTAAGGCCCCAGAGCTATTTAAACAAACTGCTGAAATATTCCGAAACAATTTTAAGAGCGTGCATCCCTACTGAGCTGGCAACGTCGCATTTTTGGTGATTTTTTGCGATTATTTCACAGAAAATGAATGAAAGTTTCAAATGTCCGTCTGTAGTGCACTTCGTTTTGAGTGTATTAATGTGTCTAATGCAATAATTGATCGTGATGGACTTTTATTTTCTTACTAAACGAGATATAGTATTTTATCCCTTTAATACGAAAATAAAAGTCCATCACGATCAATTATTGCATTAGACACATTAATACACTAGAAACGAAGTGCACTACAGACGGACATTTGAAACTTTCATTCATTTTCTGTGAAATAATCGCAAATAATCACCAAAAATGCGACGTTGCCAGCTCAGTGGGGATGCACCCTCTTCCGTATGTACCTATGTCGTTGATTAAAGGTTAATGTTAAATTAACTTTAACACAACTCACACATGCTCTCAGTCTTGCGCACTTACCTATTGTTCTCGGTGTACGTTCGCTTTCCTAAAATGGGTTTGAAGACCACTCCAGCTCGGCCGCTACGAGTATTTCTGACAAAGTTTTCACCCTGAAAAAAAATTTTGCTGTACTAAGTGCTGTCAAATATTTTATTGAATCAGGCGTTACTTTGCGGAGGTCCATTTTAGGGTGGGACCACACCGCCGCTTAAAAAACGGTGACGGTACGGAATCGCAACAAAATGTATGAAGAAACGGTGAGAAAACGTGACGCATACGACACGTCACTGCGTATACGCGGCGGTTTGATCGCACAGATCGCACCCTTAATGAACACTAAATATTCACCTTGCTACTCCGCTACTTACGTGTAAGATAACCAAGCTTATGCGAAATATATGTTCTGCATGCAAACCTTCCCTCCACTACTGCCACACAAAACGCACATAAATCCCACAAACTTAATTATCCCTAACACCACACAAACACTGACGCGCGTTTCGAACCCTCTATGGGACCATTTTCAAAGTTTAAAAGCACAATCGATGCACATGCAAACAAACGTTGTACAACGTTATACGCGCGTCAGTGTTTGTGTGGTGTTAAGGATGATTAAGTTTGTGGGATTTATGTGCGTTTTGTGTGGCAGTAGTGGAGGGAGGGTTTGCATGCAAAACGTATATATTTCGCACAAGCTTGGTTATCTTGTACGTAAGTAGCGGAGTAGCAAGATAAATATTTTGCGTTCAGTAAGTGCTGTCCCCAACAAAACAATATAAGTTTGGGGGTAGGATCTCGTGCAAGGTCGCGCCAAGAGATGGCGCTGCGATCGAGATAGATCGCGCTAACGTTTGGTCGACGTAGATTCCTTATAACCGGAATGTGAAGTTCAAGTTAAGCTAGGATGGATGTTACTACAGTACCTTGGTTGGTGTTTTCGAATTGAGCAATTTGATAGTCTCCAACTATCAAATTACGTCATTTGTAGGCAGCCAACCTGGTACTATAGAAACATTCATTTCCACTGCAATCTGCAATACAAATCCTTCGTAATCTCTCTCTTAGGGTGGTAGGGCCTTGTGCAAGGTCCGTCCGGATCGCTACCACCATCTTACTCGCTAATCCTGCCGCTAAGCAGCAGTGCTTGCACTGCTGTGTTCCGGTGTGGAGAATAAGACAGCCGGAGAAATTACGGGCACAAGAGGCATTTCATCTAAGTCCTCTAGGTTGGCAACGCATCTGCAATCCCTCCGGGGTTGCGGGTGTCTATATAAGCTGAATTCATTCAAATTTCTAACGGGTAAAACATAGGTAAAACCGTAAAAGGAAATATAAGAAATCAAGAAGTAAAATTCTTGCTTAATTTGATTGTAAGTAACAATACAATATAATAAACTGGGCGATATTTGTAAATATAGGTATTTAGGTTTTGATTAAAGTAGTTTAAGGTTTTATATATAGGTATAATTTTTTAGATCTTGTAAATATGTATATTGATTGAATAAAGTATTTTATTAAAAAAAAATACTTATAATAAACAATATAAGTTTGCGGGTAGAACCTCGCGCAAGGTTGCGGCAAGAGATGGCGCTGCGATTGAGATAGATCGCGCTAACGTTTGGTCGACGTAGATTCCTTATAACCGGGACGTGAAGTTCAAGTTAAGCTAAGATGGATGTTACTATAGTACCTGGGTAGGTGTTTTACGTCATTTGTAAGTAGCCAACCTGGTATTATAGAAACATTCACCTCCACTGCAATCTGCAATACAAATCCTTCGTTCGTAATCTCAAGGTTACTTTATGGGTGTATGGTGGGTGTTTTCGGGAAATGCCGGCTGCTATTATGAATCAAAGTACCCGGATGACCGAGCAAACGGTATTTTTTTGTACGTTTTCTAAAAATGCAACATAGCTAGATTGATTTATCACGCCCAAAACCCCCCTGCATATCCCATTTCATGAAAATCTTTGGAGCCGTTTACGAGATTCAGATTATATATATTATATGTATAATATATATAATACAAGAATTGCTCGATAAAAAGGTATTTTAGATTAGATATAAGCTGAATTCATTCAAATTTCTAACGGGTAAAACATAGGTAAAACCGTAAAAGGAAATATAAGAAATCAAGAAGTAAATTCTTGCTTAATTTGATTGTAAGTAACAATACAATATAAAAAACAATATAAGTTTGCGGGTAGGACCTCGCGCAAAGTCGCGGCAAGAGATGGCGCTGCGATCGAGATAGATCGCGCTAACGTTTTCTCGACGTAGATTCCTTATAATCGGGATGTGAAGTTTAAGTTATGTCAGTATGAGTATTAGTATTGTACCTTTTTAGGTGTATCCAAATTGAATTGAATTATTTGGACGTAGCTAACAAGACACAATACCAATATTCATATTCACCCACTCTGCCACTGTAATGTGAACCTTCGTAATATCAAGGCTAATTGAATGTTAGTACGGTGTCTTCAGAAAATGCCTGCTGCTATTAGATTTAAGCTGTATTCATTCAAATTTCTAACGGGTAAAACCGTAAAGTAAAAATAAGGAATCAAGAAGTTAAATTCTTAATTAATTCGATTGTGCAATACAATACAAATACTTATTATTGAACACCACAAATCAGTACAGAACAATACAGAAACAAAGAACAAGGTAGACAATAGGATAGGCGGTCTTATCGCTTAATACAAGACAAGACAAAGACAAGTACAAAAGAACAAAAAAAAAGTACTGTAACAAATAATATAAGTTTGCGGGTAGGACCTCGTGCAAGGTTGCACCAAGAGATGGCGCTGCGATTATTTCTTTTAATTAAAAATTACCTAAAAAATAATCTACGAATTTAGTAGCCAGACTTCTTTTCAGAATCTTTTTCTTTTTGTACAATTTCCTGGCTTTCCTGCTGGGTAGAATGGGCGCTAGATTGGGCGCTAAGCGCTATTATAATTTTGTTGGGAGTTGACACAGCCAAAAAAAGTGTTAGATTTAGCGCCGAAAGCGTTAAGTTGGCATCAGTTAAGACAAGTACAAAGGAACAAAAAACAAGTAATGTAACAAACAATACAAATTTGCGGGTAGGACCTCGTGCAAGGTTGCACCAAGAGATGGCGCTGCGATCGAGATAGATCGCGCTAACGTTTGCTCGACGTAGGTTCCTATAAACGGGATGTAAAGTTTAAGCAGAATGGGGGAGGATGAATATTTGTATTTTATTATTTCTAGCTGCATTCAAATTAAGCCAAATAAAAAATTGAATAATTTGGATGCAGCTGGGAATGATACAATACAAAAATCCACCTGCTCTGTCTGCCGCTGCAATGCAAACCTTCGTAATATCAAGACTAGTTAAATGGTAGTACGGTGTCTTCAGAAAATGCCTGCTGATATTTAATTTAAGCTGTATTCATTCTAGTTTCTAACGGGTATAACCGTAAAATTAAGTATAAGAAATCAAGAAGTTAAATTCTTAACTCATTCGATTGTGCAATACAATACAAATACTCTTTATTGAACACCACAAATCAGTACAAAACAATACAGAAACAAAGAACAAGGTAGACAATAGGATAGGCGGTCTTATCGCTTAATACAAGACAAGACAAAGACAAGTACAAAAGAACAAAAAAAAGTACTGTAACAAATAATATAAGTTTGCGGGTAGGACCTCGTGCAAGGTCGCGCCAAGAGATGGCGCTGCGATCGAGATAGATCGCGCTAACGTTTGGTCGACGTAGATTCCTTATATCCAGGATGTGAAACTCAAGACTAGCTAGGATGGATGTTTGTATTGTGCCATGTTAGCTATTTTCAAATTGTGCAATGTGCAATTTTATAGTAGCCAAACTGGTACAATGCAACCATTTGTGTCCTGTCACTATAATGCAAATCTTCATAATCTCAAGGCTACTCGAATGGGTAGTATGGTGTCTTCAGGAATCGTCTGCTGGTATTTAAGAGGGTGCAACCCTATCCCTACTGAGCTGGCAACGTCGCATTTTTGGTGATTTTTTGCGATTATTTTGGCAAGCTCAGTAGGATGCACCTTCTTAAACTGTAATTTTATTCGCAAATTATAGTATACTAGCTGTTGCCAGCGACTTCGTCTGCAAAGAATTCGTTTATCGCTATCCCGCGGGAACTACGAAATTTTCCGGGATAAAAAGTAGCCTATGTGCTATTCTAGACTTTTCTCTATCTATGTGCCAAATTTCATCCAGATCCGTTGGGCCGTTCTGGCGTGATTGAGTAACAAACAAACATCCATCCATCCATCCATCCATACTTTCGCATTTATAATATTAGTTAGATTACTTCCGGGAGTTAACCGCGTGAAAATAGTGATGGGTTGCTTTGCCGCGTCACCGATAACATGATTCCTATGATTTTCGCCCATTCGATGGGCTTCTACCATCTGCGCGGGATGAGGAGCAACTGGTACATTCCATTACCCCTTTGGGGAGCGGATCAGAATTTATAAAGTTTTTTTTTTATTTTTTTTTTGTGAATAGGAAGGCAAACGAGCAAGTGGGTCACCTGATGGTAAGCGATCACCACTGCCCATAGACACCCGCAACCCCAGAGGGATTGCAGATGCGTTGCCAACCTAGAGGACTTAGATGAAATGCCTCTTGTGCCCGTAATTTCCCCGGCTGTCTTACTCTCCACACCGGAACACAGCAGTGCAAGCACTGCTGCTTAGCGGCAGGATTAGCGAGTAAGATGGTTGTAGCGATCCGGACGGACCTTGCACAAGGCCCTACCACCCGCTTAAAATGTATAATGGGTTAAAATGTATAAATAGTTCAAAATATATAATGCCATTTTCTGTGAAACTATTAGGTACCTATATGGATTTTTTATAGCAGATCTATAGATTGGTTTAGGTTAGGTTAGGTTTAGTTTATAGCAATTCTGTTAATTTGCCATTTTCTGAGTACATCGCATTATATATTTTGAACCATTATGTTTTTTAACCCATTATTCATTTTAAACTATGGATTTTAATACGTACCCTAGCATGGAAGAATATCCTACTAATACACCCGCTTGCAAAAAAAAACGGGCACCCATGGTATATTATAAAAGCGAAAGTTTGTGACGATGTGATGTGATTGTGTACGTTTGTTCCTTCTTCACGCTAAAACGACTAGACGGATTTGGATAAAATTTGGAACGAAGATAGCTAGTACCCTAGATTAAAACATAGGCTACTTTTTGTCCCGGAAAATTGCATAGTTATAGTTCCCGCGGGATAGCGATAAACATGTCGTAGCTGCCTAGTGTAAGTCAGTCTAATTCTACGTGGACGAAGTCACGAAGTCTGTAGGCTTATTGTCTAACTCGCTCGCAATCGCCATCGTGTTAATTTTCACAGTTCTTGTATGAACGTGACAGCTAGCTGATTCCGATGCCAATTGTCAGCCCATACATGAACTGTCAGAATGAAGACGACGGCGATTGCGAGCGATTTAGACAATAAGCCTACGGCTAGTTACTAATAATTGTATCTATTAATTAAGTAGTAGAAAAACTTACCTTAAAATTCTCGCATTTCGCAGCCAAAATGAGATTCAGCACTATACAGAATATAAGCTCTTTATGGAACGCCATCTTCTCCAAATCGACTTGTTCTGTTGTAAGAACGAATTCGCCCCGTTTTATATAGGGGAACGGCAGTCGTATGATAATGAAGAGGGGAAACGCGGGTAATATGGACCTTGTATTTATACATACACATACATAATATACGTATTTATCCCATACGGGGTAGACCTTGTATTTATTATTTTGTTTATTTGGATAAATGGGCCACAAGGGTGGGGCTCTCGGATTAATATTAAACCTTTTTCATAAACATGAATCACTATGTCTATTGGTCATGTTGTTTTTGAGTTTATCGTTGATGTCTGTGTGTCTGTCTGTGGCATCATAGCTCCTCAAGCCGATGGACCGATTTCAATTAGGTTTTTAGGGTTCCGTGCCTCAAAAAGGAAAAAACGGAACCCTTATAGAATCACTTTGTTGTCCGTCCGTCCGTCCGTCTGTCAAGACCCTTTTTCTTAGGAACGCGTGGAGGTATCAAGCTGAAATTTATATCAAATACTCAGGTCTACTGCCCCTTGGAGCTGTGAAAAAATCAAACATCTAAGCCAACGCAATCAAAAGATACAGCCGTTTATGCCGCAAATTTCCGCAAATTTTCGACTTTCAAGGGAATCAAAACCTACAGGGTACTTCCTGTGAACGCAGAATCTTGAAATTTGGTGTGAAGGTAGGTCTTATAGCACAGATTAAGGAATAATAGCGAAAACCGTAAATATGTATGTATGTCTGTATATATCAGTGACCTGACTGCGTACATTTTGCTTTGGAGCAGGGCTCTGCTTACACTGGTTTATAGATATTTCTAGATAATGGTACGGAACCCTCGGTGCGCGAGTCCGACTCGCACTTGGCCGGTTTTTTTAGTAAAAATCGGTCCAGCAGTTTAAAGAATATTAGCTCCTTTCACAAGTTTTGTTTTATTTGATTACTCGATTAATGCGTGGGGGTTTTTAAATATCTAAACTTAATACACAAACATACATACACAAATACGTCTTTATCCCTTACGGGGTAGATAGAGCCTAAGGTGACAAGACCTACAGACCACGTTCAGCAAGATTGTGGGCGTATGGATGGAAAATTAATCCAGCACATAAATTCCGAAAAACTTAAAGGTGCGAGCCCGGGATTCCAACCCGCGACCCTCTGCTTGAGAGGTTACAAGTCAAACCACTAGGCTACCCTACCACGGCTTTTTTTGGTGGAAATTTTTTAATGTTTCTTCAAAATGTTAATTTCATTCGGTATTGCCTCGCGCTCCCGTGTCTCCCCTAAGCTCAAGGTGCCAATAGCTAATGGAGACGAATGTCTTTACTGCAAACAATTAGTGGGCCCAGCGTGGGCACTACTACCTATACTGTATAGCCCCATGCTGCCATGGACGTACGCATGGATCAGATCAGGTTTTTTTAAAAATCATATACACTGAGTTTTGCAATGATTCACGGTTAAGAGGCTGACAACACCTAATTTTATTGAAATTGATGTTATTTAAGCACTTTTTTAAGAAAAACTACACACAAAAAAAATATAATGTCAATTTTCATCATATTTCAAACACGCTAGACGGACTCATTTTACTCATTTATTTATTTAAGTATTACAGCCATGGTATTACAAAGATGGTAACTAATTCTAAAGAAGCTGCTAACTCGATACATAATTGAACAAAATCGGCTCGATAGAAAAGAATTGCAAAGATTGGTCTTAAAATCATCATTAAACGGTTCTATGTCTTTATTTTTTCGACGTATGGGTCTGCAATTAAAAACATGAAGTCAACATATTCATACCTACACGGCTAACGAGTCATATTTCACAAATAATCCATACTTTTTTATTTCTACTTATTTGTGTCTTATTTGCAAGATTTTAGACGCGCGCCAAGCTGCCGGAATAGTTTCTTCTCTTTCACTCACAGGCACGCGAACCGTATGTGTGAAGAGTGGCGCTGCTAAAGGTCATTTGCTGTTGACAGCGCCTTAAGTTCATTAGAAATATTATTATAGACATGATATGAACTGCGATTGCGTGGGGTCACGACGAGAGTGCAAGCAGTCGACGTACAAGAATGAGGGTAGACAGAGCTCGGTCTACCCAACAATAACATCCACCCGCAATTTCTTCAGTCTACCCGTGATCATGATGCATGCAACTGCGTCGAAATATCGGGAGCTCAATAAAGGCAATCGCGGTTCACATCCCGTCTATAATCTAATCTAACTAATATTATAAATGCGAAAGTATGGATGGATGGATGTTTGTTTGTTACTTAATCACGCCAGAACGGCCTAACGAATCTGGATGAAATTCGGCACATAGATAGAGAAGTCTGGAATAGCACATAGGCATCTTTTTATCCCAGAAAATTCCCGCGGGTTGGCGATAAACGAATTCTTTGCAGACGAAGTCGCTGGCAGCAGCTATAGCTGTGGTAATACTATAGTATTTCATATACACACTGCTGGCCTTACCATGTCGTCTTAAATGCGAATAAATTCCAACTCAGTTCAGGTTTTATATAGCTGTTATTTTTAGTATGCATCTGACAAGCGAACCTAAAGTAAATTGGGATAGAATCGCATTAAGACGTCCCCTAAGGGCCCTGATTTGATAACGTTCAAAGTAACTCAACCTGCTGAAATATTTCGCAAAAATTGGCGACCTCTTATATTCCGCACAGGCTTGACTGTCTTGCACGTGAGTAGCGGAGTAGCAAGGTTTTGATTACGCGGACAGACACCCTTCGGACAAATCAGTGTCTATTTCTCGCTACACATTGACGGATGTGTCCGCCAGACACCTGCCAGACACATCCGTCAGGCAGATCCGTAGGCTTATTGTCTAAGTCGCTCGCAATCGCCATCGTTTTTCATTTTGACAGTTCATGTATGGGCTGACAATTGGCATCGGAATCAGCTAGCTGTCACATTCATACAAGAACTGTCAAAATGAACACGATGGCGATTGCGAGCGAGTTAGACAATAAGCCTGCAGACGGACAAATCCGTACGTGTAGGTTAGCTAGTTTAAAATCAAAACTGCTCCATTCCGTCAGCTAGTAGTAGTACGTCCGTGTCGCCAATCTGTTTGCTGGGATAATAAATTCCGTAATCACTCGTACTTAAATAGAACAAAGGAAATTCCTTACGTGCAGGAAAATTTCGTACAAAACCATTGTCGGGTTTATCAACACTCGAACAGGAATAAAACGCTTTCTAAATAACACTCCTGTACTAATACCCAGATAATTAAATTAAGAAAGAAAGAAAGAAGACATTTATTCATTTGGCAAGACACACAAATATAAATAAGAGCATACTTACACACAATTTTATAGAAAAGAAACAACAAAATAACAAGTGTTGTGTGTGTCTTCGCAAAAGTGAAACGGTCACTGGCTGATAGGTACTTACATAAAAAGTAGCCTATGTGTTAATCTAAGGCACCAGCTATCTCCTTTCTAAATTCCATCCAAATCCGTCCAGTAATTTCAGCGTGAAGAAGGAACAAACATACACACTCACATCGTCACATCCATCCATCCATCCATCCTCACAAACTTTCGCATTTATAATATTACCTAGTAGGATTATTATATTACCGATTAGACCCGGGCGGCGAATATCCAGGTTACGTCACTGTCCAGGGGCCTTACCATGACGTCCTAATTCCGACGCAGTTCAAGTTTTAGCTGTCACTTTTAGTATGAATCTGACAGCGAGCGAACCTAAACTGAATCGCATTAAGACGTCATGGTACGGCCCCTGGATACATACACCCATACGATCATACTCACAAACTTTCGCATTTACAATATTAGTAGGATAATAATTTACTAACTCCAAAATCTCCAAATATTCTTTCATGCTGGTCTAAGAGTAATAAATAAAAACACATAGAATGTACCAGTAGGTTCTCTTCCCACGCAGATGGTAAAAGCCCATCGAGGGAATGGACGAAAATCTTAGGAGTCATTCCATCACTATTTTTGTTGTGGACTCAAACACAAGGGTTCAGATATGAGATTATAATTCACCAATTTTACAGCGTAGCAAATTTTAGACATACAAGTACAAAGTTATTTTTCGTTACTAAGGCAACTGAGTACGTCACACTCCCGGGCGAGGAAAGCCGGGAGGCTACCTTATAATTAATTTAAAATATAGTCGAATAAGTGCTGTGGCAGTCTTACGGCTCGTTTCGGTCTTGCCTTAAGGCCGTCGTCAGTCAAAACATTAGTGTCAGTCGCCGTCCGAGTCGTGTCGTTGTCAGTCGAGTGTTGTTGTCGGTCACGTATTTCTAATGGAAAAAGTCGTTGTACAGGCCTGATTCGAGTCCCAGCAGCAGTACGTACTTGTGCCACTCGCGAAACGCCGTCGGCACCTGGGAACAAGTCTTCAACGACAGCCAGTGGCCACGTCACCCGCTTATTCTCAGTTTCCATCAAAACTATGTCACCTATTTGAAGAGGCACCTGATTTATTCGATCGCCCTTTTGTATGAGCGCGCTGATGTATTCATCCTTGAACCGTCTTCGCAGATCTTCGCGTAGATTTTGACAATATCGATGTCTCATGTTTAAAATCCTTCCATCGACTTCATCTAAATCTGCTATAGGTTGGGACGGCAGCGGCTGGCTGAACATAGCAGGTGTTAACGGCTGTAGCTCCTTTTGATTGCCTACATACGTAAGGGGCCTGCTGTTCATAACTGCCTCGCAATCACAGAGTACCGTCTGCAACTCAACTAGTGTAAGTGACGCTTTCCCTAAAACCCTGCGTAGGATTTGTTTCAGAAACCCAATAATTCTCTCATAAAACCCTCCCCACCACGGAGCAGCTGGAGGCAAGAAGTTCGAATGAATGAAGTTCGCGTGGCGAATGATAAGTATGCCACAATGCTTTTTCCCATGATCGAATCGGCTTTGCCAGAAGAAATACTTCGTGCCTGGCATCGCAGTCAACTGGAAACCAGAAATCTGTTTAAACTTATAATGTTCTTAAAACAAGAAGTAGAGTCGGAAGAAAGAATACGGCTAGCTAGGCGAGATTTTAACGAGATGTCCCCAGCCGAACCGAAGCCACCCACCGCCTGTAACAGAGTTCAAGCAAGACAGAGTAGGAAAGAAAAACAGTTCATCATGCGTGTGGTGCGATAAAGATAATCATTCTGCCGTAGAATGCCACAAGGCGGCTAAGATGACGCTTCAAGATCGTCTGGATTTTCTCAAAAGCAAGAAAGCGTGCTTAATTTGCCTGAAAAGCAATCATGTTGCTAAAAAATGCAAAAGTTTCCCGAGATGTCTATTCTGTCAAAAACGGCATTTTACAATATTGTGCACAGAATTAGCGGAAAAAAACACCGATACACAGAATAGTCAGAATAAACAGCAAGAGAGTAACTTGTCGTGCCACACAAAATCTGCATCAACAACCTTGTTGCAAACTGTAATAGTGAAGATTGCACATGACAAGAAAGAGACGGCTGTACGCGCACTTATCGACAGTGGTGCCCAACGTTCTTACATAAAGAAGGATTTAGCACAAAAACTTGGCTTGAAACCTACATGCAACGAGACTGTAACTCATAGTTTGTTCGGCGGGATCGAGACAAAAAAGGAAAAATGTCATGTTTATGACATATCCGTCAAAAATCTCGACGACGATTTTTCTATGAATTTACATGTTTTAGAGCAAAATGTTATTTGTAGTTTTTTACCTAAGCTAAAGTCTAGTGTTATATTAGGGCAACTGTGTCAACGCGGCATCGTACTGCATGACTCTACTGACGCTCCTGACGACGTAAGTTTACTGATTGGTGCTGACTTCTCTGGTTCACTTCTTACCGGTGAATTTGTACAACTAGAGAATAACTTGACCGCAATAAAGACAACAATGGGTTGGACTATTCAGGGTACCATTTCGGGGGTTCACAGTTTCATGACTAACGCGACTACGACGACCCTTCATTGTCTCACTAAAGTTGATATTTCAGAGTTATGGACTTTGGAAGCTCTAGGCATCAGAGATCCTGCGGAACAAGCAACAAAATCCATCCGCGATATTGAGGTCCTTGCAGCTTTTAAAGAAAATGTCAAGATCAATGAAGAAGGTCGGTATGAGGTCAGTTTGCCGTGGCGAGACGTCCCACGTCCCGAAGTGAACTACGATCTGGCTAAAAAGAGATTGGATTCTGCCATGAAACGCCTCAAACAATTAGGTAAGACCGCTGATTATGATAAAGTTTTCCGTGAATGGTTGCAGCTGAACATAATTGAAGTGGCACCAGATCAGTCCATTCAAGGCCATTACATGGCACATCACCCGGTTATAAAAGAGTCTAGTTTGACTACTAAGTTGCGTCCGGTATTTGATGCGTCGGCTAAAGATAGGAACGGAATTTCTTTAAATTCGTGCTTAGAAAAAGGTATAAATCTTCTCGAGCAAATTCCTAATCTTTTAATAAATTTCAGGAAAAACAAAATTGGAGTGACAGCTGACATAGCGAAGGCATTTCTTCAGATCTCGATTGTACCGGAAGATCGTGATTACCTGCGATTCCTATGGTGGTCCACAAATGACGAAAGAAACAGAGCGTTGGTCACTTATCGTCACAGACGAGTTGTATTTGGAGTGACGTCGAGCCCGTTCCATCTGGTAGCAACAATCAATCATCATTTGGACAACTGTGCAGATAATCTGAAAGAGTCGGCGATGAAGTTGAAGAAATCGTTTTATGTTGATAACTGCGTCACAAGCCTGGAATCGGAGGAAGAATTGGAAAAATTTGTTAGCGAATCGAAAGAAGTAATGCACAATGGTATGTTCGACCTTAGAGGCTGGATTTCAAGTCCTATAATGGTAGATAAGAATGTAGAAAATACCTCAATATTAGGAGTAATGTGGAATGTCAAAAAAGACACTCTACAATGTAACGTCGATTTGAAAAATTTGGCTGAAAAGCTAACAAAACGGACGTTATTGTCGACAGCTCAAAGGGTTTTCGATCCTATTGGTGTTATCTGCCCGACTACAATTGTTCCAAAGATGATACTACAAAAGTCGTGGTGTAGAAAACTTACCTGGGACGAAGAATTACCTGAAGACTTGGCTAAAGAATTTAGAAAATGGTTAGAACAAGCTTACCTTATAAGTGACTGTACCGTTTCGAGGCGCCTTACATGTGCTCCCATAAAAGAGTGCGATTCCTCTTTACACGTATTTTGTGACGCAAGCAAGGAAGCTTATTCAGCCTGCATTTACTTGCGAACCAAATTCGGCGAGCAAGTTAACATAAGTCTTGTCTTAGCTAAGGCGAGAGTAACGCCGGTGAAGCAAATTACCATTCCGAGACTAGAATTGATCGCTGCTACACTTGCTAGTAGACTGTCAATTACTGCGATCGAATCTTTAGCGATTCCGAACTGCGCTGTGTATTACTGGTCAGATTCTAGCGTCGTCTTAACGTGGATTAAGAGCGAGGGTCCGTGGAGCGTGTTTGTAAATAATCGGGTAAAGGAGATCAAAAGCATAAGCTCTTCTTCTGCCTGGAGGCACGTACCTGGTCATTTAAATCCCGCAGACTTACCTTCCAGAGGTGTGAACCCTAAAGGTTTCATCGAAGGCCGTTGGTGGGACGGACCATCATGGTTACTGCTAGACGAACATAGTTGGCCAACTACGGACTTCATAACCAACTCCACGGAGGTCGAAGACGAACGGAAGAATTCTGGTACAGTTGCGATGCTTATACAAGAAGAACCTATTATAGATAGGCTTACATACTTTTCAAGTTATGTTAAAATTGTCAGAATGTTATGCTGGATGCTTCGATTAACGAAAAAATCAGCAACTAGAGAACTGACATATGATGAGTTTGAATACGCTGAAAATGTACTCATTAGGTTGATTCAACAAAAACACAAAGATTGTTTACTCAGTAATAAAAACTTACAAACTTTTGTCGATGACAAAAATATTATACGCATAAATACAAAGCTATCCCTGGGAAATGAAAATTACAATTTTAAGTTTCCTATAGTGCTACCAGGATCAGACGCGATGGTCAGGCGCCTTGTAGAATGGCGTCACGTCGAGTTGAAGCACGCCGGAGCCCAAACTTTGCTGAATAGCTTACGCCAAACTTTTTGGATTGTTGGGATAAGAAAATTGGTTCGTAATGTCATACATCTATGCATAAGGTGTAAGAGATTTAAAACGAAACGATGCCAAGCGCCCACTGGTGTATTACCTATCGAACGTATGGAGGGTAGCTCGGCGTTTCAATTCTCGGGCGTAGATCTTGCAGGCCCTTTAATACTTCGATCTGGATCCAAGGCATGGATAGTATTGTTTACATGTGCTACATATCGTGCAGTACACTTAGAAGTGGTTGAGTCTCTGTCTACGGGCGAATTTTTGATGGCTTTAAGACGTTTTGTCGCAAGGCGAGGCA
This sequence comes from Pandemis heparana, assembly GCA_963854515.1. Taxonomy (NCBI): domain Eukaryota; kingdom Metazoa; phylum Arthropoda; class Insecta; order Lepidoptera; family Tortricidae; genus Pandemis; species Pandemis heparana. The sequence continues at coordinate 4,496,813 of OY978033.1, forward strand.
AGATAGAGCAATTATTTAGCGATAATGCTACCAATTTCCGAGGACTCGACAATGCGTTTGGAACCCTGAATTGGTATGAAATTCAAAGATTCTGCTCTATCACTAGGATAAAATGGAACTTCTTGCCTCCAGCTGCTCCGTGGTGGGGAGGGTTTTATGAGAGAATTATTGGGTTTCTGAAACAAATCCTACGCAGGGTTTTAGGGAAAGCGTCACTTACACTAGTTGAGTTGCAGACGGTACTCTGTGATTGCGAGGCAGTTATGAACAGCAGGCCCCTTACGTATGTAGGCAATCAAAAGGAGCTACAGCCGTTCGACGGCAACGTGAAGTCCTGGCTGCAGTTTTGGGGACAGTTTAAGAAGGTACATGAAGACGCCAATATTGACCCCTGCGATAAGTTTCAGTATCTTCTCCAGTCCATGACCCCGAACAGCACCGCACGACAGCTCGTGGAGAGTTATCCACCTTGTGCCGAAAATTACGGCAAGGCAGTCGAAGCTTTGAAGACACGATTCGCCACGCCGAGTGTTTCGAGTGCTTGCAGATGCGTCTGAAGGTTATCATAAAGCGCGGTTAAATCACTTCCCGCTTCTTTGCGTTGCATCAGAGAAAGCAATCCCCGGACGTACGTCTCTATGAGCACGTCGTCGCGTGCGAATCGTGTCTTCAAAGCTTCGACTGCCTTGCCGTAATTTTCGGCACAAGGTGGATAACTCTCCACGAGCTGTCGTGCGGTGCTGTTCGGGGTCATGGACTGGAGAAGATACTGAAACTTATCGCAGGGGTCAATATTGGCGTCTTCATGTACCTTCTTAAACTGTCCCCAAAACTGCAGCCAGGACTTCACGTTGCCGTCGAACTTGCTTAGCTCCAACCTTGGCAATGTTGGCAGACGTTGCTTGCCGATTTTAGGCTTCTGACATGATTCGGCTGATCGTAACGAATTTGTACTGTTTGAGCGCGACAAATTTTTTGGGAACATCGATTTGACCTTGTGCCAACGTAATTTGTATAACATGGACTTATCTTGGTCTGCTTGAAATTGAGCTTCGTCGAAGTCCTCGGCCGCGCACCACTGATCCCTCACTGCCGCTTCTATCTCGAAGAGTTCGGAAGCGGTTTCCGACAAGAAATCGAAGAATTGACCGGCAGAGTCGTCCTCGCCTTCTATGGCCCTTTCCGTCTTGTCAGCAAGGGTGGTGAATTCTCTCCGCAACTGGGTACGCTTGCGTTTTAAATCCATGCTTTATTGAATTTTTAATGTCACGGTCGCCAGATGTTGTGGACTCAAACACAAGGGTTCAGATATGAGATTATAATTCACCAATTTTACAGCGTAGCAAATTTTAGACATAGATTAGATTAGATTAGATTAGATTATTTATTCATTCAATAAAAATTACATCATAAATTGTACATTGTCAAGTTAGAAGAATTTTGATTGAAATCGTCAAGAGTAAATAAAAAATAAAATCAAATTAAATTAAATACCTAATACAGATCAATTAAATACTACAAAAATGTCAAAATCAGAGAAAATAATAATAATAATAAAAAATAATAATAATAATGGGTAGGTACAATTTAATTAACCACTAAGGATCGTCACTTCTTTTAAACAATAAAATAATAATGATAATAAGGCAATTAGAAAAATAAATCAAAATGTCATATCCAGAAACTCGTTTACAGAATAGAATGCATTTTTCAACAAAAGGACTTTCAGTCGACGCTCAAATGTTTCGTCATTTAGTTCATTTTTAAGATCGGAGGGTAGGTGTTCGTAATATTTGGGGCCAATAACACGCGGGTTTTTCCCCGCTAACGCCATTCGGTGGGGTACCGCACTTAAGCGACCTGTGCTACGAGTGTTCTTGCCTTGAACGCCCATTCGACTGAAACTACTAATATTTGTGCGCGTATACATAATAACTTGGAACAAATACAACGAAAACAGGGTCATAATATCAAGTTCTCCGAACAATTTTTTACATGTCTGCCTCTGCTTTATACCTGTCAGAATTCGGATGGCCCTTTTTTGCAGAATCATAACGCGGCTAGATTCCGTGGAGTTTCCCCATAATAAGGTACCATAGGAAATCAGTGAGTGAAAGTACGCGAAGTATACCTGCTTTAGTGCACCATCCGAAATTAATGGTTTTAATTTACGTAAAGCAAAAGCTGCACTACCTAACTTGCAACATAGAGATTCCACGTGGCTCTTCCAGTTCATGTTCGAGTCCAGCGTGAAGCCCAAGAACTTACATTGCTGGCATAATGATATGGGACATGCCATCGAGGGTGGTGTCGCGATACCTCTACCAGAGAACAAAATTATGTTGGACTTATTGAGGTTCATGATAAGTCCGTTCACTGAGAACCAGTGCAGCAGCTGCCCGCAAACTCTATTTATTTTCTCATTTAGTTGCTCATATGTAGTAGCACATACTACGACTGTGGTGTCATCCGCGAACAGAACAGTAAGACCTTCAGTAATAACGGATGGCAGGTCATTTATAAATAACAAGAAGAGGGTATTTCCAAGTGAAGATCCCTGCGGTATCCCTATTGTGACGTCACCAGGTACAGATCTCATCCTCTTCCCGTCTGCCTTCACCACTTCAACTGTCTGCCTACGATTTTCCAAAAACGACTTCAGCAATTTAGACACATTTTGTCGGATACCGTACATATTCAGTTTAGTCAGTAAAAGGTCGTGATTTATAACGTCGAACGCCTTGGATAGGTCACAGAATATGCCAGCAACTTTCAGCTTACTATCCAGACTCATGACGATGGAGTCAAATATCTGGTGTGCAGCATGTGTTGTTGACATATTACGTCTGTAGGCAAACTGTCTGTCGGTTAATAAGTCATTCGTCTCTAGATGTTTCATTACATGTGATGAAATAATATTCTCCGTAATTTTTGAAAAATTAGGGACTATCGTAATAGGTCTGTATGCATCAGTCTTCTCAATGTCACCCTTCCCTTTATACACAGGACAAACTCTCGTGTTCTTTAGAGTATCAGGATAAACGCCTTCTCGGAACATGCCATTTATCAGTGAAACTAATCTGTCAGCCAGTACAGGCCAGACTGACAGGAGAGTATTCACCGAGATGTCGTAAATGTCTAGAGTGGTTCGCGTCTTCAGCATCTTATTGAGCACCAATTCAAGGTCAGTCCGTGTCACTTCAGGTAAGGTCAAGTCGGGAATGTCTAAATCACGTAAGCAGCGCCGCAAATAGCCGATGCTTTCATCGCAGTTGCACTGCAATGCAAAGCCCGAAGCAGCTGTTAAAAAATGAGTGTTGAATTTGTCCGGTATGTCAGCGTCCGGTACATTTGTGTTGTTGTCATTTTTAATGCAAATAGTTCCACTACTCTGCTTCGCCGACACATCATCTCTCACAATGCGCCAAATCTCCTTGGAAGGATGTTTACTAGTGGCCAGTCGCTGTTGATTATATTGCTTACGCGCAGCTAGTGTCGCTGACTTAAGGCGAAGGGATAGGCAAAAGCTCACAAATTGGTTGTTTTTGTGCATGTTTTATGGCGATAATACACAATTTGGAGTTTTGAAAACTGCACATTCTATAAAACATGTCTTGACTTAGAATTCACCGGTGAAAACATATTCCTTAATGTCGTAGTTAGTACAAAAATTCGTTTGCTCTAAGAGTCTCGCAAATATTTTGTACACGGTTTGCTCGGGTGAAACCAATCTGTTTGCTACCAATCTCGACGAGGTCACTCTAGTAACTCATAATTAAAATTCCGCGGTGCGTTTGCTTCAATTAGCCAACAAATAAGGCTTTAGAGAGTAGTACTGCCCTGATCCTGTGAAAAGGGCGAACGCAATATTTGCCCGCACATTCAATCAGGCGCTTTTCAATGTACAAAAAAATTCGGAAACCAAAAAAATGTTAAAAAGATAATACAATGAAATAAATTATTAAGATAAAACCAAAAATGTTCATAAAAAAAAATAAAAAATAATAGATAAATAAATAAAAAAATAATTTGGATAAGACGTATGAAAATAATAAGGAAAAAGCAACGTTGCATGTTCGCTCGGTGGCGGCAGTGTGTAAGCGACGCGACGTTGCCAATATTCGCTTTGCGTTTTTTCATATTGGTTTGGCTAAGCATGTTGTTTGAGTCACAGAATAGGCGCAAAACAGTGCTTCAAAAAGTCGTACTCGTTCGCTTCGCACGTATAATACCTATATTAAGTTAAAAGTTATTATTTTCAATCCGTTTTTTGGGAACTTAGTGGCAGGTTGGTTTGATACTTACTTGCTGTTTAGCGAACAAGCATGAGAAATAGGATTTTGGTTGGAATTACTGCATGAAAAATTTTGATATTTAGGCAAGTAGTACTCCAATGTATAGTCTATCATTAGAAAGAAAAAAAAAAGATATCTGAAGGTCTAAGTGGTCCCCAAACATGGATCCGTTATCAAAATAAAAAAGACCGCCATATTGAAATCTTTAGTTTTTCGACCGATTAATTTCAAAATCAATATCTGAGGATCTGAGTTGTCTCCAAACACGTGTCGTATCCGTTATCAAAAATGACAAATTAAAGTGGCCGCCATTTTGAATTCTTTACTTTCTGGACCAATTGTTTTCAAAATCGATATCTGAGGATCCGAGTGGTCCCCAAACATGAATCCGTTTTTAAAAATGAAAAAAGTGGCCGCCATTTTGAAATCTTTAAGTTTTTGACCGAATATTTTCAAAATCGATGTGAGGGTCCGAGTGGTCGTCAAACACAAATTTGGTATCGAAAATGAAAAAAATGGCCGCCATTTTGAAATCTTTAGTTTTCCGACCGATTGATTTCAAAATCGATATCTGAGAATCCGAGTTGTCTCCAAACACGTATCCGTTGTCAAAAATGACAAAAGTGGCCGCCATTTTGAAATCTTCAGTTTTTGGACCGATTATTTTCAAAACCGATATCTGAGAGTCCGAGAGGTCCCCAAACATAAATCCGTTATCAAAAATGAAAAAAGTGGCCGCCATTTTGAAATCTTTAAGTTTTGGGCCGATTATTTTCAAAATCGATATCTGAGGGTCCGAGTGGTTGTCAAACACAAATCTGCTACCGAAAATGAAAAAACTGGCCGCCATTTTGAATTCTTTACTTTCTGGACCAATTGTTTTCAAAATCGATATCTGAGGATCCGAGTGGTCCCCAAACACGAATCCGTTTTTAAAAATGAAAAAAGTGGCCGCATTTTGAAATTTTTAAGTTTTGGACCGAATATTTTCAAAATCGATATGTGAGAGTCCGAGTGGTCGTGAAACACAAATTTGCTATCGAAAATGAAAAAAATGGCCGCCATTTTGAAATCTTTAGTTTTCCGACCGATTGATTTCAAAATTGATATCTGAGAATCCGAGTTGTCTCCAAACACGTATCCGTTATCAAAAATGAAAAAAATGGCCGCCATTTTGAAATCTTTAGTTTTCCGACCGATTGATTTCAAAATTGATATCTGAGAATCCGAGTTGTCTCCAAACACGTATCCGTTATCAAAAATGACAAAAGTGGCCGCCATTTTGAAATCTTTAGTTTTTGGACCGATTATTTTCAAAACCGATATCTGAGGGTCCGAGAGATCCCCAAACATAAATCCGTTATCAAAAATGAAAAAAGTGGCCGCCATTTTGAACTCTTTATGTTTTGGGCCAATTATTTTCAAAATCGATATCTGAGGGTCCGAGAGGTCCCCAAACATAAATCCGTTATCAAAAATGAAAAAAGTGGCCGCCATTTTGAAATCTTTAAGTTTTGGGCCGATTATTTTCAAAATCGATATCTGAGGGTCCGAGTGGTTGTCAAACACAAATCTGCTACCGAAAATGAAAAACTGGCCGCCATTTTGAATTCTTTACTTTCTGGACCAATTGTTTTCAAAATCGATATCTGAGGATCCGTGTGGTCCCCAAACATGAAGCCGTTTTTAAAAATGAAAAAAGTGGCCGCCATTTTGAAATTTTTAAGTTTTGGACCGAATATTTCCAAAATCGATATGTGAGGGTCCGAGTGGTCGTGAAACACAAATTTGCTATGGAAAATGAAAAAAATGGCCGCCATTTTGAAATCTTTAGTTTTCCGACCGATTGATTTCAAAATTGATATCTGAGAATCCGAGTTGACTCGAAACACGTATCCGTTATCAAAAATGACAAAAGTGGCCGCCATTTTGAAATCTTTAGTTTTTGGACCGATTATTTTCAAAACCGATATCTGGGGGTTCGAGAGGTCCCCAAACATAAATCCGTTATCAAAAATGAAAAAAGTGGCCACCATTTTGAATTTTTTATGTTTTGGGCCATTTATTTTCAACATCGATATCTGAAGGTCCGAGAGGTCCCCAAACATAAATCCGTTATGAAAAATGAAAAAAGTGGCCGCTATTTTGAAATCCTTAAGTTTTGCGCCGATTATTTTCAAAATCGATATCTGAGGGTCCGAGTGGTTGTCAAACACAAATCTGCTACCGAAAATGAAAAAGCTGGCCGCCATTTTGAATTCTTTACTTTCTGGACCAATTGTTTTCAAAATTGATATCTGAGGATCCGAGTGGTCCTCAAACATGAATCCTTTTTTAAAAATGAAAAAAGTGGCCGCCATTTTGAAATCTTTAAGTTTTGGACCGATTATTTTTAAAATCGATATCTGAGGGTCCGAGTGGTCGTCAAATACAAATCTGCTATCGAAAATAAAAAAAACTGGCCGCCATTCTGAATTCTTAACTTTTTGGACCGATTATTTTCAAACTCGATATCTTACGATCCGAGTGGTTCCCAAACATGTATCCGTTATACAAAATAGAAAAGTGACCACCATTTTGAAATGTTTAGTTTTTGAACAGATTGTTTTCAAAATCGATATCTGAGCTGGCGGCCACTTTTTCCATTTTTGATAACGGGTTTGTGTTTGGGGACCACTCGGATCCTCCGATATCGATTTTGAAAGCTATCAATCTAAAAACTAAAGATTTCAAAATGGCGGGCTTTTTTTTCATTTTTGATAACGGATTTATGTTTGGGGACCACTCGAATCTTCAGATATCGATTTTGAAAACAATCAGTTCAAAAACTACAGATTTCAAAATGGCGGTGACTTTTTCCATTTTATATAACCACTCGGATCATCAGATATCGATTTTGAAAACAATCGGTCCAAAAACAAAAGTTTTCAAAATGGCGGCCACTTTTTTCATTTTTAAAAACGGATTCATGTTTAGGGACCACTCGGATCCTCAGATATCGAATTTTAAAACAATCGGTCCAAAAACTAAAGATTTCAAAATGGCGGCCACTTTTTTCATTTTGAATAACGGATTCATGTTTGCGGACCACTCGGACCCTCAGATATCGATTTTGAAATCAATCGGTTCAAAAACTAGAGATTTCAAAATGGCGGTCACTTTTTCCATTTTATATAACGGATACGTGTTTGGGAATCACTCGGATCGTCAGATATCGATTTTGAAAACAATTGGTCCAAAAACAAAGGTTTTCAAAATGGCGGCCACTTTTTTCATTTTTAAAAACGGATTCATGTTTGGAGACCACTTGGATCCTCAGATATCGAATTTGGAAACAATCGGTTCAAAAAGTAAAGAATTCAAAATGGCGGCCAGTTTTTTTTATTTTCGATAGCAGATTTGTGTTTGACGACCACTCGGACCCTCAGATATCGATTTTGAAAATAGTCGTTTCAAAACTTAAAGAATTCAAAATGGCGGCCACCTTTTTCATTTTTGATAACGGATACGTGTTTGGGAACCACTTGGATCATCAGATATCGATTTTGAAAACCATCGGTCCAAAAACAAAAGTTTTCAAAATGGCTTCCACTTTTTTCATTTTTAAAAACGGATTCATGTTTAGGGACCATTCGGATCCTCAGATATCGAATTTTAAAACAATCGGTCCAAAAACTAAAGATTTCAAAATGGCGGCCACTTTTTTCATTTTGGATAACGGATTCATGTTTGCGGACCACTCGGACCCTCAGATATCGATTTTGAAATCAATCGGTTCAAAAACTACAGATTTCAAAATGGCGGTGACTTTTTCCATTTTATATAACGGATACGTGTTTGGGAACCACTCGGATCATCAGATATCGATTTTGAAAACAATCGGTCCAAAAACAAAAGTTTTCAAAATGGCGGCCACTTTTATCATTTTTAAAAACGGATTCATGTTTAGGGACCACTCGGATCCTCAGATATCGAATTTTAAAACAATCGGTCCAAAAACTAAAGATTTCAAAATGGCGGCCACTTTTTTCATTTTGGATAACGGATTCATGTTTGCGGACCACTCGGACCCTCAGATATCGATTTTGAAATCAATCGGTTCAAAAACTAGAGATTTCAAAATGGCGGTCACTTTTTCCATTTTATATAACGGATTCGTGTTTGGGAATCACTCCGATCGTCAGATATCGATTTTGAAAACAATTGGTCCAAAAACAAAGGTTTTCAAAATGGCGGCCACTTTTTTCATTTTTAAAAACGGATTCATGTTTGGAGACCACTTGGATCCTCAGATATCGAATTTGGAAACAATCGGTTCAAAAAGTAAAGAATTCAAAATGGCGGCCAGTTTTTTTATTTTCGATAGCAGATTTGTGTTTGACGACCACTCGGACCCTCAGATATCGATTTTGAAAATAGTCGTTTCAAAACTTAAAGAATTCAAAATGGCGGCCACCTTTTTCATTTTTGATAACGGATTTATGTTTGGGGACCTCTCGGACCCTCAGATATCGGTTTTGAAAATAATCATTGGAAAAACTATACCTTATTCTGTACCTTTCCCGCACACGTTCAAGTTTTACTTTATTCTGCAATAATAATTTACGTTGCGACCCTGGACACCGCAATTTTCTGGGATAATAAGTAGCCTGTTTTAATCTAGGGTACCAACTGTCTTCGTTCCAAATTTCATGCAGAAGCATTTCACCTAAGTCCTCTAGGTTGGCATGGCAACGCATCTGCAATCCCTCCGGGGTTGCGGGTGTCTATGGGCAGTGGTGATCGCTTACCATCAGGTGACCCACTTGCTCGTTTACCTTCCTATTCACATATAAAAAAGAAAAAAAAAGAAGAAACAAACATACTTACACACTCACTCACATCGTCACAAACTTTCTCATGTATAATATCACATACATACATACATAAATAACGCCTCTATCCCTTGCGGAGCAGACAGAGCCCAAGGTAACAAGACTTTAAGGCCACGTTACGAATGCCGAAATGTTACAATTTTTATTATTTTTGCGAAATCTGATTTGAACATTATGCTGTGTGTGTAAGGCAATCGGAAAACTGAAACAAGCGCCATCTACTAACATCACAGTGCAATATTTCAATCCATCAGCCCGCGCCCATTCGCATCGAGTTCACACGTCGATTATTTAACAGATGTCGCGTTGATCGGACTGCTTGCCACGTCACAAACGGGCAAGGTCATTTGCCTATCCCTTCGCCTTAATAAGATCCGCATAGTGTGCCCTACATTCGGAAATAATCTCCTCACCGGGATATTGATGGAGAATTTCACTTAAATCATTAAATTTAATCATATATTGACTAATCTCATCCGTGAGCCACGGTGCAGGATTTTTTTTATTGAGTTTTAGCTTTTTTATTGGAAAATGAATGTCAATATAATACGAAATAATTCTAACTAATTTACTAAATTTATCTTGAATGTCGATATTATCATTATAAATAAAATTCCAATTATATCTTTCAATATCACAATAAAATAAATAACTTGCGTCGGTAGAATACATTCTCCGCTCAACAAATGATATTGGAGGGCAGTCTTGTTTTTGTTCCACAGTTATTACGTATCGCTGCGCGTTGTGGTCACTGATAGCAGTGTCGACATTCGACGCGGCGATCGGCCCGCTATCACACCGAACCACTCCGTAATCAATTGAAGATGTACTTTCAAGCGTAGTTCGTGTTGAAAAGTTCACAATGTTTTCAGAACCATAGCTTTTAAGTAAATCATTCAGACGACGTTTTGAACTACTATCACGAGAAAAATCCACATTCAAGTCGCCGACCAAAATGAACCTTTTGTTTTCGTCACTAAGCCTACTTAAAAGCAATTCCATTCCATTAAAAAAAATATCAAAATCTCCATTACCAGTTCTATACATAACAATAACTATCAGTTTACAATTTATTAATTCTATTGCACAGAATTCGCAGTGAAATTGAACGGCTGCGGTGTGCAGGTCGCTCCGTTTTTTATAGTGAGTACCTGTCTTAGCGTATAAGGCGACCCCACCGTGCTGAATAGACGTTCGGCAGTAGCAATTAGCTAATTCATAACCACACAACTGCACTCGTTCAATCTCGTAACTTCGACACCAAATCTCACTACAAGCTAGGATATTCGGTTCCTCATCTCGTAATAATAATTCCAATAGTGCAGTCTTTCCGGTAATTGATCGAACATTTTGGTGTAACACTTTTATTGTTGTTGAGGTACTACGGTTTACGTGTATTCTCTCGCCTGTTAGTCCGGGTTCGGTAGGGGTGCGCGTGTCCTCGAGTTTTTTGCCGTAACGACATTGAACCTCCGAATAAAAACTCCCTCCGGCCAGTTCGCAGGATTCTTCACTGTTCTAACCTTGACCGCAGGGACATCCAGTCGAAAGGAAGAGTACTGGCCTCTGGATACTTTTAATTTGGTGCAAGTAGCATCTGTAATGGCCATTTTCGACGCGATGTGTTGGATAATGTCATGTTCTGAAGTCTCATGGCTCAAGTTAAAGATGTGCAAACTGTTCTGACGCGGGGGAGCGGCTCGCAACTGACACAACGGAGGCTTTTGGGCTGGTGGAGTAGTCGTAGGTCCCTGGGATGTGAACACAGGACCGGGCGACATTGCAGCTGATTTGTTCGCTACTGCAGAGCTGTATGATGCTGGTGCAGGCTTCTGGTCTTGCCCCGGAGACGAAGATTGCGTAACCCGTTTCTGCACAGGGTCAGTAATGCGGTGAGTACAGGCTTGAAACGACCTGGGTGCAGGGATGGGACTCACGGGCACGGGCATCACCGGCGGAACGGCTCCTGCCGACTCCAGCACCCGTCCAGTGGATGACATATTTAGCTTCTTAAGAGGAGGTGGCTCATCACGAAGACATATTAATCCTTGTGGACCCGAGTCGTTGAGTGATGAGTATTGCATTGTGTTAGTGTTAGTGTTATGTGGATGATTATTACCAGTGACAACCTTCAGTATCGTTTGGATGCATTTATATTGGTAAGTCAACAATGTTTGCTGATCATAGATGATATTCTTGCAAGTTCTCAACTCCTCTTTCATTTCGATTACTTCCGATTTCAAATCCATAACGACGTCAACCATCCTGTTAACCGCCGCCGCCGTAGTAGTCGCTGATTTTTGCTTCACCGGTGCCATTTTTTAAGTTTATTACACTTATATTATGTGGATTTATATGTAAATTTTCGATTATATTTACTTAAGTCACTTTATTACTAGATTTCGATAATAAATTAATTTAAATAACACGGAACTGCTTTCAAATACGCGCTGACATTTTGCATTTTGCAGATTGCATACAAGTACAAAGTTATTTTTCGTTACTAAGGCAACTGAGTACGTCACAATTTTGATTCCCCTTTCCACCTATACGCTCAGAATCATGCTAAACGTTACCTTAGGGTCTGTCTAACCCGTAAGGCATATAGACGTGATTAATGTATGTATATATCCTTGGCACGCCTTCGCTTGCTACCATTTGCTCATTATCCAGTTTACTGACAGGATGTGACACATTTACGGGTAAAGAAACCAGTACGGAACCAGCCTCGTGGATCAGTTTACCTGCCTCACTCAGAGACAGCCGATAACGTACCCTAATGACCGATTAATTAGTCGAAGTTGTTAAATACATAGACACGTACGACAAAAGATTATTTTGTTATTTTTACAATTTGATCTAAGTAATGTTTTTTTATATGACGACGAAGGGAAACGAGCAAGTGGGTCACCATATGGTATATATAAGTAATATATGGTATATGGTAAGTAAATACCACCCAGGGACGCCCGCAACGCTAGAGGATTAAATTTGCAATGAACACAAAATATTTACCTTGCTACTCCGCTACTTACGTGCAAGATAACCAAGCTTGTGCGAAATATATACGTTTTGCATGCAAGCCCTCCCACCACTACTGCCACACAAAACGTACACAAAACGACGACGTTGACGACGACGACGACGTTGGTTCGCATGTGCATCGGTTGTGCTCTGACTTTGAGAATGATCCCGTAGAGGGATCGAAACGCGCGTCAGTGTTTGTGTGGTGATAGGATTAATTAAGTTTGTGGGATTTGTGTGCGTTTCGTGTGGCAGTAGTGGTGGGAGGGCTTGCATGCAAAACGTATATATTTCGCACAAGCTTGGTTATCTTGCACGTAAGTAGCGTAGTAGCAAGGTAAATATTTTGTGTTCATTGAAATGGACCTCCGCAAAGTAACGCCTGATTCAATAAAATGATTAAATTTGCGTTGTGATATAAGTAACATATCCAGAACAATTATGTTCATAATATGACAAAGTCGACAAGAATTTACGAGTACACCGGTTGGCTTCATATTGACAACGCATTTCGGACTGTCACTTAACACCGACAATTGTCAATTTGGGGCCATCCATTAAACACGTGAGGCCCAAAGGGGGAGGGGGGTCGGCGGGCGCATTACCCGCCCGCACCTCTCGGTCCCCTTCGTCCCACCCCGCGCCCCTGTGCCGCGCGGGCGAGAACTCAGTTAAGGCGCTGTCAACAGCAAATGACCTTGAGCAGTGCCACTCTTCACACATACGGTTCGCGTGCCTGTGAGTGAAAGAGAAGAAACTATTCCGGCAGCTTGGCGCGCGTCTAAAATCTTGCAAATAAAACACAAATAAGAAGAAATAAAAAAAAGTATGGATTATTTGTGAAATATGACTCGTTAGCCGTTTAGGTATGAATATGTTGACTTCATGTTTTTAATTGCAGACCCATACGTCGAAAAAATATAAACATAGAACCGTTTAATGATGATTTTAAGACCAATCTTTGCAATTATTTTCTATCGAGCCGATTTTGTTCAATTAGGTATGTATCGAGTCCGTTTAGCGTGTTTGAAATATGATGAAAATTATCATTATATTTTTTTTGTGTGTAGTTTTTCTTTAAAAAGTGCTTAAACAACATCAATTTCAACAAAATTAGGTGTTGTCAGCCTCTTAAGCGGTCGGTCTATAGAAGCCACTGCTGGCCTCACGACCATTACCTTTAGTACTATTATTTATTCTGTGACATTACACACTGCCTACCCTCCTATGTTTTAGCTGTATGACACTGGTAAACACCCCGATTTTTATTTAAAAAATACTCAAAATCAAGCGTCGCCTAGCCTTATTATACGAAGGTCGATTCGTGCCATACTGCTCACACTAACAGTCTTTAATAGGTCAATGAGAGAGACGGTAGTTTAAGTTTTCGTTGACCAGCGTTGAGACCCCTGACTCAGCATGATATCTACTATCGAACGGGTCAGATTAACGATTGTCAATCGGTGAAACCGCGGATGAGATTTGCTTAGAAAATAAATAAAGAGCTCACCACAAATTGTGGTTTGTTTTGTACCTATGTAGAATGATTCGTCATACATGTTGTTGTATGTTACGTCATTTGCTGTAATGATTATATGCTATAAGGCACCAAAAGCAATCTACTAATATTATAAAGGCGAAAGTTTGTAAGTTTGGATGTTTGTTGTTCTTTCACGGCAAAACGGCTAAACCGATTTGATTGAAATTTGGTGATGGTTACAGTAGCTACCGGGAAAGGATATAGGATAGTTTTTATCCCGGAATATCGCATAGTTCCCGCGGGATAGCGATAAGCAAATTCATACTTAAATAAATACATAAAAAAATACAAACACTGCGCAGTATGCTTAGTGTAGGTTTTCGGTCACAGAACACCGTCTCGAACGCGTTTGCGTTAAAATGTCAAATACTATGAGAAAAGTTTGTTGCCGTTTCGATCCGCAAGTGGCGCTGCCAATTTTTCCATAGTAATAGAGACGTTTACGTGAACGCGTTCGAGACGTTTGTTCATGTGAAAACTTACACTAGGGGCTCAGTATGCTTAGTGTAGGTTTTCGGTCACAAAATACGTCTCGACCGCGTTTGCGTTAAAATGTCAAATACTATGAGAACAATTTGTGCCATTTCGATCCGCAAGTGGCGCTGTCAATTTTTCCATAGTAATTGAGACGTTTAGGCTCTGAGCCTCTAGTGTAAGTTTTAGGCACGACAAACGTCTCGAACACGTTCGCGTTAACGTTTCAATTACTATGGGAAAATGAACAGCGCCACAAGCGGAACGAAACGACAACTAAATTTTCTCATAGTATTTAACATTTGTGACCGAAACAACAGTGACCGAAAACTTACACTAAGCATACAGGTGCCTAAATAATCTCGTAGGTTGTTTGCTTTTTCTCCCTCGTTGATAAATCTACTATTTCAGTACGCTGATAAGGAATAGAGACATACGCTTGGTTGGTTTTTTGTTTTTTTCGCTATGGTGTGTAACAATGAGCTTTATCTGGCTTGGTGTTTGTTGCATGAAGCCGTACAGATGATTATGTGCCTCGAAGCATTCAGTACGCCTTTTGAGACTAAACAGAGCAGTGACAGTGTTTGTTATCAAGATGAGTAAGTTTTTACTTTACTAATGTTATAAACGTTTTAAAAACTATTTACATGGCGAGTGTGATGTGCAGACCTAGCTAGACGGACGTTATTAACTTGAATAAGGCATCGAAATCGGGTAATTTTTAGGGTTACGTACCCAAAGGGTTAAATCGGGACCCTATTACTAAGACTTAGCTGTTCCGTCCGTCTGTCACCAGGCTGTATCTCATGAGCCGTGGTAGCTATATAGACAGTTGAAATTTTCACAGATAATATTTCTGTTGCCGCTATAACAACAAATACTAAAAGCTGGTATAGTGTCTGTATGTATCAAGTGACAAATATAAAGTAACCCCACACTGCGTACATTTTGCTTTGTAGCAGGGCTCTGTTTACACTGGTTTATAGATAATGGCACGGAACGTTTTTGGGTATTTCGTAAGTCTTATACTTCATTTAATTTAGAATGAGAAACCACAATAACATTATATTGCGTCTGGTCAACTATTTCTTACCTAGCAAATAGTCCAGTGCAATAGTTTGGCAGCCGCAAAATAAAATTGTATTAATGCCACTTTACTTGCGTGGCGTCAATTGTTACTCTAGTACAAATCGTAAAGGGATTACAGTTCACGAGCCGCAATATAATGTTGTTGTGGTTTCTCATCCTAAATTAAATGAAGTATAGGTCTTGTTACTTAGGCTCTGTCTACCCCATAAGGGACATAGACGTGATTTGTGTATGTATGTATGTCATAGGTCTCCAGTTTTTTACATAAACATTGGGGCAAAGCACAAATTATTTAGGTGGATACTATGTAGATTCCAAATAGGGTTCCTGCTCGAGATATCTCGAACTCGAGACAACTCGAGAGTTTAGCCTCCATTCGAGACGAGAAACAAATAGCCGGCTCTCGAGACTCTCGAGTTCCGGCGAACACGAAGGGTTAAAGACCGCTAAAACTGACCACCACCACCCACTACCACCACCATAGACCACTATAATTGTGGACCACTGTTGTTCTTGAATAAAAATATTATTATTGTTTATTACTAGCTTCTGTCCGCCCAGAATAAGACTAATGTTGATAGTATCTTCTGCAATAATCATTTACGTTGCGACTGTACACACCTACGACCTTTCACATGTTTATCGCTGTCCCGCGGGAACTATGAAAATTTACGGGATAAAAGTAGCCTATGTTTTAATCTAGGGTACCAACTATCTCCGTTCCAAATTTGATCCAAATCAGTCCAATCGTTCCAGCGTGAAGAACGAACAAACATACACCCTCACTCAGTCACATCGTCACAAACTTTCGCATTTATAATATCAGTAGGATAAAGTCTGAAACGCAATTTTGCCGCTTTTAACAGTGATAACGCCGCCCGCGCACTATTAACACGTGCAGTGGACTTCTCACTCGCACGCTATGTATGAACTCATCAAACCTTATACTTCATTTAATTTAGGATGAGAAACCACAACAACATTATATTGCGGTTCGTGAACTGTAATCTCTTAACAATTTGTACTAGAGTAACAATTGACGACACGCAAATAAAGTGACATTAAAACAATTTTATTTTGCGGCTGCCAAACCATTGCACTGTACTATTTGCTAGGTAAGAAATAGTTGACCAGACGCAATATAATGCTATTGTGGTTTCTCATTCCAAATTAAATGAAGTAGTCAGTCTCGTTCTCCCGTTCAGGGGCCTTACCATGACGTCTTAATGCGATTCAGTTTAGGTTCGCTCGCTGTCAGATTCATACTAAAAACAGCTGAAACTTGAACTGAGTCGGAATTAGGACGTCATGGTAAGCTATGATATACTATAAAAAACTGAGGTACATACGTCATAGGCGATCTCCCCGTGGCAAGCGAAAAGTAAGGTAATTGCCTGACTTGTGTTTAGTCGCTGTCGGCGCGCGCAGAGGTCCTTATATGTCAAGTAACGGCAATAACGTTGCCATGTCCGAAAGGAGTTTTGTTCAGCTATAATGCGTCTATTAGTAATAATGTCATTGATGATAAGGCCCCAGATTGGTCGAGGCGAGAAACGAGAAACCCTAATTCCAAATGAGTCATCAAACGAAGTTAACTGGAACGGACCTAAAAATAAATTAACAGATATAAAACTAAAAATTTATATCTACATTTGGACCTTTGGTAGGGTGGCCATCATGCATACATCGTGCGTTATTCATAAAACAAATCTTCCGTAATGGGTACAAATGGAAATGGGTACGATTAACCACAACAACAATGTCTAGCTAATTAATGGAGACAGACTATCTATTTTTGTGGTTATCATAGGGTTAGATTTGACAGTTTAAAATAAATACGTTCGGTGTCCTACTTTAGCAATCAAGGGGCACAGCAGCGCTACCGCCAAGTCGAGCACAACCAATGCCAACCCTTTTCTTGAATTGACTCACGCCGCTTTTTAGCTTTGCACGGCTAGCTTAAGAGTGCGCGAGATAGAAAACCCGTCTCTTTCTAGAACGGACAGTAAGAAAAAGACAGATAGTCGATAATATTATAAAGAGGTAAAGTTTGTGAGTTTGTGACGTTATAGGGGTTAATCTCTGGATCTACAGAACCGATTTTGAAAATTCTTTTACCAATAGATAGCCACGTTATTTGTGAGTATCAATAAGCTATATTTAATTCTGGCCGGACGGAGTCGCGGGCAGCAGCTAGGTGTAAGTCAAGTCTGAATTTTTAGTGTACCGTTTTCTTATTCCAGGCAAACTAATAGTGCTGTTATTTATTCTCAACTACGTGACATGCCTTCCGCTGGAAGAGAAAGAACCAAACGCAGAAACGACCACAGACAATGTAGAGGAGCAACTCCAAAAGACAATCAACGTCGTCTCCTACATTCAGAATTTCAAAAACATCATGGCGGAATACGTCAATAATCAGTATAAGAATCTGTCAATTCACGAAATGGAAAAAGTTAAATTGACTCTAGAAGAGTTTCTGATCAACTTTGCCAAAGATTTGAAAGAAACGGTTGAGTATCAACAGAAGAATTTGACGTTTGCTGCGAACGAAGATATTCAAGATGGCTTACCGGATGCGACGTTTGCGGAAATCAAGGACAGAATGAGAACTGAATTCCCTGACATCAAGGAGGAGACGGCGAATGAAATTATATATAAATTAAGAAACAATCTGTTTGTTACGCGACAGAAAATTGATAATATTATAAACAATTCGAAAAAGGCTGCGGCTGAATATGCACTGGATTAAAAAGCGGCCAAGTGCGAGGACTCGCGTATGTTTATGAAGACATTTAAATTTAGCTTTTTAATTATTTTTTTGTAAAAAGGTAATAAATACCTACAGCAAAAAATTAAATGTTTAGCTACCTGTAACTATTATTAAGCTCGAGCAAAAAAACGAGAAAAACCTAGTACCTGACACATTTTCTTCTTTAAAGGTGTATCAATGAAATATCAATTGGTGCGACCAATATTTAAATAAGATCGTTTTCTCAGGCAGTTTAATTTAATTTAATTTGTACAATTCCAAATTCTTAAAATTGTAAAATGATTTCGTTTTAATGGCAACATTTCCGCCACCGACCTATTTGTATAGCAAACGAGTCGCGAACTCATTATCAGAAACGAAAAGCACGACGCTAAAGGAACAAAAATAAGAACACATCATTATCAACAATATAATTCAATATATTTCACAATACATTGATATACATTTAATCTTAGATAATTAATATTCCGGATATAACATTCAAATTCACAGCAGTTAAACAGGTTACAATATTCAAAAATCACAGTGTGTACGCGGCAAGCTCGTGAGCCATGTCCACACCACACTAGAGTTTTTGGTTACAGTAATGTATATCAATTACGGTTACAGCTCTCAAATAAGTTAAGTACCTTAATTATGTGATGCCCAATGTGAAACGATGTCTCAAAAATGTAAATATAAAGGCAATGCTGTCTCTAAGGTCTTTTCATTCTTAACTGTCCTATTTGATAAACAAAATTCTAACCTCAAAACTCCTCATTTTTGTTATTTTTTAACTATTTCATCGTAAATAAAGGAACTGGAGATAAAACGTCAGCAAAATTATGTACAAAATATTTCCTCAGGTTTAATTGATAACATAATACGCCTTATGCTTTAAAAAAAATTGTACATTGAGGTTAGAATTTTGTTTACCAAATAGGACAGAACTTGGCTTGTCACGCTGCCGCGTGAATCGAAGCGTCTAGTTCTAGTATACTGGGAAGTCGGTGTCAACATGCTTGGCCCAGGCGTGCAGCCCACCCTTCAGGTCGGTGACCCTCGCCACGTCCATCGTCGGACGCAGCGCCTCCAGCACGCGCTGTGTTACCAGCTGCGAGTCGTTGCCGCGCCGGCATATAAACGTTACTGGAAAAAAACAAAACAATTTAGTTGGGAGCGTTCAAGTATTACGTAACGCAATTAGGGGGGGGCGGAGGGGTCTCGTAAAACGTTACGATGCGTTACAGGGGCGGGAGGGGGTCTTTCTTACAACCACGTTACGTAACATTATTTCTTTTTTATATACTCTCTTAACATGAATAAGCGAAAATTCACTTATTGCAAGTGAAATCCGAACCAAACGGTTATTAAAAATGATCACTTGAGAGTTACGTAACGTTTAGATTTACAGAAAAACGTTACGGAGCGTTACAGTGGGGGGAGGGGGGGTCAAAAATCTTCAAAAATTGCGTTACGTAATACTTGAACGCTCCCTTTGTGTATAAAGTGATAAAGTCGTGAAATGAAAAAGTGGCAATACTGTAGTGTAGTCCCTTCCTAATCTATAGGTATAAGAAAACGGGACGACACTACAGTATTGCCACTTTTTAATTTCACAACCTTATAGACAGACAAACTGTAGAAAGAAAGAAAGAAAAAGTTTATTTACGATAATCACAGTAATTAAAACAAAACATATTAAAAGCTACATAAAAATTGATAAAACGGTCCCAACTCAGCATTTGCTGGCCTTACGGCCAATGCTGGTCTTCCGTTGGGGCCATCGGGTAGTGTGTACATTAAAAGAAAGATAAGTATATAAACAATACGATATTTGATGTGGTTGCCTACGGTCGGTTTCAATAAGGAAGGGTTGTGTGACAGATCCATAGAATGTAACTGTTAGTGTTCACGAAAGTTTTGACAGCAGAATAAATACTAAATTGAATTACTTAGAAATAAACCAATACTTGGTACTGTATATTAATAACGTTCTAAAAAGAATCACGGCGATGTTTTTTTGCGTTTACTTAATTTTCACGTACAAATTTTCAATATATGTCATTATTAACGAGACGTTGCTAGGTTACGTTCTATGGTCATTAAAACTAGAGGTGACTACGTATAATTGGGTAATCGGTTAAAATCGCGTATAATCGGAAATCCAAAGACAACCTACAAAAACACGAAGTGAGTATTTTACATTCTTTCACACTCACTACACAATACCAATCGATTTTATTGGTAATAAATAGATTCCTTAGAACTTCAATTACATTATGAAGTTAAATAATATTTTATACAACCTATTTTGTTGAAAAAACACAACATGGCAAAAAGCGTAAAATAGAAATTATAATTATTAATCTTAGGAGATTGACTTGAGTATCATTATATCGAAATAGCATTTATGTAATAAATTAATATGCAGTCGTTATTTTTATGGAATCGATTGTTATTAGTACTAAGATATAATCGATAATCGTTTTATGTGAAAGGTGTCACAAAGTAGCCTCACCTCTAGATTCGTCAATGTTAATGTCACATACAACCCTTCCTTATTGAATCCGAGTGTAGGCACAAACCCCTCTGCCTTTTAAAATAGAGAAAAAAAACCGAATAAGCATAGACAGAGACACGTACATAGGTCCACAAATCACGTCTATATCGCTTACGTAGGCAGAGCTTAAGGTAACAAGACCCACGTTTAGCATGACTGTGGGCGTATAGGTGGAAAGGGGAATCAAAATAGTGATGGGTTGCTAGCCGCATCGTCTATAACACGATTCCTAAGATATTCGCCCATTCCCTCGATGTGCTTTTACCATTGACTTACGATAAACAACTAGACTAACAATCACGCTCAAAAACTGTCGGAAGCAAAAGTCTGCACGACGCGTCTATTGTGCAGAGTTTTGGTTCAGTCGTGTTTCGACCGCGCTTCGATAACAATGTACATGTCTCTTTCGCACCGTAATCTCAAACGCTTGAGAACAAGAGACAGACAGTTTTCCAGCGCGTGGCGTCGTGTAATTACTTCTCACGATCGTATGCAATTGACATTAAACATTACTGCCACGAAATAAGGTGTTAATTTGAACGAATATGTTAATGTTATCTGTGTAAGTTGATGTGTTGACACACACACTACATAGACAACGCCGCTCGGACGTTTCTTGAGGCACTTTTGTTTGCGATTGAGAGTCAATGGCTTTTACCATCCGTGGAACGAAGTACTCTGTTTACCCCTGTGGAAAAGAGGCGTATGTATAACTATACCTAACTTACCCGGTCCATTAAACCCCCGGATCTCTTCTAAAAGTTGTTCCAGCCTCTCTCCCCTCAGCGTGTCGATGGGATAGTTGACAGCGCCAGCTATCCGACACATGCGGAACTCAGGCGCAGTCCGCACGTCCACCAAGAGAGGGCGCTCGCGAGGCATTAGCGAGGACAAGTCCGCGGGGGAGATGCGGTGCGAGGGGGGGAGGATTTGAAGATCTAAATCCTGAAATGGGTATGGTGATAGAATATTATAAACTAACTAGCTGTTGCCAGCGACTTCGTCTGCAAAGAATTCGTTTATCGCTATCCCGCGGGAACTAAGCAATTTTCCGGGATAAAAAGTAGCCTATGTGTTATTCCAGACTTTTCTCTATCTATGTGCCGAATTTCATCCAGATCCGTTGGGCCGTTCTGGCGTGATTGAGTAACAAACAAACATTCATCCATCCATCCATACTTTCGCATTTATAATATTAGTTAGATTGGTTAGATTATCTGATAGTTTCGGTTACGGATATGGATATCCATAACACTGGAAGAGATCCCTTAAAGGGATAAGCCCGTCTTTGTGCATGTATCTCTGTGTTTGTCAATTATATTAGTCTTTATTTTGCATAATAAAGAATTTACATACATACATACTGTCAAAGTGTCAGTGAACTCACGGTAATACCACTTTAGTACTGTTACTTATTCTGTGGTAATACACCTTGCATATAGGAATGGAATGAAACAACATGATATTAAAACAATTTATTGCTCGTTGTACGGGTGGACTTTCATTATAGCAGAATAAGAATCCGTCGAACAGACGCATTAGTGGAAATCATTAGTAGGTATCGAAAGACATAAAGAAAATAACGAATAAAGTGGCAAATACAATTTATATGCAAGAAAACCTCTGTTGCCCGTGGCCCTACTAAGTTTGTCCTACTAGTTTTCAAAATGGCAGCATTTTTTACTAGTAGGACAAATTGGAAGGACCACTGGGAATACATTAAAAAAATCGCAAGGCCAGCAATTGCTGCGCTCTGATTGGAGGAGAAAATGGTGAAAACAGTACATAACTACAGAGGTTGGGAAGTAGGGCGCTGCCGGGCGAAAACATATAGACGGTCGAGTGTTAGCGAGGCTGGATATTTGAGGCTGGCATCCCCTTTTTTTGAAGTAGGTATAATGCTTTTCTCAAATATGCAATGAATTAAATTAAAAACCTCCAAGACATTTAATTTTCATATCTTAAGATAGGTAATAAAAGTAAACTAGATAAAAGAAAACTGCAAAATTTAACAAACCTCGTTTATTGGTTTTTTTTACAAAGTAGTGACCGATCGTCATAACATAACGCCAGAAAGCAAATATTGCTTTTTTTAAAATTTCTGAATGCCAATATGCCACAAATAAGTGTGGAATAAAAATGTGGAGATAAAAAAAAGCACATTCCCAGCCTTGGCCTGCAATGTTGTTTGAATTCCCATTACAGACCTCGCACCTGAAAATTTACATTTCGAAGCCTATAGAAAGAAAGAAAGAAAGAAAGAAAGAAAAAAGTTTATTTATGACAATCAGAAACAACAAATAAATAAACACATATTAAAACGACAGATACATAAATTGTCACAAAATGAGACAAAAATGAATGATTCTCAGAGGTTTGTAATAAATAAATAAATAATAACAAATATCATGGGACAAAATTACACCAATTGACCCAGTCCCTTATACGACACGACACGACGAATACATTAAGATCATAATTGAAGGAAAGGTTGAAGGGAAGCGGAAGAGAGGAAGGCCAAGAACATCCATGGACCAAGTGAAAGAGCCCAGAGCGGTGTCGTATCAGGAACTCAAAGACAAGGCCCTGGAAAGGACCGCATGGAAATTGCTCCACGGACAAGGCCAAGCTCTTAAGATGATGACCCAGTCCCAAACTAAGCAAAGCTTGTGCTCTAAGTAGTAGTGGTCGTTATTACAACAGCAGATAACGTAATGCATAATTTGCACGCAACGAACAACACATTATCGAATCGTCAACTATCCTGTTATCATTATTCGTTGTCTGTTGTCAACGTTGTTCATACGCGCACTGTTGCTGCACTTGGCATAGAAGCGCAAGCGAGTGCGCAACAAATCAAGTAGGTGTGTGCGAGAGATAGCGCTATACGCGCGAGCTCGCATCGCAATCGCAATTCAAATAACTGACTTTTGGTATCATTATTAGCTGTTGCTGTTTGTTGTCAGTCAGTACAACAACAAACAAGGTAACAGAGCGTTGTTTTGCTTTTGTTCCCGTACGTTTTTATTACGCTGCGATCGCGACGAAATAAGTATAACAATTAATTAAGGCGAAGGGATAGGCAAAAGCTCATAAATTGGTTGTTTTTGTGCATGTTTTATGGCGATAATACACAATTTGGAGTTTTGAAAACTGCACATTCTATAAAACATGTCTTGAATTAGAATTCACCGGTGAAAACATATTCCTTAATGTCGTAGTTAGTACAAAAATTCGTTTGCTCTAAGAGTCTCGAAAATATTTTGTGCACGGTTTGCTCGGGTGAAACCAATCTGTTTGCTACCAATCTCGACGAGGTCACTCTAGTAACTCATAATTAAAATTCCACGGTGCGTTTGCTTCAATTAGCCAACAAATAAGGCTTTAGAGAGTAGTACTGCCCTGATCCTGTGAAAAGGGCGGACGCAATATTTGCCCGCACATTCAATCAGGCGCTTTTCAATGTACAAAAAAATTCGGAAACCAAAAAAATGTTAAAAAGATAATACAATGTAATAAATTATTAAGATAAAACCAAAAATGTTCATAAAAAAATAATAAAAAAATAATAGATAAATAAATAAAAAAATAATTTGGATAAGACGTATGAAAATAATAAGGAAAAAGCAACGTTGCATGTTCGCTCGGTGGCGGCAGTGCGTAAGCGACGCGACGTTGCCAATATTCGCTTCGCGTTTTTTCATATTGGTTTGGCTAAGCATGTTGTTTGAGTCACAGAATAGGCGCGAAACAGTGCTTCAAAAAGTCGTACTCGTTCGCTTCGCACGTATAATACCTATATTAAGTTAAAAGTTATTATTTTCAATCCGTTTTTTGGGAACTTAGTGGCAGGTTGGTTTGATACTTACTTGCTGTTTAGCGAACAAGCATGGGAAATAGGATTTTGGTTGGAATTACTGCATGAAAAATTTTGATAATGAGGCAAGTAGTACTCCAATGTATAGTCTATCATTAGAAAGAAAAAAAAAAGATATCTGAAGGTCAAAGTGGTTCCCAAACATAGATCCGTTATCAAAATAAAAAAGACCGCCATATTGAAATCTTTAGTTTTTCGACCGATTAATTTTAAAATCGATATCTGAGGATCCGAGTTGTCTCCAAACACGTATCCGTTATCAGAAATGACAAAAGTGGCCGCTATTTTGAAATCTTTAAGTTTTGGGCCGATTATTTTCAAAATCGATATCTGAGGGTCCGAGTGGTCGTCAAACACAAATCTGCTACCGAAAACGAAAAAACTGGCCGCCATTTTGAATTCTTTACTTTTTGGACCGAATATTTTCAAAATCGATATCTAAGGGTCCGAGTGGTCGTGAAACACAAATCTGCTATCAAAAATGAAAAAACTGGCCGCCATTTTCAAATCTTTAGTTTACCGACCGATTGATTTCAAAATCGATATCTGAGAATCCGAATTGTCTCCAAACACGTATCCGTTATCAAAAATGAAAAAGTGGTCGCCATTTTTAAATCTTTAGTTTTTGGACCGATTATTTTCAAAACCGATATCTGAGGGTCCGAGAGCTCCCCAAACATAAATCCGTTATCAAAAATGAAAAAAGTGGCCGCCATTTTGAAATCTTTAAGTTTTGGGCCGATTGTTTTCAAAACTGATATCTGAGGGTCCGAGAGGTCCCCAAACATAAATCCGTTATCAAAAATGAAAAAAGTGGCCGTCATTTTGAAATCTTTAAGTTTTGGGCCGATTATTTTCAAAATCGATATCTGAAGGTCCGAGTGGTTGTCAAACAAAAATCTGCTACCGAAAATGAAAAAACTGGCCACCATTTTGAATTCTTTACTTTCTAGACCAATTGTTTTCAAAATCGATATCTGAGGATCCGAGTGGTCCCCAAACATGAATCCGTTTTTAAAAATTAAAAAAGTGGCCGCCATTTTGAAATCTTTAAGTTTTGGACCGAATATTATCAAAATCGATATCTAAGGGTTCGAGTGGTCGTGAAACACAAATCTGCTATCAAAAATGAAAAAACTGGCCGCCATTTTGAAATCTTTAGTTTACCGACCGATTGATTTCAAAATCGATATCTGAGAATCCGAGTTGTCTCCAAACACGTATCCGTTATCAAAAATGACAAAAGTGGCCGCCATTTTGAAATCTTTAGTTTTTGGACCGATTATTTTCAAAACCGATATCTGAGGGTCCAAGAGCTCCCCAAACATAAATCCGTTATCAAAAATGAAAAAAGTGGCCGCCATTTTGAAATCTTTAAGTTTTGGGCCGATTATTTTCAAAATCGATATCTGAGGGTCCGAGTGGTTGTCAAACACAAATCTGCTACCGAAAATGAAAAAACTGGCCACCATTTTGAATTCTTTACTTTCTAGACCAATTGTTTTCAAAATCGATATCTGAGGATCCGAGTGGTCCCCAAACATGAATCCGTTTTTAAAAATTAAAAAAGTGGCCGCCATTTTGAAATCTTTACTTTCTAGACCAATTGTTTTCAAAATCGATATCTGAGGATCCGAGTGGTCCCCAAACATGAATCCGTTTTTAAAAATTAAAAAAGTGGCCGCCATTTTGAAATCTTTAAGTTTTGGACCGAATATTATCAAAATCGATATCTAAGGGTTCAAGTGGTCGTGAAACACAAATCTGCTATCAAAAATGAAAAAACTGGCCGCCATTTTGAAATCTTTAGTTTACCGACCGATTGATTTCAAAATCGATATCTGAGAATCCGAGTTGTCTCCAAACACGTATCCGTTATCAAAAATGACAAAAGTGGCCGCCATTTTGAAATCTTTAGTTTTTGGACCGATTATTATCAAAACCGATATCTGAGGGTCCAAGAGCTCCCCAAACATAAATCCGTTATCAAAAATGAAAAAAGTGGCCGCCATTTTGAAATCTTTAAGTTTTGGGCCAATTATTTTCAAAATCGATATCTGAGGATCCGAGTGGTCCCCAAACATGAATCCGTTTTTATAAATGAAAAAACTGGCCGCCATTTTGAAATCTTTATTTTACCGACCGATTGATTTCAAAATTAATATCTGAGAATCCGAGTTGTCTCCAAACACGTATCCGTTATCAAAAATGACAAAAGTGGCCGCCATTTTGAAATCCTTAGTTTTTGGACCGATTATTTTCAAAACCGATATCTGAGGGTCCGAGAGCTCCCCAAACATAAATCCATTATCAAAAATGACAAAAGTGGTCGCCATTTTGAAATCTTTAGTTTTTGGACCGATTATTTTCAAAACCGATATCTGAGGGTCCGAGAGCTCCCCAAACATAAATCCGTTATCAAAAATGAAAAAAGTGGCCGCCATTTTGAAATCTTTAAGTTTTGGGCCGATTATTTTCAAAACTGATATCTGAGGGTCCGAGAGGTCCCCAAACATAAATCCGTTATCAAAAATGAAAAAAGTGGCCGCCATTTTGAAATCTTTAAGTTTTGGTCCGGATTTTTTCAAAATCGATATCTAAGGGTCTGAGTGGTCGTGAAACACAAATCTGCTATCATAAATGAAAAACTGGCCGACATTTTGAAATCTTTAGTTTTCCGACCGATTGATTTCAAAATCGATATCTGAAGATCCGAGTTGTCTCCAAACACGTATACGTTATCAAAAATGGCCAAAGTGGCCGCCATTTTGAAATACTTAGTTTTCGGACCGATTATTTTCAAAACCGATATCTGAGGGTCCGAGAGGTCCCCAAGCATAAATCTGTTTTTAAAAATGAAAAAAGTGGCCGCCGTTTTGAAATCTTTAAATTTTGGATCTATTATTTTTAAAATCGATATCTGAGGGTCCGAGTGGTCATCAAACACAAATCTGCTATCGAAAATAAAAAAAACTGGCCGCCATTTTGAATTCTGTACTTTTTGGACCAAATGTTTTCAAAATCGATATCTGAGGATCCGAGTGGTCCCCAAACAAGAATCCGTTTTTAAAAATAAAAAAAGGTGTCCACCATTTTAAAAACTAGTTTTTGTACCGATTGTTTTCAAAATCGATATCTTACGATCTGAGTGGTTCCCAAACACGTATCCGTTATACAAAATAGAAAAGTCATCATCATTTTGAAATGTTTAGTTTTTGAACAGATTGTTTTCAAAATCGATATCTGAGCTGGCGGCCACTTTTTCCATTTTTGATAACGGGTTGATAAATGGCGGCCAGTTTTTTCATTTATAAAAACGGATTCATGTTTGGGGACCACTCGGATCCCCAGATATCGATTTTGAAAACAATTGGTCTAGAAAGTAAAGAATTAAAAATGGCTGCCACTTTTTTCATTTTTAAAAACAGATTTATGTTTGGGGACCTCTCGGACCCTCAGATATCGGTTAATAATCGGTCTGAAAACTAAACATTTCAAAATGGCGGCCACTTTTGTCATTTTTGATAACGTATACGTGTTTGGAGACAACTCGGATCCTCAGATATCGATTTTGAAATCAATCGGTCGGAAAACAAAAGTTTTCAAAATGGCGGCTACTTTTTTCATTTTTAAAAACGGATTCATGTTTGGGGACCACCTGGATCATCAGATATCGAATTTGAAAACAATCGGTTCAAAAAGTAAAGAATTCAAAATGGCGGCCAGTTTTTTCATTTTCGATAGCAGAATTGTGTTTGACGACCACTCGGATTCTCAGATATCGATTTTGAAAATAATCGGTCCAAAACTTAAAGATTTCAAAATGGCGGCCACTTTTTTCATTTTTGATAACGGATTTATGTTTGGGGACCTCTCGGACCCTCAGATATCAGTTTTGAAAATAATCGGCCCAAAACTTAAAGATTTCAAAATGGCGGCCACTTTTTTCATTTTTGATAACGGATTTATGTTTGGGGAGCTCTCGGACCCTCAGATATCGGTTTTGAAAATAATCGGTCCAAAAACTAAAGATTTCAAAATGGCGACCACTTTTGTCATTTTTGATAACGGATACGTGTTTGGAGACAACTCGGATTCTCAGATATCGATTTTGAAATCAATCGGTCGGTAAACTAAAGATTTCAAAATGGCGGCCAGTTTTTTCATTTTTGATAGCAGATTTGTGTTTCACGACCACTCGGACCCTTAGATATCGATTTTGAAAATATTCGGTCCAAAACTTAAAGATTTCAAAATGGCGGCCACTTTTTTCATTTTTAAAAACGGATTCATGTTTGGAGACAACTCGGATTCTCAGATATCGATTTTGAAATCAATCGGTCGGTAAACTAAAGATTTCAAAATGGCGGCCAGTTTTTTCATTTTCGATAGCAGATTTGTGTTTCACGACCACTCGGACCGTCAGATATCGATTTTGAAAATATTCGGTCCAAAACTTAAAGATTTCAAAATGGCGGCCACTTTTTCCATTTTATATAACGGATACGTGTTTGGGAACCACTCGGATCGTCAGATATCGATTTTGAAAATAATCGGTCCAAAAACTAAAGATTTCAAAATGGCGGGCACTTTTTTCATTTTTGATAACGGATTCATGTTTGGGGACCACTCGGACCCTCAGATATCGATTTTGAAAACAATCGGTTCAAAAACTAGAGATTTCAAAATGGCGGTCACTTTTTTCATTTTATATAACGGATACGTGTTTGGGAATCACTCGGATCGTCAGATATCGATTTTGAAAACAATCAGTCGAAAAACAAAAGTTTTCAAAATGGCGGCTACTTTTTTCATTTTTAATAACGGATTCATGTTTGGGGACCACTCGGATCTTCAGATATCGAATTTGAAAACAATCGGTTCAAAAAGTAAAGAATTCAAAATGGCGGCCAGTTTTTTCATTTTCGATAGCAGATTTGTGTTTGACGACCACTCGGATTCTCAGATATCGATTTTGAAAATAAACGTCACGTTCATCACTATCCCGCGGAAACTGCATTTTTCTGGGATAAAAAGTAGCCTGTTTTAATCTAGGGTACCAACTGTCTTCGTTCCAAATTTCATCCAAATCCGTCCAGTTGTTGTAGCTTGAAGAAGAAACAAACATACATACACACTCACTCACATCGTCACAAACTTTCTCATGTATTATATCACATACATACATACATAAATAACGTCTCTATTCCTTGCGGAGCAGACAGAGCCCAAGGTAACAAGACCTTAAAGGCCACGTTACGAATGCCGAAATGTTATTTTTTTTTATTATTTTTGCAAAATCTGATTTGAACATTATGCTGTAGGCTTATTGTCTAACTCGCTCGCAATCACCATCGTCTTCATTTTGACAGTTCATGTATGGGCTGACAATTGGCATCGGAATCAGCTAGCTGTCACATTCATACAAGAACTGTCAAAATGAACACGAAGGCGATTGCGAGCGAGTTAGACAATAAGCCTACTGTGTCTGTGTAGGCAATCGGAAAACTAAAGCAAGCGCCATCTACTAACATCGCAGTGCAATATTTCAATCCATCAGCACGCGCCCATTCGCATCGAGTTCACGCGTCGATTATTTAACAGATGTCGCGTTGATCGGACTGCTTGCCACGTCACGAACGGGCAAGGTCATTTGCCTATCCCTTCGCCTTAATAATAAGTTCATTATCGTTTTGTAAAACAGCAATATAACAGGATAACAGACAACAGTTTATAATAACAGCTATTTAAGAATAACACAACACTGTTATTCATTATTACAAAACAGCCGTTATTGCCACCACTAGCTATAAGGTACATCAATATTTCATTGCATGTTTGGAAGAAAAAATATAAATCATTAACTATTCCCACTGCGGTATATACGTCACATGTAAACCATTAGTTCCCAACTCCATATTAACATTCACACCTTCTTCTACATTATAAGTATTCACAGCTATATTATGTTCGTTAACTATATCACACACATCATTATCATTCTTAGGTTTAAATATCCTCAATTCCTTCGCCAAAAACACTTTGGCAAAAGTCTTCCTCGACGCCGGACTTATACCTTTACACTTCATATCTTTAACATACGCGTTATAAAGTTGATTCTGATTTTTTATATGCTCTATATCTAAGTATAATAGGTTGCTATAAGCTGGTGTTGTCTTGCAGAATGGACACTTAACATTTGTTTTTGGTAGACTGTCTATATAGGCGACTACGTTGAGCGCTTTTAGGGGTTTCCTCAGTTCTTTAGGTCGTTCTGAATTCATCAACCAACATCTAACCATAGCTTCTTTTATACCTAGCGTATTCAAAAACGTTATCCTGCACACTGGCAACTTTTGATCATCTAAAAACAGATTATACTGATGTGAATGTCCTTTCCTTGACACTAGATCTTTGCGTTTCAGTCGTCGCCTCTTTGGGGGTATAATATCAACTAAAGAACGGACAAATTTCTTTTTGTTCGTCCAATCTAACTCGTTCCAGAAGTAATTGAATATCTTTTTTCTTGTGTCATCTGTGAAACTGCCGCATTTTCTTGCAGTACCCTTTTTGCAGTAGTCAGCGGTACAAGATGGACCGAGTTTCCTCTCAGATTTGGGTACGTCCTGTACCCATTTGTCTAAGTCCCCGTCTTTCCGGAAACCGTAATAACTCTGGCCGGACATCCGTTTCACTTTTTCTTCTCTACGGCGTTGGGATTTCACTTTAGCGTCCTCTCTTTTCTGAAAGAAAGTTTGTTTTATTGTAATCATCATTACATAGTATAAAACAAAGTCGCTTTCCGCTCCTCTCTTTGTCCGTCCCTATGTATGCTTATATCTTTAAAAGTACGCAACGGATTTTGATGCGGTTTTTTTTTAATAGATAGAGTGATTCAAGAGGAAGGTTTATATGTATAATTCTATGCAGACGTAGTCGCGGGCAGAAGCTAGTAATAAATAAAATAATAAATCTACATTAATATTATAAAGAGGAAAGATTTGATTGTTTGTTTGTTTGCATTGAACAGGCTCCGTAACTACTTGACCGATTACAAAAATTCTTTCACCATTAGAATCCTACGTCATCCCTGATGAATATAGCCTGATTCTGCGCGGACGAAGTCACGGGCAAAGGCTAGTAATAAATATCTTGGGACAATTGACATCAATTGACCTAGTCCCAAACTAAGCAAAGCTTAATATGGGCATTAGACAACGGATAAACATACTTATATCATCATCTCTAGCCTATATACGTCCCACTGCTGGGCACAGGCCTCCTCTCAGAATGAGAGGGCTTGGGCTGTAGTTCCCACGCGGGCCCAGTGCGGATTGGAAACTTCACACACACCATTGAATTGCTTCGCAATTGTGTGCAGGTTTCCTCACGATGTTTTTCCTTCACCGAGAAGCTCATGGTAAATTTCAAATGAGATATCGCACATAAATTCCGAAAAACTCAGAGGTGCGAGCCCGGGATTCGAACCCACGACCCTTTGCTTGAGAGGCCACAGATCAAACCACTAGGCTACCACGGCTTTTATATAAATAGTACATATTTAAAATGCAAGACTAGAGAACAAACATTCGTATTTTTCATACAAATATCTGCCCGAGCGGGGATCGAACCCGGGACCTCAAGCTTCATAGTCAGGTTCTCTAACCACTAGGCCATCCGGTCGTCAATAATATCTATACACTAGGGAAGTTCAATTGAATACCCCTGTCAATATATCCTATCTCCTTCCCCGGGAACCACACTATCTGTATATACCAAATTTCAACAAAAGCGGTCCAGCGGTTTAAGCGTGAAAAGGT
This sequence comes from Pandemis heparana, assembly GCA_963854515.1. Classification (NCBI taxonomy): domain Eukaryota; kingdom Metazoa; phylum Arthropoda; class Insecta; order Lepidoptera; family Tortricidae; genus Pandemis; species Pandemis heparana. Next base: position 4,529,121 of record OY978033.1, read on the forward strand.
AACAGACAGACAGACAGATACACTGACGAGCAAAAATATCAGATCACTTTTCATACAACTTTCTATGGGAAGCGACTCTTTATTTTTGCTCTTGAGTATAGATAGATAGACAGTTACTTTCGCATGTATATATTATAGTAGGGACGAGTGTTTTAATGCCTGATTATGTACAGTCGCATAAACTTTATCTTCATTCATATCATAAGTTTTCTACAATAAACGTTTTCACATCAAAATACGTAGGTAACATTATTTTCTGTTCTTCAAAAGTTCGAAACAGATGAAACAAATGACATTTATATTTTTTTCTTAAATTCAAAGACTTAGACTTGAGTCTATTTCGATTCTCAAATCGATTGTAATAAAATAATCGAGATTCGAAAAAATGTATGGAACAAGAATTTCATGTCGAATGAAATTACAAATCGACTAATTGACAACATTTCATTTTTATAACACCTGAAAATGTATATATGGTTCGAAAGCATTTTACCTCCTGATCACTGCAATATGTTTATATAATTTTAATATCGCTTATTATAAAAAATAAAAATTAATTAAAAATATGTCCTAATTTTACCAAAACTACCATAGGATAGGTGAAACACCTTTGCCTTTTTCACGAGAAAAAATAAGCTACCATAATTTTGTATATGACAACTTCAAAGTACAAGGGGGGCAACTCTGAAATTCTATTTTTGAAGTTCGTTGCATACCTTCTCTCTCACTCTCAAGTTAATGACTATATTAGTATGAGCGGAACAGCACGAAGCGAACCTCGAAAATCGAATATCGGAGAATAAGGCCTGACATTGACAATTTGAAATTGGCGTCAGATTTTTTTCTATACAGAAAAGACAAAAAGATAAGTGTCTATTCTGTGATAGTATCGGAGTTACGCCCTTTTAGAATAAGCAAAAATTAATAAATTAATTGTAAATGAAATACAAACCCTAGCGAAAAAATTAAACTGTCAGCATGTTCATCTTTTCAAACAGAATATAGAGAACCATTAAAATTATAGGCTCAGAAATATGAAATGTTGTCAAATCGATAATCACTACCAGATATGATTATTTTGTTATTTAAGATGTTCGAAGTTTGAATATAAGAGTATCGAAATTGATACTCTAATGTAAACATTATAATACAACCACAGATACAGGTTGCTTAATGTAGGCCATTTGCTAATCGTTCCTGAACATATTGTAGGGAAGTTATGATATGGATGTAGATAAAATAAAAACTAAAATGGCTGCCACCTTGTATGTGAAACCAACTCATTCGATTGTGTATTTAATCAAGATTGATTCAAGACCGCGAATGTTGTACAGCGAAAAGTATATAGCAATAAATAAACGGAGTATTAAAAAATTTGCTTACCTTATTAACATTCGCGATTTTGAACGACACAACACCACTACGATATTCCGAATAGACCGAAACTAGTCGCACCGTTTCCAACTGTATCGATAATGAGACAAACCGTTTTTTTTTAATTATTATAAATTTTGGCCCATAACCTGATAGATGAAATGGAAATGAAATATTGAAATATTTGATTTATCTAGTAAAATATTTTCACGCAATTTAGATGTCTTTAGTTAATAGAAAAATAATGCAAAGAGAAAGGTAATTAGAATTTTACATCTTACAAAATTAAATTTCAGGATCCAGACCAAAAAATGAGGTACAATTTTTTGCAGAGTGCACACAACGCCGTCAAACTTATTACAACCCCTCCCCCCTTTTAGTGTGGGGGGTTAAAAAATAAATTCCCTTTTACAAACTGTTAAAAATAAGACTTTCAGTTTATTATGCTCACCTTTTCTTTAGCTTTGGATTTGCAGAAGGTCTCGTAATCCAGTAGGCGTGTTATCGTCGGTGTCGCGGAACACGCCGCGCACTCGGGGTTGCGACCTCGCAGCCGCACTGCAGGCAGAGCGAGGTAGTGAGTCAACCGGGTAGTAAGAAATGAAATGAAATGAAATAATTTATTATGCTTTAGACATGGTAAGAAGTGACAGTGAGACAGTGAGGTAGTGAGGTGGGATAGTGAGGCGGTGGGATTAGTGAATCAGTGAGGTGGGATAGTGAGATAGTGAGGCGGTGAGATAGTGAAGAAGTGAGGCGGTGTGACATTGTGGCGGTGGGACGGTGAGGTGGTGATGGGAGTAAGGCGGTCAGATATTGAGGTGATGAGTGAGGCGGTATAATAGTGAGGCGATGAGATAGTGTAAAGCGGTAATGAGTGAGTCTGTGATATAGTGAGGCGGTGGGATATTGAAGCAATGAGGGAGTGTAACGGTGGCATATCGTCACTACTTTGAAAAAATCTCGTATATTAAATGAATAAATGAATATTCAAACAAAACTTAACCTTAAAGTACAGTAAATAAAGTTCACTTCGTCAGATTAGGGATTTCGAGATCCGAGATTTTTCAAAGTAGTGACGATGTTTTGGTAGTGACATAATTTGCGAAGATTAGTGTCAATTGGCCCAAAACAAATATTGTTAAATTTCGAAAAGCAATTCGCTTTTTAAAAAACTGCCTAAGGTTTGCGACGACCTCAGCCTCGTTACAACCTGACCCTCATCGTGATCACTCACCAGTTCTGAAGGTGGCGTCTTCTCCGTCGAAGATGAGCATCCGTCCCACCAGCAGCCTCTGCTGTTCCACGCCCACCACCAGCTTTATAGCTTCCAGGGCTTGTAGGGCACCTGGATCATACAAACGTTAAACTTCTATGGTTCACGTATTGTCAATATGTACGAGTTATTGTTAAAATATAGTTGAGATGATCAAAAGCGTAGTGACACTATAGTCACCTGGTCATCGCAAGTGACGTCACAGATTTACGTCACAAAGGCTGGCAACGCATCTGCAATCTTGTGTCTCGGGTGTCCATGGGTGGTGGTGCTTACTTACCATCAGGTGACCCCCTTGCTAGTTTACCACCTTATTTTATAAAAAAGGTATTTCGGAAACATTTTAGTAAATTTCCAACACGTTTAAAGTTTATACCACCCGTAGCTCCAAACTTTGGAGGATTAAGGGAAGTTGGAGTAAAAGTAACGAAATTTTAAAACTTTTGTTTTTTAGGGCTATTAGCGATTAGTGAGTGGGCGAAAATCTTAGGAATTATGTTCCCATCACTATTTTGATTCCTCTTTCCGCCTATACGCCCGTAATCATGCTAAGCGTGGCCTTTAGGTTTTGTTACCATAGGCTCTACCCCGTATGGGATATAGGCGTGATTTGTGTGTATGTATGTACCGATGAGTCCGGGCACGGGTCCGGCGACGCCGTTGGCCGAGCAGCTGCCGACCGTTTCCGGCGGCGGCGGCGCCGGAAACAAACAGCGGTAGCACGGCGCGCCGGACGACTCCTGTAAGCCAGATGGGAGAATCAACTATTTCTTGTTATGAAGAGGCTAAAGTAAATTATTATTATTATTATATTAGCCTAATTGAGTGTCCCACTGCTGGGCAAAGGCCTCCCCTTAAAAGTAAAAAAAGCAAAACGCGCGGGGCTAAAGTAAAATTGTGAGAAAAAATGTTGAGGCTCATTATACTAAGATGCTTAAGGGTTAGCATCTAACACGGGGTTAAGTCGTTAACCCCGGTCCGTGCAAGTGGCCCTAAGAAACGAACGGACGCTTTCTTGCTACGACTAAAAACAAGTTTTTAATAACCATGCTCTTTAAACGAAACAGACGGAATTTACCTTCTCATTAGTGTCGTGAGGTGTTCGGTACCCGTACACTGTGAGTTGTCCCTCCATTTTTAAGGCACTACCGGATATGAGGGGCAGCTGCAACACAAGAGCGCATGAGATTGCTAGTCGATGAAATAGTGAGTCGTTGAGATAGTGAGTCATTGAGATAGTGAGTATTTAATAAAGTAAGTTGCCAGCAGATTTATAAACGTCATTGTAATTAAGTGTTTACGATAGTGAGTGTATCAGATAAGTCAGTGAGATAGTGAGACGTTTAGTGGGTCTAACGCGATAGTTCTTGTGGTTGTTCAATCAAAATGTACATTCGGCTCATGAAAAAATTGAGCTTTAGAACCTTACTTGTAGTTTGAAATTTAATAAATATACAATTTGTAACGTCAAATTGACCTTGGGCATGTATTGTGTCATGTCTGTGTAAATGTATAATACTAAAATGCACGCTATTTTGGTGGGCTGACTGTATATAAGTAATATTATTATGATTATTACTATTATTAGCTGGGTTATAAAATTTTTAGTGCATGACTGACTGCTTCTGGTACTCTCTTCGATAGAACAAGTGAGTCATTGAGATACTCATAGAGAGATGATCATAAGTGACATTGGGATAATAAGTCAACCATATAGTGCCAGTGATTTAGTGAGTCGTTCATAAGTGGAAAAGTGAGATAGTGAGCAACAGTGACAGAGCGATTTAGTGAGTGGACGAGATAGTGAGTAAGTGATACCTTGGTTAATACGCAGGCGTCGTTAAGGAGGTACCTGGTTGGTACGTTGTCCGAACAGTCCAGTACTATATGGTACTTGTTGACTATGCTCAGGGCGTTACTTGAATCTAGTTGTACGTTATGTTGATTTATTTTGATATTCGAGTTAATTCTGTGGACAAATATTAAAATAACATTTTATTTAGTGCACCAAGTTACTATACAATAACGACAACCAAAGATTTCGACATATATTTTAAAGGTGTTCTGTCAAATATACGTAAATATCTTCGGTTATTGTGAGAGTAAGTTCAACTCTCACTTATTCGAACGGGCGCGGATCAGAATGTATAAAAGATTAAAATGTATAATAGGTTCAAATGTATAATGGTTCAAAATATATAACGACATTTTCTGTGGAACTACTAGCTAGATGTACTTTTTTGTTAGTGTAATCTATAGATTCGTTTAGGTTAGGTTAGGTTAAGTTTATAACAATTTTGTTAATTTGCAATTCTGTGAGAAAATCGCATTATATATTTTGAACCAATATGTATTTTAACCCATTATACATTTTAAACTTTATGTATTTTAATACGTACCCTATTCGAACAGCTCTTATAAGTTATGGTACGATGGCAATTTGCATGGAAATACCTTTATAACGACTGTAACTGTATCTTTTGATTGAGTTGACTTAGAAAGCTCCAAGGGACCGCAAACCTCAGTATTTGGTATTTGCAACTTTATAGCTCCACGCGTTACTAAGAAAACGGGTCTTTACCGACAGACAGACGCACATTAAAGTGATCTTAGGAATTCCTTTTTTCCTTTAGAGGTATAAAATAAATAAATATATATTTTGTGTGTCTTGCAAAATGAATAAATGTCTTCTTTCTTTCTTTCTTTGACGACCGGATGGCCTAGTGGTTAGAGAACCTGACTATGAAGCTTGAGGTCCCGGGTTCGATCCCTGGTCGGGGCAGATATTTGTATGAAAAATACGAATGTTTGTTCTCGAGTCTTGGATGTTTAATATGTATTTAAGTATGTATTTATCTATATATAAGTATGTTTATCCGTTGTCTAGTGCCCATATCACAAGCTTTGCTTAGTTTGGGACTAGGTCAATTGGTGTCAATTGTCCCAAGATATTTATTTATTTATTTTTATTTTATTCTTTCTTTAAATATTAGGGACCAATTCACACAAATTGACCTAGTTCCAAATTAAGCGCTAGTAAGGCTTGTGTTATGGGTACTAGACAACGATATACATACTTATATAGATAGAAACATCCATGACTCACGAACAAATATTCGTGCTCACACAAATATGCCCTTAACAGGATTCGAATCTGGGACGCTTGCTTCGCTGGCAGAGTCACTACCAACTAAGCCAGCACGTCATCTTTTTTTTTATTTTTACGAAGCTCAAGTGCACCTGTGTCACTATGCCAGCCTCATTGGATGTCTCTTGGGTCAGATTCATCAAGCACTTCCCTCCCACAACCAGATTCTCTGGCAGCAATGGAGTATTTCACGAACCTGTATATTCATCATCTAAACCCTAAAAACGTGGGTATGGTTTGTTTGTACCTCCTGAGGGCATCAGCTGCAGACTGCACCTTGCTCTGATGCTGGTCCTGCTCAGTGTGCAAGATCTGCCTGTGGATGTTCGTCAGGTCCACCGTGTCGTAGTCAACCAGCCCTATTTCACCTGCACAATAAATAAAGAAATAAATCTACACTAATATTATAAAGAGGAAAGATTTGTACCTATTTTTGTATGTTTGTAGTGAATAGGCTCAAAAAGTACTGGGCCGATTTAAAAAATTCTTTCACCAATAGAATGCTACATTCTTCCGATTTGACATAGGCTACATTTCATTTTGAAAAAAATTAGGGATCCTTGGTAAAATTTGAACAATGTAACCGAAGGTGTAGAAAAATGAGTCTTAAAATGTCTTTCGTCGAATGCGCTGCCGAAACTATTAGCGATAGAACAAAATAATGTACAACAATATTGAAGAACATCATAATGTCTACAAAAAACTCCGCGGTAGCATATGTCCAACTATTGTAGTTATGTCACTACAACAACTTTTTAATAAAAATATTTGTGAAAAAAGTGTTTTATATCCAAATTTCCAAAAATAAATAATTGTCTACCCCGTGCGAAGCCGGGGCGGGCTGCTAGTAAATAAATAAATTGGGTGAGTCAGTTTTTGTTGGTATGTTTGCTGAGTACGGCTCATAGGTTTCACGCTGGGCCCGCGTGGGGACCTATAGCCCAAGCCCTCTCATTCTGAGAGGACGCCTGTGCCCAGCGGTGGGACGTATATGTTATGAACTACGCGCACGGGTAAGTCAAAGTCAAAAGTTTATTTTGCAAATAGGCCGCCGAGGGCTCTTTTACATGTCTTTTTTTGAATCTACCAGCGCATTCGGAAAGACCATCATTGCCAAGAAGAATGCGCCGCAAGAAACTTGGCAGAAAGTCATTTTTTCAAAATAAAATAGTTTTACAATAGTACTTAAATTCTACTTAACTTACCTATAATACAATTAATACATTTTATAAAAGGGATGTAAAAGGTCCCTAAGTTAAGTCCGTACTTTAAATTACATTGGTCTATAGTAGAGATGTATAAAGTCTCTACTGGTCAAAGCGAAACAAAATATGCGATATAATGATAAGAAAGAGAAAGAAAAAAGTGAATAAAAATAATTTAAGTTCCGTGGAGGTGTAAAACGCCTCCACCGTCAAATAAGTTAATTGGAGATATCTCCAATGTCGATGAGAAAAAGAGCAAAAAAATAAATATATATATGTCGAAGACAAAGGCTGGATAAACTGTCAGGTTGGTCGGTTACAATTCAAACGAGCTTTATGCATAGCCGAGCTTAGGTCACCGTCTTGTCCATACAAAGGACTGTGGACTATTACACACTCTAATAATGAAACGCGGAGAGTTCAGTGCTTGCGCCCACGAACTACCCTATCAATGTTCTCAATACCGCTTAGCACCGAAATAAGGCTCGATACTTAGTGCAATCGCACTTAACAATCCGAATCACTAACAATTTACCATTAAACATAAAACGGTACGTCGAAGCAAACGGATCACTTTCGACGTCTGAACTCAGTCAAGTCACGATCAAGGAATGCCTCTCGCTTCTCACTCTCACCAGATGTCATTCTATCATTCCAACTAACATTGCAGGTAGTTGCAACTGAGCCAAGCACAGACCACCCCCAAGCGATATCGCAATACCACTTGACGTTTCATAAAAGCAATAACTTATGAGGGTACATTCAACAAAGTACAATTAACGAATGTTCGCAACTTTCTACAAGGCACATCTCCTTAGCTATCAAAAGTCTAGTCATTGTGACGACGCTCCGACACGGCCATCCTGCGTTACACACGTCCTCGTGTGTATATCTCAAATAGAAAAACAAAACAGCACAGTTTCCGTTCGGCCAATCCTGATTAAAACTAAGAGTAATAGGATTGCTATACTACAGATACGAAATCTGAACAGTAACACTTTTCCACTCAGCCTTCCTGACCATAGGTACTCTCTTAAAAATAGGATCCTTAAAAGTTAAAAAAGTAATTTTCTGTAAATTATCTCTGATTTGGAATCAAGCAAATAACGAAAATAATTCTACTGGTCGACATAAGTTTCCAGTCTCTACTGATCAAGCAAAAATCAAATCACCACAATGTTTAAACATTACCAACGCTCTCATATGTTTACACAAAAGATCCACAAATGGGTCGAAGTGTATCCGTAGGGACCCCTAGTTTGTGAGATAAGATAAGATAAGATAACGCTCTCACATGAGTGCACAGTGCTCTTTCTCCCACAAGCCACACAGGCTTACCAGCACCAGCCACACCGGCTCGGATGCCACACAGGCCCACCAGCACCAGCCACACAGGCTTACCAGCACCAGCCACACAGGCTTACCAGCACTAGCCACACAGGCTCGGATGCCACACAGGCTTACCAGCACCAGCCACACAGGCTCAGATGCCACACAGGCTACCAGCACCAGCCACACAGGCTACCAGCACCAGCCACACAGGCTCGGATGCCACACAGGCTTACCAGCACTAGCCACACAGGCTCGGATGCCACACAGGCTACCAGCACCAGCCACACAGGCTCGGATGCCACACAGGCTTACCAGCACTAGCCACACAGGCTCGGATGCCACACAGGCTACCAGCACCAGCCACACAGGCTCGGATGCCACACAGGCTTACCAGCACCAGCCACACAGGCTCAGATGCCACACAGGCTTACCAGCACCAAATGAGTTTTGCTTGGCTATATTAAGAGCTAACGAAAACCATTTTGCACTCATTTAAACAAAATGAAAACGACTCACAAGCAAAATTTATCCGTTCAATGTAGCACAGGTCCACACGACTCTAGAACCGCACAAGCATTAAAAAAAAAAAAGGAACAAACACATGACCTTTTAGAATCCATGGAGCGCAGGCCTTGTTCTAGCTTTCCACACAGAAAGCCACGTACACATAACATGCACAGGAAACTCAGCAAACCAAAGTAACAGGACGACTCCGTTGCAGAGTCACAGCAGGCTCACGTTACGTGGTTCACGTCGGTCACAGCAGTCACTTTCATTTTCTTAATTTTTTGTTTCCATCAAAATTCTGATTTTCTTCATGTAGGACATGTAATCACAATTCCAACTCCGATGTCGTAGAACAGGCGTGTTAATTCGATCCCAAATTCTGATGTCGAAGACAAAGGCTGGATAAACTGTCAGGTTGGTCGGTTACAATTCAAACGAGCTTTATGCATAGCCGAGCTTAGGTCACCGTCTTGTCCATACAAAGGACTGTGGACTATTACACACTCTAATAATGAAACGCGGAGAGTTCAGTGCTTGCGCCCACGAACTACCCTATCAATGTTCTCAATACCGCTTAGCACCGAAATAAGGCTCGATACTTAGTGCAATCGCACTTAACAATCCGAATCACTAACAATTTACCATTAAACATAAAACGGTACGTCGAAGCAAACGGATCACTTTCGACGTCTGAACTCAGTCAAGTCACGATCAAGGAATGCCTCTCGCTTCTCACTCTCACCAGATGTCATTCTATCATTCCAACTAACATTGCAGGTAGTTGCAACTGAGCCAAGCACAGACCACCCCCAAGCGATATCGCAATACCACTTGACGTTTCATAAAAGCAATAACTTATGAGGGTACATTCAACAAAGTACAATTAACGAATGTTCGCAACTTTCTACAAGGCACATCTCCTTAGCTATCAAAAGTCTAGTCATTGTGACGACGCTCCGACATATATTATATATAATAAAAATTATGAAATAATAATATGCATTTCATGTCAAGTAAGTAACCGATAAGCTTTTGGATTCCGAAGGCAAGCTTACGTCTGCCGCCCCCAATGTTGGCTCACACGCGCTCATGTCATGCTCTGAAAGCAGAGCGGTACCGAGGGCATGTATCACTTCCATCCCCACAGGCTCGCTATGGGGACGTTTTAGGAACTTACGTTTTAAGGACGACAAATGGGACCGAGACAAGTGCGTGCGGGCAGTGCGCCAAAAAAACAGCGTCACGCAAAACGTTAACGGCATTAGGGTGCGACCACACCGCCGCTTAAAATACGGTGACGTTACGGAATCGCAACAAAATGTATGAAGAAACGGTGAGAAAACGTGACGCATACGACACGTCACTGCGTATACGCGGCGGTTTGGTCGCACCCTGCGGCGGGGGGTGTTATGCGTACGGGTGTTGTATTTTGTCTTGTTTATTTTGCACAATAAAGAGTTTACATACATACGTTATATTAAAAAACGCTATTCGGCAATATAAAGTTACCAGCTGTTGCCAGCGACTTCGTCTGCAAAGAATTCGTTTATCGCTATCCCGCGGGAACTACACAATTTTCCGGGATAAAAAGTAGCCTATGTGCTATTCCAGACTTTTCTCTATCTATGTGCCAAATTTCAACCAGATCCGTTGGGCCGTTCTGGCGTGATTGAGTAACAAACATCCATCCATCCATCCATACTTTCGCATTTATAATATTAGTTAGATGAAAAATAGCGTTACGCAAAAATAACGGTTGTTGAAGGTGACCTGATGGAAAGCGATCACCGCCGCCGATACGCATTAGCCCCCTTGTTCATAAACGCTCTATAGGGTTCTGCTAACTTAACAGTCGTTTGTCCTTATCTGTGAAAGGTAAATGACAAAGTGACAGATAAGGACAAACGATTACTAAGTTAGCAGAAGCTTATAGAGCGTTTATGAATAAGGGAGTAAGGTGTTAAGTGTGTTGCTGGCCTTTTAAGAAAACTATACATACCGTCACGCCTCTTTCCCACAGGGGTAGGCAGAGACTACTTTGTTCCACTTGCTACGAAGAAATGCTCCGACAATTGACAACATTTCATTTTTATAACACCTGAAAATGTATATATGGTTCGAAAGCATTTTGCCTCTTGATCACTGCAATATGATTATATAATTTTAATATTGCTTATTATAGAAAATAAAAATTAATTAAAAACATGTCTTAATTTTACCAATTCTACCACAGGATAGGTGAAATGCCTTTGCCTTTTTTGCGAGAAAAAATAAGCGACCATAATTTTGTATTTGACAACTTCAAAGTACAAGGGGGCAACTCTGAAATTCTATTTTGGAAGTTCGTTGCATACCTTCTCTCTCACTCTTAGTTAATGACTATATTAGTATGAGCGGAACAGCACGAAGCGAACCTCGAAAATCGAATATCGGAGAATAAGGCCTGACATTGACAATTTGAAATTGACGTCAGTTTTTTTTCTATACAGAAAAGACAAAAGGATAAGTGTCTATTCTGTGATAGTATCGGAGTTACGCCCTTTTAGATCAAGCAAAAATTTATAAATTAATTATAAATTAAATACAAACCCTAGCGAAAAAATTAAACTGTCAGCATGTTCATCTTTTCAAACAAAATACAGAGAACCATTAAAATTATAGGCTCAGAAATATGAAATGTTGTCAATTGTTTCGGACTATTGTTTTTTATTGTCGGAGCATTCTTTCGGCTTTTTATACGCGAGTTATCCGGTTGTTATAATTAAGAATAGGCTAGTTTTGAAGATCCCTGTCGTATGATGGACTCACCGACACCCGCCCCGGCCAGGTACGCGGCGGCGGGGCAGCCGAGCCCGCCCGCTCCCACCACCAGCACCTTCGCTGCGCACAGCTTCATCTGACCCTCCACTCCTATCTCCGGCAGCAGAATCTGACGGCTGTATCTGTAAATGGACGTACACAACTCGAGTCATTAGCCGCGTATTCACTGAGCGAGCCGCCTCGCGAGGCAGCCTCGGACGTTTGCCGCGCAACGATTGCCGCGCGAGGCAGCCTCATGCAAGAAAGCCTACTGATCGAGGCTGCCTCGCGCGACAAAGCCGAGCCACGGTGAGGCTGAGGCAGCATAGCGCCCTAATATTTCTCCACGCATCTTCTCTTAGTCCTCTATTTGTATAATCGGGACATTGCGCATCCCGTAATCGTCTATATTCACCATATAGTTGTATTAATTAAAGACACGGCTCTTTATCCATGACGTTAACACGCGACGAACAAGCGAGGCAAAACACAACCGTCTTGAGTGCGCGCGGCAAACGTGCTGAGGCGCCTTTGAGCATGGCCAAAAACCGACAACGCGCGGCTCGGGTCGAGGCACGCTCGCCCGAGGCAAGACGTGCGTTTGCCTCGGGCGAGGCACGTCTTGACAGACCGAGGATTTGTCTCACGAAGCTGGCGCGCGACGCGGCTCGCTCAGTTAATACGCGGCTATTGATGTTTGTTATTTCTTTTTAACAATTATTTTTTTAATTTCTAAACAACACTGAAAATTATAACACATAGAGAAATCCGAAAAGTAAAGCTATGGTCATTCCGTGACGCGTGCTATACCCCTACACCACCCATAGCTGGTGAGTGAGCCTTCAAATTTTTCTATCTGTTACCAACTGTCACGTGACCTTGTTACTATCCGAATATTTGTCGCTAAGCGCCCTCTGTTTGAATGATGTGTCTAAACATTAAAAATCAAGAAATAAAATTTCTTGATTCATTTGATATTTTCCTATATTTTTTTTATTTATTTTAAGAATATACATATGTATATTTTTTTTTGTTCTTTTTTTATTTAATTAATTTACTTATTTATTTATTTAGCCTTACATTTCAGATAAATAATAATTCTTAAATATATTTCAATGGGTAAATTAAAATAAAGTTCATGCATCTGTGTGCCTTTTGGCACAATTTATAATTATACTTATGTATGTATGTATGTAAACTCTTTATTGCACATAAAAATTTAAAATACAGAAGTACACAGAAAATAATACAAAGGCGAAGTACACTACAAAATACTTAAATTGGGAGGGTATTGTTTCTATTTCCAGGACTTCGTTGGTATTGTTACCTTAGGCTCTGTCTGCCCCATAAGGGATAAAAACGTGATATGTGTATCTATGTATAGATATAGTCTGGAAAATACATAGGCTGCTTTTTATGGAAAATAGCATAGTTCCCACAGGATAGCGTTAAATGAATTGTTTGCAGACGAAGTCACGGGGACCAGCTACAAAAAATATATGTGTTTACCTCTCTATGGCCCATCGCGGCAGTCCACCTACTTGGGTTTGATTTTGGAAGCCCGAGTTAACTTGCACCGGACTCTCTAGTTGTGGTTTCTGCAAATAATATGAAACACCAAAATATAAATAAGCGGGTGGCGTATTCTACTGAAAAGAAATCCTACTAATATTATAAATGCGAAAGTTTGTGAGTGACGATGTGACGATGTGAGTGAGTGTGTATGTTTGTTCCTTCTTCACGCTAAAACGACTGGACGGATTTGGATAAAATTTGGAACGAAGATAGCTGGTACCCTAGATTAAAACATAGGCTACTTTTTATCCCAGAAAATAGCATAGTTCCCAGGGGATAGCCATAAACATGTCAATTGCTAATTCTTTAATTATAAATTACAAATCTGTAGTCTACAGTGAATACTATTACAACTCAAAAAGTGCAAAAAAAATCCTGATGAAAAATAAGTTAAGAAATCAATATTTCTTTCGATATAACTTATAAAACAAAAACAAATAATCTTTTAGATAATCAGGAATTTTGATCAGATGAATCAGGTGCCACGAAAAATTAAAACTAGCTTAAAAGTGAGTGATGATTTTATTACACGATAGTATGGATTGTTTTATTAAAATTTCTAAACTTCAAGCAGAGGTTATGTTCACAATTCAACTGAATCAAGAACAATGCTGATAAAGTAACACTACAGTAACTTCATGCTGTTAATATACTGCATTTGTGTTACAATAACAACGTTACAGAAGTCGTCAAAGCCTTGAAAATCAAAACTATACACACCGACAACCACTTCCGCTTTAACTCGTACAATTCGTTTTCTTTTTCCACTAGGATTTTTCGCAGGTCTGCTACTTCCTTTTCTAATCTGTTTATACATTCCATATTTAATTTAAAATTAAGCTATAATTAAATTATTCGATAATTTTCACGAGCAAGTAGCTCTGAGTTTAACACGCAACTACCTATATAGCACTCCACTGACAGATTGTCAAAATTTGACATTTAACGTTTGGTTTATTTTTGAATGAGATGATTTGATCCACTGTTTAAAACGTTCCAACCATAAAGCGTCTGCTACATTGCAAACTCCGTTTCTACTGAGCTCATACTGGGCAAGTAGGCACATGAGAAAACTATAGCCTAAGCTCATTATGATAGGAGCTGAGCTGACAATAGGAGGCATGTGCCTAGCTGTGGGACGCACGTGGGACGTATATAGGCTAAAGTGGAGATAAGATGAGATGAAGAGAAAAACGAGTAAAGGAATCACTTGATAGAAAGCAATCGACCTAGGCTTCTTTTTGAATCCCAACCCAACATTGTACTAGTTACGGACATAATATTTACAGATACAAGAATTTCTAATTGGATATTTTACACACACAAGGAGTCATTGAAGGTTTAATTCAAAGCTTTAACATCAAGTGGACCGTTTCTGTTTGTCAGCTTAAATATATAAAAAAATTTGAACAGTTCAAAAGTTTTAACTATCGTGTGGCAGACGCTTTATAGTTTAAATGAATTGAAAAGCATTATGTTACTTGTTAGACTTAAATTGCAAGTATTAGGAAACAAGCAAAAACGAAACGCAAATTCAAATGTCATCGAACTTTGCTTGCCGTGAATCGCATCTTCGCCTTGTTCACAATTTGGCACAGTTTTTCGGTATTTTCTTTACAATTAAGTACTTTCAAGTAGTTATTTATGAAATTTAATACATTTTCTCTGATCTAAAATCAGTTTTAGTTTATTTAAGTTGTATTATTGCGTACAAACAACCGTTTGTTACGCGGTAACCATGTAATCAAACTTACGCCTGTATTTTGTGATCGAAACAATGGATTGTTTGCGTGTGATTTGTGTAAATACGGTGTCCAGTTCATCAATTTCGCAGAACAAGTGATACGATCCTCTTGAGGTAAGTTGACAGTGGTTTTAAAGTTATTGTTTTGGGTTAGAAACATTTGTCACTTGAGTTCACTATTGTAACCTCTGATAGTATTATTTTATTTCCCGAACTATCGTAAAATTTAAAACGACATACAAATTCTTGGTTCCTACCGTTCGCAAAAGCTAATGAAAAAAACAAAATATCGGATCATCCTTCAACTGATTGTTAGGTGAAACAGATAGATTTATTTAACTCTTCAGTTTTTACCTGGCATGTACACTGAAATTCGAAGTTTGATTCATACCGTTCTGCTCACATTAATAGCATTAATATGGGAGTGTGAGTTCAAATTCCGAAGTACCCCCCCCCTGTGATGATAATGCTCGCAATTGGGATAGTCTATTTTTTTACAATGCATAGTAAATCGAAAACCATTTCGAGATAAATGCTTTTTATACCGTTTTCTGTACTTACTTTATTTTATTTTACAATAATGAATTTATTACATGAAAAATAAGCAATGACCTTCATTTGACATCCCCACGAATGACGTAGACGGTCCAAAATGTACTTTATTTGCTAAGTTTACAAATTCTTCACTATTTACGCGTCGATTATACTACGGAGTTCAACTTGGACCCGCAATCTGACATTTCATTCATCTTATGACATGACAGATGACAAACAAATTACAATCTTATTATGTCATTCTTGTTTTACAACGAATGTGAATTTACCATATTGAAGATTGAAATACTCTAGCTGAGTTTATACTGGATTCCGATAACCCTTTCTGAATAAATAGTACTTTTGCTTAACCCGTACACCGATCACCCTGCACGAACGACGTTATACGCTTCTCTCCTGGACAATCGACTTGGTTTGACCCCGGACACCGATCAGCCTGAACGAACGAGGACCTACGCTGGTCTCCTGGAAAATCGACTCGGTTTGACCCGGGATACCGCTCAGCCTGGTCGAACAACGAGATACGCTCCAGTAGAATGGCTGCCAACACCCAGTTTGTTAAGAGCTGATCCATCAAATCTTCCCAAAATCATGGATGACGTTACTGATAAGCTCGTCAAAAAGTCCTTAGTTTTGGAAAAAAATACATATTTCCTAAACTACTGACAAGTGCTCTATCTAAGATTAAGTGAAACCTGTTGGATTGTATTGTAATATGAGTGGTCAGTCACTATAAATCGTATAAACTATTAGTCTATTAAATAAAACAAATTTTATTCTTTATTCGCTTTTTATTACATAGACATAGACAGATAGATATTACTTCTTAACCCACACACTATTAGAATGATAATGGTCCATATAACTTCAATAGTCAATTTAAGACACCATGACCTCTTCAAACGGTTGTTAACCATGTACAAACACTTTTTGTTTGTTATTGCGATCAGTATAACTTGCAACCAACCAACTTGCAAATTGCAACCATACATTTTTTTGTCACTTCGGAATCCGGGAGGCAAGCGACGTTCAATTTCTAAGCAGGTTCAGTTCAGGTGACTAGCACAGGTCGTCGGGTACGTTGGGGTAATCGGAATCCAGGGGAAAGGCAGTTCAAAAATATGATAATAAGAAAGAACGAATACACTCGACGTGACTTGAAAAACTGGGAACGTTATGACATGACATTGGCACTAATGACAGTTTCCCAACTTCGCCACAGATAGAAAATTCATTAATGCCGCTGCTACACATACGTATTATGATCAATTTATCAAATAAGCGTATGTGTGGCAGCGGCATAGGAAACAATGACGTCATCAACCAAAATACTTTCAATAATTAATATTTAAAAAAATTGTGAGTTATATGATAATATATTGAAATTAGTTTCTTATAATTGACTTGTCTATCCAAAAAAAATATAAAAAGGACAGGTATTTTTTTTTAGACAATCCCAATTAGATCTTGTTCACCATTTCTTCATGTCAATTTGGTGTAAGATTTTTAGGACTATAATGCTATGTAATTCTTTTTATTTAATTCTTTTTAATTAGTAATTTTTTTTATAAAACAAAGTCGCTTTCTCTGTCCCTATGTCCCTATGTCCCTATGTATGCTTAAATCTTTAAAAGTATGCAACAGAATTTGATGCGGTTTTTTTTAATAGATATAGTGAATCAAGAGGAAGGTTTATATGTATAATACAAGGATAATATACTGTGCGAAGCCGGGGCGGGTCGCTAGTATGTTATATAACTGTATTGTTGTGGTGTGGACCCCTGGCACACATGTTACGGACCCCTAAGGGGTACATGGACCCTACTTTAAGAAACTCTTATATAATAACCCCCTTATTCATAAACACTATAGGCTTCTGCTAACTTAGCAATTGTTTGTCCTTATCTGTGAAAGCTAATGTCAAAGTGACAGACAAGGACAAACGATTGCTAAGTTAGCAGAAGCCTACAGAGCGTTTATGTATGAGGGGGTTCATGATCTCTTTGTGTTTCTTTTTTATCAACTTGTATTGCTACAATAAAACTCTTTCTTTCTTTCTTTATTTTTACAAAAGTCAAAAGTCAAAAGTTTATTTTGCAAATAGGCCGCCAAGGGCTCTTTTACATGTCTTTTTTTGAATCTACCAGCGCATTCGGAAAGACCATCATTGCCAAGAAGAATGCGCCGCAAGAAACTTGGCAGAAAGTCATTTTTTCAAAATAAAATAGATTTACAATAGTACTTAAATTCTACTTAACTTACCTAATACAATTAATACATTTTATAAAAAGGGATGTAAAAGGTCCCTAAGTTAAGTCCGTACCTTAAATTACATTGGTCTATAGTAGAGATGTATAAAGTCTCTACTGGTCAAAGCGAAACAAAATATGCGATAATGATAAGAAAGAGAAAGCAAAAGCAAAAAGTGAATAAAAATAATCTAAGTTTAGTGGAGGTGTAAAACGCCTCCACCGTCAAATAAGTTAATTGGAGATATCTCCAATGTCGATGAGAAAAAGAGCAAAAAAAAAAAAAAATTATTATATATAATAAAAAATATGAAATATGCATTTCATGTCAAGTAAGTAACTGATAAGCTTTTGGATTCCGAAGGCAAGCTTACGTCTGCCGCCCCCAATGTTGGCTCACACGCGCTCATGTCATGCTCTGAAAGCAGAGCGGTACCGAGGGCATGTGTCACTTCCGTCCCCACAGGCTCGCTATGGGGACGTTTTAGGAACTTCGACGCTGCTAGCCTGTAACTAGACAGTAAATGAAAAAATAAAACAACAAAAGAAAACGGAAATCCATAAGCTTAACAATATACCTACCTAATACCTAACTTAGCACACATACACATATGACATAGCAATATTTATGTCCTTGTAAATAATTAATAATAATAAAAATAAAAATATTACTAAAGTAAAAAGAAAATACATGTTCTTACTCTTCTTAATAGATGACGGAGGGCGGTGTCCGTTTCACGGCGGCGGAGGGCGGCGCGCGGCTAGCGGCGGCGGCTCGGGGGCGCAACACCATCGCAGCAGAGCTGGCTGCCTTTGTGAGCACCCGGCTTGTGCTCGAGGAGGCTCATGCCATTAGGGGGTCCGTACACCGTATAAACGTTTTAAGGTGTATATGTAACATCAACAAAGATCGAATATTTGTATGTATGTATGTAATTTAACTCTTATACATACGTCTGTATAAGAGTATACAGATGTTGAGATGTTGTCGAGTTGATGTTGATGATGATTGTACGGGTGTTCTGTATTTGGGTGATTATTTTCGTAAACTTCTTTTTTCACCACAAATTATTTCAAATAACAAGCACTTTTGTTTTATTTCGACTTTTTTTTCTATGCTCGTCTGGGAGTAAAGAAAAAACATAGAATGTACCAGTTGCTTCGCTTCTCGCGCAGATGGTAAAAGCCTATTGAGGGCAAAGGGAAAAATCTTAGGAATCATGTTATAGGCGATGCAGCTAGCAACCCATCTCTGTTTTGATTCCCCTTTCCACTTATACGCCCACAATCATGCTAAATGTGGCTTTTAGGTCTTGTTACCTTAGGCTCTGTCTACCCTGTAAGGGATAAAGACATGATTTATGTATGTATGTATGTATATACAATCACATCACATCACATCACCAGCCTATACACATCCCACTGCTGCCCACAATAACTAAATTATAATTAACTACTAATATATTTAAGCAAGGAATTTGCAATAACTATTTTTGAGATGTATAAGGTCTTTAACAAACGCCCTGATTGATTGTGCCCTGCCGGTTTCGTGCTCGCAGCCGGCTGTCGTCAGGCAAGCAGCGCTCCGTGTTGGTTTGCCGCGCGGCGCTGGCGGCGTGCGTGGCGTACGAGCTGCGCATGCTCACCGACCTGAGCGTCGCGCGGCCCGGCGGGGGGAGGGAGGCGCTCGACACCAGTGAGGTCAGTCACCGCACAAGCAACCATCCATAAAGTACGTCACACAGTTAGGGAGGGGGGTGCCTGTAGTCTTCATAGTAAACCCTGTGACAATTGGGGGCTCTAGAAATGATGAAATTGATGTGACGTACTTTATTGACGGTCCCCAATTGTCAGCTTCTTTTGCCACTTTACTTACTGCTATTTTATTTCCAAGTTGGTAGCATTCCGGGTAAACTACAGATGTAACAATAAAAATCAAAAGACTTAAATGGAGATGGGCTGGCCACGTAATAAGAGGACACGAAAAATGGAGTAAAAGAGTGACACGATGGTACCCCAGAGAAGGCAAAAGGAAGAGAGGCAGACCGCATAAAAGGTGGGATGACGACATCAGACAAGTGGCAGGAGTCATGTGGAACAGAGTAGCGCAAGATAGAAAAGAATGGAAAAGGTTGGAGGAGGCCTTTGCCGACTGGCAAACAGATCTAGGAAAGATAACAAAACAACAGATATTAGTATAATTATGATAATATCTGTTATTCTGTTATCTTATAAGTCCAGCGTTAAATTTTTTGTTATTATTATTATTATTATTATTATTAGCACTCCGGGAGTGCCGGCAGAAGTGAAAACTACACACACGCACACTCGCGCAAAAAGAAAAAAAAAGAAAAAGAAAAATACACAAAATTTTAACTGCGGTCACCTGAGAGAACACTTATTCCACACCTTATACCACTATGACACATTTTTTTTTCCTGGTTTAAAACTGGTGTAAAAACTAGTGCCTACGCCAAATCTTGGGATTAGGTTGTCAAAGCGGACCCCAGGCTCACAGCCGTGGCAAATGCCGGGAAAAAACGCTAGGATGATGATGAATTCTTTCCCGGTTTCAGGTGCTGGTGTGTACGTCATCAGAACTCCGCCAGCTGCTGGATGAGGAGGAGTTGAGGATGCCGCAGATCAACGTGCTGGTGATAGACAGTTGCCATCTTATACACACTGACGCTGACCTGCAGAAGGTAAGGATGTTAAGGTGCTGTCAACCGCCAATGACCTTGAGCTGCGCTACTCTTCACACATACGGTTCGCGTGGCTGTTAGTAAAAGAGAAGAAACTATTCCGGCAGCGTAGCGCGCGTCTCTTTAGACTTTTGCAAATAAGACACAAATAATAAGAAATGAAAAAAGTATGGATTATTTGTGAAATATGACTCGTTAGCGGTTTAGGTATGAATATGTTGACTTCATGTTTTTAATTGCAGACCCATACGTCGAAAAAATAAAGACATAGAACCGTTTAATGATGATTTTAAGACCAATCTTTGCAATTATATTCTATCGAGCCGATTTCGTTCAATTATGTATCGAGTCCGTCCAGGGTCTTTGAAATATTATGATTAAAATATATTTTTTTGTGTGTAGTTTTTCTTAAAAAAGTGCTTAAATAACATCAATTTCAACAAAATTAGGCCTCGTCAGCCTCTTAAAGTGTAATGTCGATTTCTAAACGACACTGAAAATTAGAACACCGGGATAGAATTTATTGAAATGTCGCTGCTCTTATATTTATGACGAATTGCGTGTTCCGATGTTATTAACCTTATCTAGTGTAAGGAATTTATTGAAATTTAATGCTGCTCCGAATTATTTGAGGACCTCGCCCGCTGCGATATATTTGATGACTGTACTATCAAATTAATTTTACGTCTTGATTTTTTTATGTTAACTTTTTGTGATTGTCCTTTATTCATCTCTTTGTCTGTAGATAATGGAGCTGTATAAGCAATCTCCGAAGCAGCCCCGTATCCTGGCCCTCACGTATCCCCTGTTCACCACGAAGACGCCCGAGCTGGTGGGGTCAGACCCTGCGCCTTTGGGAGAATCAGGGTTGGAGGAGAAAGTTGGCAATGGTGAGGAAATATTTAAACTGAAATACATTGACGTACAATAAACAACTACCGCCTTATTCATAAAATGTTACCCCAATAAAATAATCAGAAAAAAAATCGGATTAAGTAGGTATATTTAATTTAATTATTACAGATACAAAATTACGATGGGGAGGTCCAAATTTATTATAATTTTTATTTTTAAGGTAGCTTTAATTTATATTTAAATCACTACTTTGTAATCATTTGTAAAATAATTGTGTTTTATGTACAATTAAAAATTACGAGACTTATTAGCATTATGTATACATGGTCCAGAGATGACACCGCGGATCCCCATACATATATACTCGCGGACCCCCAGGGGTCCGCGGACCACAGGTTGGGAAACACTGCAATAATTGATCGTGATGGACTTAAATTTTCTTATTAAAAGAGATGTATTATATATTTTTTTTACATTTTACTATTATACATTTTTTTCATCACGATTACTCATTGCACTGGACACATTGATACACTAAAAACGAAGTGAACTACAGACGCACAATGTGTGAATGTGTGAATGTGATGCCCTCGCCAGACTAAGAATGAAACTCCTCGGCAGGGGATACCCGGAACCAGGAGATTTCAAGGCACTACCACTGCGCCAAATCACCCAACTCATGAATGAGGTGGTAAAAGCAATGGAATAGTGCGAAGGAGGGGTAATTACACAAAAGATCCACAGAAGGGTCGAAGTGTATCCGTAAGGGCCCCTAATTAGTAAGATAAGATAAGACAGACGCACAATTGAAACTTTCATTCAATTTCCGTGAAATAATCGTAAAAAATTATCAAAAATGTGATGGTGCCAGTTCGGTAGGAATGCACCCTTTTAAAGGAGGACGCGTAGGTAAAAAGAAAAACCGGGTACTAATAGTAGATTGTACAACAAGAGCATAAAACAAGCCATTTTACCCGAGACGTTCATATAGCCACCCGAGCCGGTACGGCGAGGGTGGATAGACACGTCGAGGGGAAAATGGGTTTTATGAACGAGTTATACACACTGCTTTTCACTTAGATTGCGAAGAAACAAAACAAAAACATTGCAAAAATATTAATTAAAACTAAATGCAACATAGGAACAATTCGAAATTATTTAATGGTTTTTCCTGGCAAATTGACTGTTAGGTTAGGAGTCAGTGTTATTTCCTCTTCACTTGACGAAATTATTGAATATTAATCGTAAAACAGTAACAAATTGTAACATAAATCCTACTAAGAGAAAATAGGATGTTCCCGCCTGAGTTCCCGCCAATTAACTTTATTTTCTTTTTTTTTAAACGAGATACTGTGGTAAGGTTCGAGTAGGCAGGTGTTGATTTATATTTTAAAAAGTTTTATTTTTATGTACTTATTTGTTTCAATAATAACTTGTCAAATCATTGTTAGCTAGTTTTATTAAACAGTTTAATAGACCGCAGATTATAATAAACAAAAAACTTAAAAAAAAGAACAAAATATGATGTCGTAAAGTTTTAGTGATTGTTTGTGGCTGTTGGCACCCGACTGTCTTGGTCTTAGACGAAGATTTTACTTTATGCACGAGAGCATAAAATGCCATTTTATGCAGCCTACATCCAGCATAAAGTCGAACTTTTTGAGCATGAGAAGTGAAAAGACCTTTTTTGCGGGTGGTAGGGCCTTGTGCAAGGTCCGTCCGGATCGCCACCACCATCTTACTCGCTAATCCTGCCGGTAAGCAGCAGTGCTTGCACTGCTGTGTTCCGGTGTGGAGAGTAAGTCAGCCGGGGAAATTACGGGCACAAGAGGCATTTCATCTAAGTCCTCTAGGTCGGCAACGCATCTGCAATCCCTCCGGGGTTGCGGGTGTCTATGGGCAGTGGTGATCGCTTACCATCAGGTGACCCACTTGCTCGTTTGCCTTCCTATTCACATAAAAACAAAAACCTCACAACTTCTAGAAACCTCGGAACTGAAGATACCAGAGTTCGGAGCGTCCCCCAACGTGGATGACTTCGAGATGTACAGCAAGTTGGAGTGGAGGATCGAGGAGCTGGAGACCAGCCTGTGCTGCCAGATGGATCTCGCCGAGGACATCGACGGGGGGAAGAGGTGAGGCCTTCTAGGAAACCATTGGGAACCCGCCGAGGCCATTGAGGTTTTGTTTTGGTTAAGATTTGACAGTTTTTTTTTTTTTTTTTTTTTTTTTATATGAATAGGAAGGCAAACGAGCAAGTGGGTGGGGTGGGGCAAATGAGAAATCATTGGTCAAAATAAAACGGTTTATTTCTACATACTTTTAACATGAAACTACAGTTAGACTCAATCGAAATTACAAAAATAGAATAAGGAATAATGTGATAAGGGAACATGCTGGTGTGAAAGAAGATATAGTGACTAGGATAGAAAAAAGTATGCTTAGTTGGTTTGTTCACGTAGAGAGGATGGATGAAAGAAGATTAACTAAACAGATTTATATGGGGAGTGTGAATGGGTGCGTTGGGAGGGGAAGGCCTAGACAGACGTTCCGTGATCAAATTGGGGACGTTTTGGAAAAAGGCCAGGTCAAGAGTACCCGAAACCGACGAGCATGTATGAAGAGATTAATGAATGTGGATGAAGCGAAAGAGGTATGTCAGGATCGTAGCAAGTGGAACAAAGTAATCTCTGCCTACCCCTGTGGGAAAGAGGCGTGACGGTATGTATGTATGTATGTATAATTACACAAACGGATAACTCACGTATAAAAGTCGAGTGACGCTCGACATGTTTCGGACTAGTTCGTAGTCCTTCCTCTTGGAGCGCTCGCCTGACGGCAGCGAAACGAACACTTCGTGTGGTGTTCGATCGATCGATTCTCATACAAGAAAACGAGCCCTGATTTTACTATTGATTTCTGAAGTGGAAACTTCTTTAGCGATGGGTAAAAAATGATAATTTCGCGACAGACGTAAGACGGAGGGAGAGTTTAAGTACCAGAACTATCAGATCCTCTAAGAGCTTATTTTGAAATACGAATGAATCGCGTTCGATTTTCGAAGTGTTTTTTTGCTGAGTCGTGGAGCAAAAGTACTAGGGTATCAGCACATTGTTGGAGGTCTGTCAATATAGATAATACGTACGTTTTTTTTGTAAGCGGCCAGTACGGTACGCGCATTGAGCGTCATGGAATACAACATTAAAATCTTATCTAAGCTGCCGTTTTCACTTCTGCCGGCACTCCCGGAGTGATACCCGTCGCTTTTTTTTAACACAGAATTTTTGGGACTAATATTACGATGAGGCGTGTTTTTTTTAATTTTCTCAAACACACACACTTAAGAGTTATTATTAATAATAAGAAATTAAAATTAATTATTATTAATAAGAAAGTAAAAGTCCATCATGATCAATTATTGCATTAGACACATTAATACACTCAAAACGAAGTGCACTACAGACGCACATTTGAAACATTCATTCAATTTCTGTGAAGTAATCGCAAAAAATCACCAAAAATGCGACGTTGCCAGCTCAGTAGGGATGCACCCTCTTAAATTCTGGAAAAATTGATTTTCTACACTTTTTTTTTTGGAAAACGCTCAGTGATCCATGTTTGGAATGGTCGTCTTCAGGTTTTCAGCCAGTGCTTCGAAGCCCAAAGAGCTGATAGTGGAATACGGGCGGAAGTCAGCGGGCCCGGACTGCGAAGAGTTGGAAGCCTTCATGAGGAGCAGCGTTGCTGATGTGATGGAGTTCCTTGATGAACATAGGTGGAGTACTATACAATGAACAAAATGAACTGGCCAAGTGCGAGTCGGACTCGCGCGTCAAGGGTTCTGTATACATTCGCGAAGTTAATATAAAATAAATAAAATAAAATATGCATTGACTTACGATAAACAACTAGACTCACAATCACGCTCAAAAACTGTCGGAAGCAAAAGTCTGCACGACGCGTCTATTGTGCAGAGTTTTGGTTCAGTCGTGTTTCGACCGCGCTTCGATAACAATGTACATGTCTCTTTCGCACCGTAATCTCAAACGCTTGAGAACAAGAGACAGACAGGTTTCCAGCGCGTGGCGTCGTGTTATTACTTCTCACGATCGTATGCAATTGACATTAAACATTACTGCCACGAAATAAGGTGTTAATTTGAACGAATATGTTAATGTTATCTGTGTAAGTTGATGTGTTGACACACAACACATAGACAACGCCGCTCGGACGTTACTTGAGGCGCTTTTGTTTGCGATTGGGAGTCTAGTTGTTTATCGTAAGTCAATGAAAATATGTTTATTTCAGACATAGTCCATATTTTGTTACTTAGTTACTTTGACCTATATCTATACTAGTACTAGTATACTATACTAGTGCCTAATCCTAACATAAAATCCAGTGTTAGCAGAGCCCTGTTTCTAAGTAAAATGTATGCAGTGTGAGGTCATTTTATATTAGTTACTAGCTGTTGTCCGCGACTCCGTTTGCGTAGAACTTGCTTTTGTTTTTGAACTACAATTTTCCAGGATAAAAACTATCCTGTGTCCTTCCCCACGACTAAAACTGTATCTGTGCTAAATTTCATCAAAATCGTTTCTGTGGTTTAGGCGTGAAAGCGTAACAGACAGACAGAATCACTAGCATTTTTAATATTAGTAGGAATATTTACATAAGCAGACAGACAGAAATATTCTGTTTTTAGTATTATTTGGTATAGCGCCAACAGAAATACAACTGAAAATTTCAACTGTTTTCACGATGAGATACAGCCTAGCTGCAACCTTTTTGACGTTGGACAGCGACAAACTACCTAATTGTTATTTTTACTTTATTTTTATTTTTTATTTTTTTTGTATTGTTTATTTTTGCTTTGTGCTGTTGTCCTATGCGTCAAATAAACGTATTTTCTTTTCTTTTCTTTCTTTTCTTTCCTAGTGACAGACGGACAGACAGACAGACGCACAGCGAAGTCATACCCCCTTATTCATAAACGCCCTGTAAGCTTCTGCTAACTTAGCAATCGTTTGTCCTTATCTGTCACTTTGACATTTACCTTTCACAGATAAGGACAAACGATTGCTAAGTTAGCAGAAGCCTGTAGAACGTTTATGAATAAGGCAGTTAGTAATAGGGTCCCGCTAGCTTATTGTCTAACTCGCTCGCAATCGCCATCGTGTTCATTTTGACAGTTCTTGTATGAATGTGACAGCTAGCTGATTCCGATGCCAATTGTCAGCCCATACATGAACTGTCAAAATGAACACGATTGTGATCGCGAGCGAGTTACGTAATAAGCCATCTGTTTTTACCCTTTGCTTTGTGTACTTATCGATACATTTTTTATCGCAGGTACGACCCTACGGAGATCTACGGCGAGGAATTGTATGAGGAGTTTAAGAATATACCCAACCCCACTATAGATCCTAAAATGATATTCAAACAATTTCTCTACGTATTAGACGAATTAGGTGAGTTTGTCAGAGCCTCTAGTGTAAGTTTTCGCATTATAAAAACGTCTCGAATGCGTTCACGTAACCGTCTCTATTACTATGGAATAATTGGCAGCGCCACTAGCGGATCGAAACGGCAACAAACTGATCTCATAGTATTTGACATTTTAACGCAAACGCGTTTGAGACGTATTTTGTGACCGAAAACCTACACTAAGCATACTGTTGTATTTTTGTACTATCCTTTTTGTGACTCGTTCGCCATTGCTAAATTTCTATCCCATGGGATATCTGTAGGCGTGGCCTTTAGGTCTTTAGATTTTGATTTCCCTTTCCACCTATACGCCCACAATAATCTTGTTACCCCGCTTTGTCTACCCCGTGAGGGATAAAGACGTGATATATGTATGTACTAGCTGTTGCCCGCGACTTCGTCTGCAAAGAATTCGTTTATCGCTATCCCGCGGGAACTACGCAATTTTTCGGGATAAAAAGTAGCATATGTGTTATTCCAGACCATAATCTATCTTTATTCCAAATTTCATCCAGATCCGTTAAGCCGTTCTGGCGTGAAAGAGTAACAATCCATCCTCACAAACTTTCGCATTTGTAATATTAGTAGGATATTTTTAACTGACTTTTTTTTTCAGGTCCATACGGCGCAGACAAAGCCGCGTTCTCTCTACTAACTAGACTAGAAAAATTAAAAATCAAAGTGCCATACGAAAGACATTTTCTGCTGCTTTGCCTTTGTTCTACTGTATTTGTTAAAATAAGGTGCTATGCTGATATAGTGTTTTCAAAATATACAGATATAGATAAAATTAGAATGTTTTCAACAGCCAAAGTACTGAGATTTATAGAAATATTAGCACAATTCGAAAGCAATGAAAAGAATGAAGATATAAAGGCTGTTGAAGAGACTAAAAATGAAATTGAGGGTAGTGCAATGATTGATAGTCGAAATGATAAAGTAAATGATAATGTCGAAACAGGAATAAGTGAAGTGAATGAATCCACTGATGATATTAGTAAAAGTGATAATAAAATCGACGGTGATGCTGAAGTTACTGATGATATAGTGAAAAATGAAACTAAAGTAAAAGCTACAGATAAAATGCTGAATGATATAGATAACTGTGATTTTATCGCTCTGAGCAACAAGATTGAGGATAGAGTTAACACTATTGAAGCTAATTTGAAAGAAATTCGAGATATGAGTATAGAGACGGTCGCTTTAAAAGATACTGGTTGTGAAAATTTGCAAAAAATCAACGAATTTAACGACGCCAACATTCCTTCAGATAAAACCGAGGATGATTCTAAAATGGCTATTGATGACTCAAACTCAATAGCATCAAAATTGAACCCTGTGGATCCCTCTGACCCTAGGTCGGTGTTAGGGTTCGCTAGACGGCCCCATAGGGTCAGGGGTCGCGGTAGGGTGCAAAGGAGCGTGATTAGGAATCAGCAGGCACAGTTGAACCCTGACGCCCTGTGCGGTATAGTCTTTATGAATGAACCCATCATGGCGAAGATTATGTTTATGCTGGTTGTGGTAAGTTGTTTTTTTTATTACAAGCTTTGAACTTGTAATGTGCTTGCAAGTAATATTAGAGAGATCCGATATGACGTGTGACGTCATTTGTCACAACGCCCATACTCCATATTGAAATTCAGTTATTTTTATAGTTATGTGAAAATATAATAATAAAAATAATGAAGGGCATTAAAACACGAGTTTGGGTTTATGAAACGAAGCGAAGTTGAGTTTCATAATAAGATCAAACGAGTCGCATACATTACTTTATCTACACGCATATCGTAATACAGCGGTTCTCAAACTTTTTCGGTGACGGAACCCTTTTAAAATCAAATGTAAAATTGTAGTACTGCCACACATTAGAGTATCTATATTCATACTCAAAAGTAAACATAATACTATCACAGATACAGATTGTTTAATGTAGGCCATTTGCTAATCGCTCCTGATCATACAGGGAAGTTATGATATGGATGTAGATAAATATATTTTTTATATTGTTTACTACATAAATAAGCTTCATAATGACAAAAATCATGAATTTCCTATTACACACATAAAAAAGCCTTGGGATAATCATTATCCTTAGATAAATTTGATCTTTTGACTCTGTAGTAATATGCCTATATTGAAATGTTCAAAAAAATATCTCTAGACTAGACATTTTTGATGAGTACTTCTGTATGCCTTTTTACTATTTTGATTGTTATATGTGGTGTTCAAAGAGTTATCGTATTGTATTGTATGAGTGTATATCATGCGAGGTGTTTGTGGGATCGGCTGTGACGTGGTGTTCCGGGCGCAGGAGTTGTCCCGGAGCTGCGCGCGGCTGGCGGGCGTGTCGGCGCAGTACTGCTGCGCGGCGGACGCGGCGCCCGGCGACGCCGCCGAGCTGCGCAGGCGCTGCCGCGCGAGGGAGGACGCGCTCAAGAAGTAAATACACACTATTTTACAAGCTTTATATTAACCCTCTTTTTTTAAATATTACATCTACCTCCAACATGGTCGGAGCCTATTTTTACATTTTCCCTAGTCTTCAATTTCATACTAGTTCCCGCTTTCGCTACTTCTCGTACTGCCATTCTACATACTTGTTCTTTCTTTCATTCTGCATTGTTCTCACTTTTTCTAATCTCTGAATCGCATTAAGACATGGTAAGGCCCCAGTTGCTATTATACGTCAATGTAAGCAACAACAAATGTAGTGTAATGTTGTCGCTGTGGCAGCGCGACTACCGTAGTTTAGTTTAGTTAGTTTTAGTTTGGTTGGAGACGGAAAACTAGCGACCTCGCTGAGTCTCCCTTCCATTTTACCTTCGCATCTAATTCTAATATCTGGTTTTAATCACTTGTATTTTTGCTTCTTCTATTTTGAGTTGTTGTGTTGGTCAATAAAAATTTCTTCTATTCTATTCTATTCAATGGCAATAGAGGACAGGGACCGGAACCGTTATTGATATACCTGTTAATATTGTTCCAATATCGTTATTTTATTTCGTTCGATAATATATCGGTTAATTGATGGAACGAACAAAAATAATCGAAATGGTCTTGCTTACCGTTAAGTACATAGAACGAAATGTTAACGTTCGCGTTAACGGAATTATACCGGTTAAACCCAGCCGCCGCCGACATACGCCAGATGCTCCAGTAGTATAAAAGAGACAGCAATACAAGTTCAATCTTGCTCTTGTTTCGTAATTTTCAATTTAACCGGTTTTGTTCCCCAACAACGAATGACGAACGAAAAGCGCACAAACCGGTATCTCAATTGAACAGTACTTTAACCGGTAACCGCGAACGGAAACGAAATCCTTTTCGTTCTCGGGCGAGTACACGATACCGGTTTCAAAAATTAACCGGTTTCCGGTCCCTGACAGAGGAATAATTTATGTTGTAGGTTTCGGATGCACGACTGCAATTTGTTGCTGGCAACGTCCGCGTTAGAGGAGGGCATTGACCTGCCACGCTGCAACCTCGTCGTCAGATGGGACCTGCCTCCTTCGTAAGTATTCCAAAACCGGCCAAGTGTGAGTCGGACTCGCGCACGAAGGGCTTCGTACCATCTAACTAATATAAATGCGAAAGTATGGATGGATGCATGGATGGATGGATGGATGGATGATGGATGTTTGTTTGTTACTCAATCACGCCAAAACGGCCCAACGGATCTGGATTAATGCTGTTCCGAAATATTTGAAGATTTCGCCCGCTGCGATATATCGGATGGCGACTGTACTAGTAAGAGCGTGCATCCCTACTGAGCTGGCAACGTAGCGTTTTTGGTGATTTTTTTGCGATTATTTCACAGAAATTGAATGAAAGTTTCAAATGTGCATCTGTAGTGCACTTCGTTTTTAGTGTATTAATGTGTCCAATGCAATGATTAATCGTAATGGACTTTTATTTTCCTATTAAATGGATAAAATACTATATCTCGTAAATAAAAGTCCATCACGATCAATTATGGCATTAGACACAATAATACATTAAAAACGAAGTGCACTACAGACGCATATTTGAAACTTTCATTCAATTTCCGTGAAATAATCGCAAAAAATCACCAAATATGCGACGTTGCCAGCTCAGTAGGGATGCACCCTTTTAATTTGAAGAATGAATTTGATTCGACCACCGGATAGCCTAATGGTTAGTGACCCTGACTATGAAGCTAGAGGTCCCGGGTTCGAATCCCGGCAGGGGCAGACATTTGTATGGTGAATACGAATGTTTGTGCCTGAGTCATGGATGTTGTATGTGTTTAAATATGTATTTATCTACATTATATATGTATGTTTATCCGTTGCCTGGTACCCATAGTACAAGCTTTGCTTAGTTTGGGACTGGATCAATTGGTGTAATTTGTCCATTGATATTTATTTACTACTAGCTTCTTCCCGCGACTTCGTCCGCGTAGAATCAACTATTGACATGTTGATCGCTATCCCGCGGGAACTTTAAAAATTTCCGGGATAAAAAGTAGCCTATGGTTTAATCTAGAGTACCAGCTATCTCCGTTCCAAATTTTATCCAAATCCGTCCAATCGTTTCAGCTTGAAGAAGGAACAAACATACACACGCACATCGTCACATCCATCCATCCATCCATCCTCACAAACTTTCGCATTTATAATATTAGTAGGATTATTATTATTATTATTTATTATTTTGACTAATATGTAAACGTTCAGGTATCGTTCCCACGGTCTCTGCCGCGGGCGTGCGCGTGCGCCGCGCTCCTGCTGCGTGCTGCTGTGCCCGGCCGACCGGGGTAGCACCACCACCTTGCTGCATCACGTCGCCACGTACAGGGAACTGGATCAGGTCAGACGTCTCTCATTACTCCTTAACTGTCATTTATTTATGATTCCGTCTCTATTTATTAATACGAAACAGATAGAGACGTCAGATGACATAGATAACTAACAGT
The DNA here is from genome assembly GCA_963854515.1 of Pandemis heparana. Taxonomy (NCBI): domain Eukaryota; kingdom Metazoa; phylum Arthropoda; class Insecta; order Lepidoptera; family Tortricidae; genus Pandemis; species Pandemis heparana. Next base: position 4,560,868 of record OY978033.1, read on the forward strand.
TAAGGAGTGGTGAAACAGGCCCTAGCCTGGTTAGGTGTAAAGTTAAAGCTCAACACATTGTTAGAAGTCTGTCAATATAGAATACGTACGCTTTTTTTTTGTAAGCGGCCAGTACGGTACGCGTCTTGCGCGTCATGGAGGTTACAACATTAAAATCTAATCTAAGCTGCTGTTTTCACTTCTGCCGGCACTCCCGGAGTGCTACCCATCGCTTTTTTTTATCCACGTCGGTGGAAAACAAGCGTACAGTCCGCCTGATGGTAAGCGGCTACAGTAGCCTATGGACACTCCTGGGCCTACCTAGATGAAAAGAATTGTGAACTTTAACCTCGGTATTTTATTCCTTAAATAGTTAGATGCAATAGAAAATTTATCTAGTCTCAATAACAACCACGTTTTTCCTTTTTAGATAATAAGCAGAAAATGTGGCTGCGGCATTCAAGATGAACCCCCGCAGCATGAAGAGGACCATGCAGACTCTCTCACAACTCTCATACAACCATACACACCCGCTGTCAATACGGGAGAAAAGAGCGAAGAGGACAGCTTGCACGAGAAAGAAATAGAAGATGACAGTAGTGATATAAATGAGAAAATTGATGATAGAGACGATAATATAAGCGTTGGTGTGTCTGATGACGTTAAAGAAGCCAAAGAAGTTGATAGTAAAAGTTTAGAAGGAGAAAGTAATGACTTTGTTAAAGAAACTGATGATAAAAGTGCTAGCACTCCATCTATAAACGCTTACGGTAAATGTAAGATAATTGAGGAGGCTAAAGAAGTAGATCACGAGAGAGAGGGAAATGGCGTTAGCAATAGTGTTAGTATGGACTTGGGTAAAGAAATTGAAAGTCAGAAACCACTCAAGTGTAGTGCTGAGGAATATGAAGATCTAGTTGATAAATTTGATGATATTAGAATTAGTAAGTTCACGGAAAAGAATGGTGATGATAATGAAAGAAATGATAAGCTTGCTGAAGAGGGTAGTGAGGAAATTGATAAAAAGGTTGTATTAATCACAGATATTAAAATTGAAACTAGTAAATTAAGTAGATCGAAGTTAGCTAATGATAAAACTAATAATGAAATGGACACTTTAAGTGATTTAAATAAATATGAAGATAAAATCATAGGAGATGCCAAAGAAACTGAAGTTAATGAAGAATCTGACAAAATTGGTGAAGTCAAAGCAAATGGTGGTATTTTAGACAGTGAGCTAAATCTAGTGTGCAATAAGTGTAATAAAAAGAGGACTAGTGTTGAGACGGAATGCTGTGTTGACAGTGGTGACAAAGTTGACAGGAATGACATTAATGTCAAGAAAGATGACTTTGCTAGTGTGGATCTGGGATCAGCGATAGCTTTAATAAACAGGTAAGTTTTCCAATTCAATTGATTCATCTTTGGGTTATCATGTATAAACAAACACTTGAAGATATTGTTACTTTAGGCGCTCTCTACCCCGTGAGGGATAAAGACGTGATGTATGTTCAAATTCTTCTATGAAGGCTGGTGGACGATTTAAAATTGACGTCACCTCTTAAGAGGGTGCATCCCTACTGAGCTGGCAACGTCGCATTTTTGGTGACTTTTTGCGATTATTTCACAGAAATTGATGAAAGTTTCAAATATGCGTCTGTAGTGCACTTCGTTTTTAGTGTATTAATGTGTCTAATGCAATAATTGATCGTGATGGACTTTTATTTTCTTATTAAACGGGATATAGTATTTTATCCCTTTAATACGAAAATAAAAGTCCATCACGATCAATTATTGCATTACTAAAGACGCACATTTGAAACTTTCATTCAATTACCGTGAAATAATCGTAAAAAAAACACCAAAAATGCGACGTTGCCAGCTCAGTAGGGATAAACGCTCTTAAGAGGTCGGTGTATACCAAGGTACTGCGGCAAGCTACCGTCAGACACGTTCACGCGTCTGGCGCCGGCGTGGCGCACGGAACGCGTCCGGGTGCCAGCAGACACGCCGGACGGCTGGGCCGACGCCTGGACCTGCTCGCTCCGGCTGCCGCTCAACTGTCCGGTCAAATACAACATCGTGGTGAGTCTCCATCATGTCGTCTTTCGGAGCTCTTGGGTATGACGAGACGACTTGCTATTTGGGCATAAGAATAAATAAGAACTTAGTAGAACGGGAACTCCCGCTCCGGCCGGACTCAAGGTCGCGATATTAGAGTACCCGCTAAGCGGCTACTCAGTCAGGCTGTCGCGGCCGGCGTCGCCGCACGCGCGTTTGGCTGTTTGCGCGTTCCGTACCTTCATCTTGGAAACGCCGATCTTGGAACAAATAACGTACCTAATGATTTATAAATCTCATATTTTGTAAAACTAGAATAAAATAATGATTTCAAAGTACTTAAATAAAAACTTATATTTCAGCTATATTATCTTTAGACGTAAGTATAATATTTAACAGTAAGCAACCCTAGCAACACGCCTGGACGACAGAGGGGTGTAACGACGTGAGGGGTGAAGTAGGGTGACCATGTGATGATGATAAGTAGGGATTGATATTCTTATTTTGTTTTAATTAATTGAGGGGTTAATTAAGTGCGGTTACCACTAGTGCTACGTGTCTTGGGCAGCTTTATCGGACAAAGTGGTTTCTGTTCACGACTTAGAAGTCACCCTGTATAAATGTAATAATTTTGGACGCGGTCAAAAGAGATTCCGTTCTACTCTGTTATTATTTATTCTTATGCCTCAGGCTCTGGGGTGCGTCCCACGAGATATAACTACAAAATATCTAATTTCATAATAATAACGTTCACAAGATATAATGAACGTTAGCTATAACAGCAAAAAGTATAATTTTTTAACGTATAAGGCTTAAATTATATAACGTTATTTTTATATAACTTCAATTTGTATAAGATTTATATGGCCTAATTTCTTTTAACATAACAAACATTTAACCTAACTGAAACAGCTGCAAGACATTGTTTAATTTTCGGCGAGCGAGCAAGACGGTACGGAGCGGAAGCGACTTGGATAGGTTAGGTTCAAAGGCTAATGCGGGAGCGTAGCGCAGCGAAGCTCCCGCATTAGCCTTTGGTGTTAGTTATTTTTATTATAACCACCTAGAAAACCCCCTAACCACATAGCAAATTCAATAAACAACTGTGCATTATGCTTTTTGATGTTAGCTGTTATGAACATTATAATGCTTTGATCGTTATTTCAATTGATATTATATATTAACAACGTTATACCTTACAAAATTAGATATTTTAAGATTATAATTTTCGTTCATTATATCTAGTAAACGTTATACTAAACGAGTTTATATAAAGTGAGCGTATATATTATGAACATTAGATAATAAGTTGTTATATCTCGTATTACTTACCCCAGGCTCTGTGTACCCAAGAGATAAAGACGTGTTTTGTGTATGTATGTTTGTGTATGTCTGCCTGTCAGGGGCACCCGATGCCGTCGCGTTCCCTGGCGCGGCGTGTTGCCGCGCTACAGGCGTGCCGCGTGCTACACCGCTGCGGGGAACTCGATGACCAACTCATGCCCATTGGTAAGTACAAGACAGTTCCAGATGTAAATGATAAATAAAAATGGGGTATGGGTGGTAGGGCCTTGTGCAAGGTCCGTCCGGATAGCTACCACCATCTTACTCGGTAATCCTGCCGCTAAGCAGCAGTGCTTGCACTGTTGTGTTCCGGTGTGGAGAGTAAGACAGCCGGGGAAATTACGGGCACGAGAGGCATTTCATCTTAGCCCTCTAGGTTGGCAACGCATCTGCAATCCCTCCGGGGTTGCGGGTGTCTATGGGCAGTGGTGATCGCTTACCATCAGGTGACCCATCTTCCTATTCGCATAAAAAATTATTCTTTGACATTTAATTTTAAGTGATAATGTAATTTTATATTGAATGATCAAATAAACATAAACATAAACATAAACATTGATCCTTCCAAGTAACGGCAAAGTATTTTTTCTTAAAAATGATATGAAATGTCGAATATTTTTCATCGGTAAGTCATTTTTTTTTAATTTGTTGCACTGCCTTACAATTCAGGTTCAAGTCAATGATATTTCATGGTATAGATATGTTACGTTCCTAGTAAATTGCGTTTGAAAAACGTTCCCTCTTTCAACTGTCACATTGACTGTCACGGACTACTCATACTGTGGCTTGTTTGAGGTAAATGAGACAATTGGGTCATTTATGAAACTTCAATTTGGGCGCGGTAGTGACATATATACTCCCAGTTCATATGTAATATCATTGGGTTCAAGTACAACCAAAGAGGTGTATTAGCTCGAAATTAAAACTTTATCTAAAAAACAGGACAGAACAGGAATTTAATTGAAATCTCGTTAGATAAATACAATACTAATATTTATGATAAAAATTTGAATACTTTTTTGCATAAAAAGTTGATTTTTTTTATCATATGCCATGGTTGTAAACGTCTTGGCTTTTAACGTTGCTGAACGCAACATTTGTATTATCTGTGGGTGGAAGCGCTCCATCCGCTTGAAAAAAAAAACAGTCCCGAACTTTGTAAAATTGTGGTGTTGACTTGTTGTTACCTTATATTTATTTACTCGCAAATGTGATGAAAAACATTGCATGTTTCACGGGCGGTATGGGAATGACGAACCTCGACTCAAAAAGCCCTCAGTCTTCGACTTCAGGCTTCTACTAAAGCCTCGATCGTAATTCCTCACTTATCGCCCTTAATACACAATGTACTAGTGTACACTGTTGGGTGTCAGGCAAGGAGAACTTCAAGGCAGCGGAGCTCGAGAGCGCAGGCGCCGACGCTCGGCCCGGGACCACCAAGCGCCGCCAGTACTACTACAAGCGGGTGAGACCGATACGGAATATTTGCGATTATTTTCATGGCTTTCATTTGAAAGCTCAGAACTAATAGTCTAAGAGCTAGCTACCGAAATAGGTTACAATTTATAGAGCAACGAAATCTAGTTAGGATGACATAACATCATTATTAATTAATCTATCATCAGTACTTATCAGTAAACAATCAATCAGAACCACAATACACTCTCGGCGTCACTTCTCGAGCGCTTGGCGCCATAAATAACGTGAAGTTGAATTGTTGACATCTGTCACTGTCAACGTCGCTGCCCTGTCCAATGAGTGTGTTTTCTTTAACAAAAAAAAACGGTTTAGATGCATAATGTCCCACTCGCATAATGTCCCTTTATTCCTTTCGCGAAATGTCCCTTTCGTAAATGCCCCTTACGCAAAACAATCCTTCTGCAAAAGGGCCCGTTCGCAAAACGTCCCTTCACACAAATAAAGTCCCTTTCGCAAAACGTCCGTTTCGCAAAATGACCCTTTCGCAAAACGACCCTTTCGCAAAATGGCCATCTTTTATCTCAAGAGAAGACTCCTCTCCTCTTTACTGAAACAAGCTTTTTCCAGACGGGAAATTTTGCGAATGGGTCATTTCGCAGCCGGGACGTTTTGCGAATGGGGTATTTTACATAAGGGACCATTTGCAGCGAAGACGTTTTGCGAACGGGACGTAATTTTGGTGGAGGGGACGTTTTGCGAATGGAACGTTATGCACCCAAACCCGAAGGATCAGTTTTGAATTCTTAACACTAGGCACAACTGCCAACGGCTCCCAACTGTAGGCGAGGGATAGCTAGTTCTGAAAGGGTTTAGTTTGTATTCTGGCGTGGAGAGAGAGACAGTCGATGTATTGATATTTTTGAAGTGAAAACTTTGGGATGAACGCTTTGGGATGGGTAAAAAATGTTAAACTCGCGGCAGGCGTAAGACGAACCAGGATATCAGATCCTCTAAGAGCTTATTTTGAAATACGAATGAAGCTAGAGTCGCGTTCGATTTTTGGAGTGTACGTAGATTACGTCGCTTTAACGTATGTGCGTTTGGCCTAGTGGTATAAGGTGTGGAATAACAGTGCGTTCTCTCAGGTGACCGCAGTTCTAATCTCGTGTATTTTTTTTTCTTTTTCTTTTTGCACGAGTGTGCGTGTGTTAGTTTTCACTTCTGCTACCCGGTGTTTTTTTTTTAGTAGGCGTCTTTGTATAAACGTATGCGATAATTTACATAGTCTCTGCCCACCCCTGTGGGAAAGAGGCGTGACGATATGTATGTATGTATAATTTACAGACTGCGCGCGCCTTCACCGATTGCGAACCTATCGTCGACGCCACAGACGAGGAAATAGAAAAAGAGGCAGACAGGCCAGCGGAGAAAACTTCCAGTGAGTGATTAATGAAATACATGTCTGTAGCTATCCATGCTGGTCTGGGAGCAAAGAAAATACTAGAATGTACCAGTTGCTTCTCTTCCCGCGTATGGTAAAAGCCCATCGAGGAAACGGGCGAAAATCTTAGGAATCATGTTTTATAGGCGATGCGGCTAGCAACCCATCACATCTAACTATCTAACTATCTAACTAATATTATAAATGCGAAAGTATGGATGGATAGATGGATGGATGGATGGATGGATGTATGTTTGTTTGTTACTCAATCACGCCAGAACGGCCCAACGGATCTGGATGAAATTCGGCACATAGATAGAGAAAAGTCTGGAATAGCACATAGGCTACTTTTCATTCCGGAAAATTGCGTAGTTCCCGCGGGATAACGATAAACGAATTCTTTGCAGACGAAGTCGCTGGCAACAGCTAGTAATATTATAAATGCGAAAGTATGGATGGATGGATGGATGGATGTTTGTTTGTTACTCAATCACGCCAGAACGGCCCAACGGATCCGGATGAAATTCGGCAAATACATAGAGAAAAGTCTGGAATAGCACATAGGCCACTTTTTATCCCGGAAAATTGCGTAGTTCCCGCGGGATAGTGATAAACGAGTTCTTTGCAGACGAAGGGGCAGGCATCAGCTAGTCCGTCTAGAAATCCACCCTCACAAAGTTTTTCATTTATATTTATAACATTAGTAGGATCTCTGCTTATTTTAAATATCGATAACGGTTAACTAAATGGCTCGACTCTATCCCCCTTATTCATAAACGCTCTATAGACTTTTGCTAACTTAGGAATCGTTTGTCCTTATCTGTCACTTTGACATTTACCTTTCACAGATAAGGACAAACGATTACTAAGTTAGCAGATGCCTATAGAGCGTTTTTAATATGTATTTAAGTTTGTATTTATCTATATAAGTATGTTTATCCGTTATCTAGTGCCCATATCATAAGCTTTGCTTAGTTTGGGACTAGATCAATTGGTGTCAATTGTCCCAAGATATTTATTTATTTAATTATTTATTTATGAATCAGCGACGCAGCGTGACGTCTATTTTGTGTCAATGGCACCAAAGGGTTTGAAAGAGTGAGCGAGACATCGAAACAGACCCGAAGGTATTTATATTATCGCAGTGTAATGTGTCGGTTTGTGCGCAGGTACGAACGTGCTGTACGCCATCTCGTGTACTCTTTGGTGCGCGCTGCCCGAGAGATACAACACGCGCGGGCGCAGACTGCACGCGCCGCAGCACGCGCCGCAGGCCGTCGGGATACTGATGCGCGCGCAGCCCGCGCCTGACAGGTAGCTGCCTATGATGATGATGAAGTCCTCCTACGGTTTGAGCGCATAACGGCCCACTCGCAAAACGTCTTCTCTGCAAATGGGTCCCTTATGTAAAATATACCCCATTCGCAAAACGTCCCTTCTGAAAAAGCCCCTTTCGCTGAAAGTCCCTACTCCATAACGCCCCTTTCGCAAAACGTCCCTTCTGCGAAATGACCCATTCGCAAAATGTCCGTCTGGAAAAAGCTTGTTTCAGTAGAGACCAGGAGTCTTCTCATGGGATAAGAGATGGCCATTTTGCGAAAGGGTCGTTTTGCGAAAGGGACGTTTTGCGAACGGGTCATTTTGCGAAAGGGAGATTTATGTGAAGGGACGTTTTGCGAACGGGCCCTTTTGTAGAAGGGTCGTTTTGCGTAAGGGGCATTTAGGAAAGGGACATTTCGCGAAAGGGACAAAGGGATATTATGCGAGTGAGACGTTAAACTTTGTTTTTATAGTTATTTGATTTTTTATTTATATTGTTTATTGCATAAATGAGCTAATGAAAGCCGTGAATAAAATCATGAATATTTATATTGTTTATTGCATAAATGAGCTAATGAAAGCCGTGAATAAAATCATGAATATTTATATTGTTTATTGCATAAATGAGCTAATGAAAGCCGTGAATAAAATCATGAATATTTATATTGTTTATTGCATAAATGAGCTAATGAAAGCCGTGAATAAAATCATGAATATTTATATTGTTTATTGCATATATGAGCTAATGAAAGCCGTGAATAAAATCATGAATATTTATATTGTTTATTGCATATATGAGCTAATGAAAGCCGTGAATAAAATCATGAATATTTATATTGTTTATTGCATAAATGAGCTAATGAAAGCCGTGAATAAAATCATGAATATTTATATTGTTTATTGCATAAATGAGCTAATGAAAGCCGTGAATAAAATCATGAATATTTATATTGTTTATTGCATATATGAGCTAATGAAAGCCGTGAATAAAATCATGAATATTTATATTGTTTATTGCATATATGAGCTAATGAAAGCCGTGAATAAAATCATGAATATTTATATTGTTTATTGCATATATGAGCTAATGAAAGCCGTGAATAAAATCATGAATATTTATATTGTTTATTGCATAAATGAGCTAATGAAAGCCGTGAATAAAATCATGAATATTTATATTGTTTATTGCATAAATGAGCTAATGAAAGCCGTGAATAAAATCATGAATATTTATATTGTTTATTGCATATATGAGCTAATGAAAGCCGTGAATAAAATCATGAATATTTATATTGTTTATTGCATATATGAGCTAATGAAAGCCGTGAATAAAATCATGAATATTTATATTGTTTATTGCATAAATGAGCTAATGAAAGCCGTGAATAAAATCATGAATATTTATATTGTTTATTGCATAAATGAGCTAATGAAAGCCGTGAATAAAATCATGAATATTCCCTATAGTGTTAAGAATTCTGAGTTACTACGTAACCCTGGAACTCAATTTACGGACCTCTAAGAGGTCCATGGATTGTAAGGTGGCCTGCAGGCTTATTTTGTAACTCGCTCGCAATCGCCTTCTGTTCATTTTGACAGGTTCTTGTATGAATGTGACAGCTAGCTGATTCCGATGCCAATTGTCAGCCCATACATGAACTGTCAAAATGAACACGATGATGATTGCGAGCGAGTTAGACAATTAGCCTACTGAGCCTCTAGTGTTAGTTTTCACACGAGCAAACGCCTCGAACGCGTTCACGTAAACGTCTCAATTACTATGGAAAAATTGGCAGCGCCACTTGCGGATTGAAACGGCAACAAACCGTTCTCATAGTCAAAAGTCAAAAAGTCAAAAGTCAAAAGTTTATTTTGCAAATAGGCCGCCGAGGGCTCTTTTACATGTCTTTTTTTGAATCTACCAGCGCATTCGGAAAGACCATCATTGCCAAGAAGAATGCGCCGCAAGAAACTTGGCAGAAAGTCATTTTTTCAAAATAAAATAGATTTACAATAGTACTTAAATTCTACTTAACTTACCTAATACAATTAATACATTTTATAAAAGGGATGTAAAAGGTCCCTAAGTTAAGTCCGTACCTTAAATTACATTGGTCTATAGTAGAGATGTATAAAGTCTCTACTGGTCAAAGCGAAACAAAATATGCGATAATGATAAGAAAGAGAAAGCAAAAGCAAAAAGTGAATAAAAATAATCTAAGTTCAGTGGAGGTGTAAAACGCCTCCACCGTCAAATAAATTAAAAAGAGCAAAAAAATATATATTATATATAATAAAAAAATATGAAATATGCATTTCATGTCAAGTAAGTAACTGATAAGCTTTTGGATTCCGAAGGCAAGCTTACGTCTGCCGCCCCCAATGTTGGCTCACACGCGCTCATGTCATGCTCTGAAAGCAGAGCGGTACCGAAGGCATGTATCACTTCCGTCCCCACAGGCTCGCTATGGGGACGTTTTAGGAACTTCGACACTGCTAGCCTGTAACTAGAGAGTAAATGAAAAAATAAAACAACAAAAGAAAACGGAAATCCATAAGCTTAACAATATACCTACCTAATACCTAACTTAGCACACATACACATACGACATAGCAATATTTATATTTATGTCCTTGTAAATAATTAATAATAATAAAAATAAAAATATTACTAACGCAAACTCGTTCGAAAAGTATTTTGTGACCGAAAACCTACACTAAGCATACTTTCAACATGAAAATACCGTGAGACTCAAACATAATTACACCAACCGGATAACTCACGTAATAAAAAGCCAAAAAAATGCTCCGACAATTGTTTCGGACTATTCCGTAGTCCTATCCTCCTCCTTAGTCTTCGTCCTATTTCGTAGTCTTCCTTTTTTTCGTAGTTCTTCCTTTTTCGCAGTTTTGTAGGTCTTCCCAAGCATACTGCTCTAGGTGTAGTAACAGTAGCCATCCATGTGGTGCAGGTTGCGTATCCCGTCGTTCCCTGTGTACACGCGCTCCGGCGAGGTGCGAGTGCAGGTGGCGCCGAGTGCTGCGGCTGACACCAGGCTGTCGCCGCGCCGCGCCGAGAGAGTCACGCGGTAAGTAGCCGACTATACACCGACCGCTTAAGACGGTCCCTACTGAGCTGGCAACGTCGCATTTCTGGTGTTTTTTTACGATTATTTCAAGGAAATTGTATGAAAGTTTCAAATGTGCGTCTGTAGTGCACTTCGTTTTTAGTGTATCAATGTGTCCAATGCAATGATTAATCGTGATGTACTTTTATTTTCGTATTAAAGGGATAAAATAATATAACTCGTTTAATAAAAAAATTAAAGTCCATCAGGACCAATTATTGCGTTAACACACTAAAAACTTTGCGGGTGGTAGGGCCTTGTGCAAGGTCCGTCCGGATCGCTACCACCATCTTACTCGCTAATCCTGCCGCTAAGCAGCAGTGCTTGCGCTGCTGTGTTCCGGTGTGGAGAGTAAGACAGCCGGGGAAATTACGGGCACAAAAGGCATTTCATCTAAGTCCTCTAGGTTGGCAACGCATCTGCAATCCCTCCGGGGTTGCGGGTGTCTATGGGCAGTGGTGCTCGCTTACCATCAGGTGACCCACTTGCTCGTTTGACTTCCTATTCACATAAAAAAAAAAAAAAAAAAAAACGAAGTGCACTACAGAGGCACATTTGAAACTTTCATTCAATTTCCGTGAAATAATCGTTAAAAATCACCAAAAATGCGACGTTGCCAGCTCAGTAGGGATGAACGCTCTTAAGCGGTCGGTGTACAGCTGTTGTTGTCGCAGGTTCATGCGCTTCGTGTTCGCGGAGGTGCTGCGCGTGCGCCGCCGCGGCATGACGCTGCAGACGGAAAGCTGCACCAAAAACAACTATTACGTCGTGCCCACTCTCAAAGGTACACTAAATAAATATCTTCGGACAATTGACACCGATTGACAACATTTCATTTCTATAACACCTGAAATTGTATATATGGTTCGAAAGCATTTTGCCTCCTGATCACTGCAATATGTTTATATAATTTTAATATCGCTTATTATAAAAAATAAAAAATAATTAAAAATATGTCCTAATTTTACCAAAACTACCACAGGATAGGTGAAACGCCTTTGCTTTTTTCACGAGAAAAAATAAGCGATCATAATTTTGGAATTTTTACAACTTCAAAGTATAAGTGGGGCAACTCTGAAATTCTGTTTTCGAAGTTCGTTGCATACCTTCTCTCTCACTCTCAAGATAATGACTATTAGTATGAGCGGAACAGCAGTTTGCGGGTGGTAGGGCCTTGTGCAAGGTCCGTCCGGATCGCTACCACCATCTTACTCGCTAATCCTGCCGCTAAGCAGCAGTGCTTGCGCTGCTGTGTTCCGGTGTGGAGAGTAAGACAGCCGGGGAAATTACGGGCACAAGAGGCATTTCATCTAAGTCCTCTAGGTCGGCAACGCATCTGCAATCCCTCCGGGGTTGCGGGTGTCTATGGGCAGTGGTGATCGCTTATCATCAGGTGACCCACTTGCTCGTTTGCCTTCCTATTCACATAAAAAAAAAAAAAAAAAAAAAAAAAAGCACGAAGCGAACCTCGAAAATCGAATATTGGAGAATAGGGTCTGACATTGACAATTTGAAATTGACGTCAGTTTTTTTTCTATAGAGAAAAGACAAAAGGATAAGTGTCTATTCTGCGATAGTATCGGAGTTACGCCCTTTTAGAATAAGCAAAAATTAATAAATTAATCATAATTTAAGTACAAACCCTAGCGAAAAAATTAAACTGTCAGCATGTTCATCTTTTCAAACAAAATATAGAGAACCATTAAAATTATAGGCTTAGAAATATGAAATGTTGTCAATTGACCTAATCCCAAACTAAGCAAAGCTTGTAATTTAACATCCAAAACTCAAGAACAAACATTTGTAATTTTCATACAAATATCTGCCCCGACCGGGGATCGAACCCGGGACCTCAAGCTTCATAGTCGGGTTCACTAACCACTGGGCTATCAGGTCGTCACTATCACTGCGTAGTATAAAACAAAGTCGCTTTCCGCTGTCTGTCCCTATGTATGCTTAAAACTCTTTAAAACTACGCAACGGATTTTGATGCGGTTTTAAATATAGTAAAGAAACACTGGTAGAAGCCCATCGAGGGAATGGGCACTTTTTTGATTTCCCTTTCCACCTATACGCCCACAATCGTGCTAAACGTGGCCTTTAGGTCTTTTTACCTTACGCTCTGTACACCCCGTTAGGGATAAAGACGAGATTTATGTGTGTGTGTGTATGTATATGGTTGACAATGCCAGTAGAGTCAACAAATATGCAGTCGGCAATAAAAGCTTGTATTGTATGAAATCTTTAGATTAGCTTATTTAACCCTTTATAAGACCCCATTTGTTGGAGCATACTACCACAGATTCAAAAGCAGCTATGGAATGCATACCTGACAACTTAAGGATATTTGTAAAGCTAGTCGTATTTTCAATAATTACAATGGAAATTGTGACGTATATTGAAATCAATAAGGTTGAAAGTCCAACTCAACTCAATGCATGTGGTCGCTAAATCGCCTCTGCCTTATAAAGGGTTATTACGTATCTATTTTGACAGTGACAAATCCAGATGGCAGCACTAGGATAGACATCGATTGGAACTTTCTCGAAGAGATATACCAGTATACGGAGAATAAGAAGAATTCTGAGATCGACAAGCCTATGGTGTGGAGGAGGGAGGAGGACGACGATAAGGTTTGTTTGAGACCTTCATGACGTTCAAGACGCGTACCGTACTGGCCGCTTACAAAAAAAAACTTACGTATTATCTATATTCTCCTTCTTCTCTTCTTCTTCTTCAACCTTGATCTACCAAATGCTGAGTAAGATCTCTTCTATCTTAGACCATTCTGTACGGTCCCGAGTTTTCCGCATCCAGTCCTTCCCAGCCGCTCGCACCAAATCATCCGTCCACCTTGCTGGCTGTCTTCTCACATTCCTAAACCCGTGGTCTCCACTCCAACAACTTCTTTCCCCATCTTCCATCCGACCTACGGCAAATATGGCCCGCCCACTTCCACTTCCTAGAGGCTATGGTTTTTGCTATGTCGGTTAGTCCCGTTTTCTTGCGGATTTCGGTGTTCCGGACGTGATCGCGTAGAGAAATCCCCAACATAGCTCTTTCCATAGCCCTTTGGGTGACTTGTAGTCGATGGATGTGCTGCCGAGTCAGCTCAGCGTCCAAGTCTCGGCTCCATAAACCACTACGGGGTCATTATCTATATTGACAGACCTCTAACAATACGCTGATGCCCTAGTACTTTTGCTCCACGATTAAAAAAAAAAACACTTCGAAAATCGTACGCGATTCATTCGTATTTCAAAATAAGCTCTTAGAGGATCCTGATATCCTGGTACTTAAACTCTCCCTCCGTCTTACGCCTGACGCGAGTTTAACATTTTTTACCCATCTCAAAAAGTGCTCAGCGTATGAAGTTTTCACTTCAAACATTGTCTGTCTCACAAACTTTCGCATTTATAATATTAGTGTTAGATTGTATACCATTTTCATTCTTACCTGTCCTATTTGGTAAACAAAATTCTAACCTCAATATGCAAATTTTTGTAAAGAATAAGGTGTATTATGTTATCAAATAAACCTGAGGTAATATTTTGTACATAATTTTGCTGATATTTTATCTTCAGTTAATTTATTTACGATGAAATAGTTAAAAAATAACAAAAATGAGACGTTTGGAGGTTAGAATTTTGTTCGAAATATTATAAACGGGATGTGAACCGCGATTACCTTTATTGAAATATCGGGAGCTCAATAAAGGTAATCGCGGTTCACATCCCGTTTATAATATTTCGAATGAACTTAACCGTGAATCATTAAAAACTCTTAGAATTTTGTTTACCAAATAGGACAGGTAAGAATGAAAATTGTATAGTGAAGGGCGATTCTATAGAGAAGTAACCCTTTATAAGGCCCCATTTACTGGAGCATACTACCACAGATTCAAAAGCAGCTATCGAATGCATACCTGACAAAGGATATTTTTAAAGCCAGTCGTATTTTCAATAATTACAATGGAAATTGTGACGTATATTGAAATCAATAAGGTTGAAATCCCAACACAATGCATGCGGCTCTGCCTTATTTATAAAGGGTTAATTATAGTGTGTAATATTTTCCAGCCGGATAATCCGGAGAAACAGAAAGTAAAGAAGATGGAGAATCCATTGTTGAAGCCGGGGGAGACGTTCGTGTTTGATGCGGAGAAGTACCGGGAGGCGGTCGTCACGCCCTGGTACAGGAACCAGGACCAGCCGCAGGTAAACACTATCTAATTCATGCATGTCCTATCCCTTGCGGAGTAGATAGAGCCAGTAATAAGACCTAAAGCAGGGGTGTACACTCCGCAGTTTAGGTACGATCAACCGGCGCTCCTGCCGGGCAGGATAATGGCAGTAGGTTGCCGCTCGCCTCGCACGCTGGCGCCGCGCGTTATTTGTGTACCTAGTTACCTAGCAACGAATGATGAATACTACGACCCTGATAAGTTCGCGGTGACGTGAACGGCCATGATTGAAACGGTTAAACTAAAAGAAGCGCTCTCGCTTAGTAACACGGTTTATTTTTGCATGAATGCTTTGCGGAGTGATGGAGTGGCTCTGTAGGCTATTATCGCTGTAGGTAAATATATCAGGAGCGAGCTAGATTGTGCTTTATGTGTGTATAGTATGAATCTTCCCAAGTGATTTTTTCGCGTCCTAATCTTTGAAATAAAAGCCATTGTCTCTATTATCGCAAAGCCGCAAGCTACCGTTTTTTTTTTTTTTTTTTTTTTTTTTTTTTTTTAATACATGTACCTCCAACGTGGTCGGAGCCTATTTTTACATTTTCCCTAGTCTTCACTTTCATACTAGTTCTCGCTTTTGCTACTTCTCGTACTGCCATTCTACATACTTGTTCTTTCTTTCATTCTGCATCACTCTCGCTTTTTCTAATCTTGGCTTCTAATCTACTTACTATCTATCTTACTTTCTTGCATTCATTCTGTTCTCGTTTCATTCTTTCTATCATTCAAGCTGTCCTCTTTGTCATTCCTCATCTTTTGTTCGTTTTTGTATTTAGGGTTCGGTGCGGGGGAGTAATCACAACGGCTCAACATTTTTTATTTGTCTGAAATTTCCTTATCCTAAACAGAACTTATACTCTAATATTTTATTTACACACTTATATTTTAATGTTCTTATTTTTATCTACCTCTATGTACATTGTTGCATGATACTGCCCGTATACTCAATATAGAAAGAAAGAAAGAAAGAAAGAAAGAAAACATTTATTGACACAAAACGACACATAAAAAATAAAATAAAAAACAAAAAAGAACATTCCAAAAAACAAATCATGTGCCGCAATATATGAGTGTATCATGCTTTACTTAATCTTTATTTCTTTTGTTTACGGTTTGAACAATTTTCTTACAGAAGCTTAGAAATATGTCTCTGTTTTTGCTCTTTATTATATCTGGTAGGTTGTCTACTCTCAGGTTGACATCTAGGAGGTGTTCAATGTCGTGCCTATCCCTAGCAAAGACGGGGCAATCGATGATCAGGTGCCTCACCGTTTCCTCTGCTTCCGGCTCGCAGATGCACGATGGGCTCTCCTTGCACTTGAAACGATTCAGGTACGAGGAGAACCCGCCGTGCCCTGTGAGAAGTTGGGTTATCTGACCGTCGAGCTTCATTTTCCTGACGAAGGGGTGCGCCGTCGTCGCATCAGGGAAGAACAGCTTTGTTCCAGAGGCCGTTTCCTCCGTTCGGTATCTCCTGTCCCATTCATCAATCGTCTCTGCTCGAATGCAGCGTCTGATGAATGAGACGGGGCACCGATCATACTCCGGCCTCTTTTTGCATTTCAGGGCTGCCTCCTTCGCCAGCTCATCGGCCCTCTCATTCCCTGCCAGTCCCGCATGTGCCTTGATCCAAAACAGAGATACGACCTTGCCTTGGGATCTACTGCGTCCGATGTTGGCCCTAGCTTCGACTGCCAGAGGATGAGAGGAGCCAGGGTTTGCCAAGGTCTCCAGTGCCGCCCGGGAGTCACTATATACACCATAGGCTCTGTCTTTTCGTTTCAAAGCGACTTCAGTCGCTTTGCACAACGCTAGTAGTTCCGCCTGGTAGACGGTGCAATAGGACGGTAGAGTAAGCTTGAGGGCCTTGATCTCTGCGGTACCGCTCCAGATGGATAGCGCCGCCCCGACCCGGCCCTCAATCTTACTGCCGTCCGTGTATATGCGCAAAGCATAATCGCTGTGCCGTGTGTGCTGATCCTCGTCCACCAGGTTTTGGAATTTTATGTCCACTTGTTTTGCAGGGTGTGGGGCCTCAATCCTAAAGCTACCGAGTTAGCACGTGCCACTACAACATTTATATTGAATAACAAACGGTATCGTCATAGTATTAAGATTCAAATTTAATGTCATATCTAGATTATCAGTGACATCAAATTTGAGGTATGTCAGGATCGTAGCAAGTGGAACAAAGTAGTCTCTGCCTACCCCTGTGGGAAAGAGGCGTGACGATATGTATGTGTATGTATGTATGTATTAAATTTGAACCTTAAAAACTATGACGATACCGTTTTTTTTTTCAACTAAACGCGGCTAGAGTTTTTATTTATTTAATCGAATCCAGAGAGCCTTCTGTACGTTAGTATTATTACTTATTCTGTACTGTCCCCAGTTCTTCCTAGTAGCGGAGATCTGCTGGAACCTGTCGCCGGAGTCAGCCTTCCCCTCGGCCACGCACGCCAGCTTCCGGGACTACTACAGCGGCAAGTACGGCGTCGCGCTCACGCAGCCGGACCAGCCGCTGCTCGATGTGGACCACACCAGCGCGAGGCTGAACCTGCTGACGCCCAGGTCGGTAACGCTCAGTTAGTTCAGTGGTACGCGTAGCTCTGCGGTACGCGAAGCTGTGGTACGCGTAGCTCTGTGGTACGCGAAGCTGTGGTACGCGTAGCTTTGTCGTAGGCGTAGCTCTGTGGTGTGAGTGGTTCTGTAGCACGGGTAGTACAGTAGTACGTAAAGCTCGGCGGTACGCGTAGCTCAGTGACACGCGGAGCACATTGGAACATGTAGCGTTGTGACAATATGTAGTATGATATAGCTAGCTCTGTGGTACTCGTAGCACAGTGGTACATGCATTTAAGTGGTATGCGTAGCTCAGTGATACGTATGTATGTATGTAAACTCTTTATTGTACAAAATAAACAAGACAAATACAATTGACAAACACTGAGATACATGCACAAAGCTACGATATGATAAAGCTATGATACGTGTAGCTTAGCGGTACACGGAGCTCAGTGGTATGCGTAGCTCAGTGATAAGTTTAGCTCAATGTTACGCGTAGCGCAGTAGCACGCGAAGCTCAATGGTTAGTAACCAGCAGAGTTTATAACTTATGCTTGTTCCAGATACGTGAACCGCAAGGGTGTCGCGTTGCCGGTATCGTCCGAGCGCACGAGGCGCGCTAAGCGCGACCGGCTCGACCAGAAGCAGATATTGGTGCCCGAGCTCTGCACGGTGCACCCTTTTGCTGCGCCGCTCTGGTTTGCCACCGTAGCTTTGCCCTGCGTCTTGTACAGGTACTGAGTTATGCTTCCTTTGTCATATAAAAATCAATGATATTACATATAAACCCTAGATGCACAGCCATGTGTAAAATCACCGCCAAAAATTAATTAATAAATTTGATGAGATTCAAGATTTAAAACTGTTTCGGCGGCGATCTTATAGAGTCGCTTTTGACAGCTATTCCTCTGGACCTGAGTCAACAGTGACCCAAGTAAATTTTTTTTATGTGAATGGGAAGGAAAACGAGCAAGTGGGTCACCTGATGGTAAGTGATCACCACTGCCCATAGACACCCGCAACCACAGAGGGATTGCAGATGCGTTGCCAACCTAGAGGACTTAGATGAAATGCCTCTTGTGCCCGTAATTTCCCCGGCTGTCTTACTCTCCACACCGGAACACAGCAGCGCAAGCACTGCTGCTTAGCGTCAGGATTAGCGAGTAAGATGGTGGTAGCAATCGAGTATTACGTAAGCGGATTTTTTACAATTAATAAGCAAACTTCTTCCCCCCTTGCTTACGTAATCATTGGTACCTGTATGCATTTTTCTTTAATGTATTCTGTTTTTTATAAATTTGTGGGTTGTAATTTGTGTAAAAAAGTAGATAATAACTGCTGACGTGATCACGATATCGACCCCCCACCCACCATGTCATCAAAAATAAGCAAAGCAAAGACCCCCCCGCCCCCTTCAAGCGCTTAGGTAATACTTGAACGCCCCCTGAGCAAAAAACGATAGTCCCCACTAGCCGCGTATTCACTGAGCGAGCCGCCGCGCGAGGCAGCCTCATGCAAGAAATCGTACTGATCGAGGCTGCCTCGCGCGGCAAAACCGAGCCGCAGTGAGGCTGAGGCAGCATTGCTTGCTAATATTTCTCCACGCATCTTCTCTTAGTCCTCTATTTGGATAATCGGGACATTGCGCATCCCATAATAGTCTATATTCACCATATAGTTGTATTAATTTAAGACACCGCTCTTTATCCATGACGCTAACACGCGACGAACAAGCGAGACAAAACACAACCGTCCTGAGTGAGCGCGGCAAACGTGCTGAGGCGCCTTTGAGCATGGACAAAAACCGACACCGCGCGGCTCAGGTCGAGGCACGCTCGCCCGAGGCGAGACGTGCGTTCGCCTCGGGCGAGGCACGTCCTGACAGGTCGAGGATTTGCCTCACGAAGTTGCCGCGCGAGGCGGCTCGCCCAGTGAATACGCGGCTATTGAATTATGACGCAGAGTTCAGTGACCGACTCGCTCGTCTAACCTTTTCCCAGGATAAACGCGCTGCTGATAGCGGATGAGATCCGGCGCGCGGTCGCCATTGACGTGGGCCTGGGCATACCCCGGATAGACAGCACCTGTCCCGGCTTCCAATGGCCGCCTCTGGACTTCGGTTGGAGCCTCTCCGAGGTATATACATACACATTACAAAAACGTGCAGTACGTATCATTATGCCATGCCCCTCAGGAACCCCCGCCAGGCAACTTTTCATAGATAGCAACATAATGACACATTACAATGACGACCGGATAGCCTAGTGGTTAGTGACCCTGACTATGAAGCTAGAGGTCCCGGGTTCGAATCCCGGTAGGGGCAGACATTTGTATGATGAATACGAATGTTTGTGCCCGAGTCGTGGATGTTGTATGTATTTATCTACATTATATAAGTACGTTTATCCGTTGCCTGGTACCCATAGTACAAGCTTTGCTTAGTTTGGGACTGGGTCAATTGGTGTAATTTTTCTCATGATATTTATTTTTATTTATTATGCTGCCAGCGACTTCGTCTGCAAAGAATTCGTTTAACGCTATCCCGCGGGAACTACGCAATTTTCCGGGATAAAAAGTAGTCTATGTGCTATTCCAGACTTTTCTCTATCTATGTGCCGAATTTCATCCAGATCCGTTCGGCCGTTCTGGCGTGATTGAGTAACAAACAAACATCCATCCATCCATACTTTCGCATTTATAATATTAGTTACAATTAATACTTATTTTACGTATTTAAATATATTAGAAGTCATATACAACTATTTCCAACAAAAACATTTAAAAGTGTTTATTTAATTAAGTGCAAATGAATTATTTTACGAAACTAAACTAAGACTAAGTACCTAATAAAAATTAAGTAAAGAGTCTTAAGGGTTTATTATTTATTTCTTTGATTATTTGCATTTTATTCAATTAATTATATTATATTATGTATGTTTATTAAATGGTCATTTAATTATAATAATAGGCAATAAGCACAATATAAATTAAAATCTAAATATTTACACATTACATATTAATTATTAATTTTTATTTTAAATTGTGAAATAATAATAAAAAAAATAATTTGTATTAATTAATTTAGATAGGTACTTAATAATTTGACATGTTTTTTTTTTAATTTTATGAATAAATTAATATGAATATTCGATTAAGGATGAATTATATTGATATTTTAAACTCACTCTTTGTCGGTCACTCGCTTAATGCTCCTTTCATCTATATTCAAAGGTTAACAGGTAGATCCCTTATAGGGTTAGAAATTTAATATGACTTTCTGTCGTGTTTCTTGCGGCACATTCTTGGCATGACGGTCGTTTCGAAGCGCTGATTGTTAAAAAAAAAAAAAAAATATGGGAGCGAATCAGAATATATAAAGTTTAAAACGTATAATGGGTTAAAATGCATAATAGTTCAAAATATATAATGCCAATCTGTGAAACTATTAGTTATATGATTTTTTTTTTTATAGCGAGTGCTATAGATTGGTTTAGGTTAGGTTACGTTAGGTTTAGTTTGTAGCAATTCTGTTAATTTGCAATTTTCTGAGTAAATCGCTGTTGAACCATTATGTATTTTAACCCATTATACATTTTAAAGTATGGATTTTAATACGTACCCAAAAATATAATATATGTATACATAAGAGCCTTTGGCGGTCTATTTGCAAAATAAACGTTTTTGTTTTGTTTTAGGTTTTGAGTGCTGATTCTGATAAAAATGAAAAGAAAAAGGAAAACGACGTGGAAATTAAAGACGAAGATGAGACTGAAGCCAAGTAAGTTCAAGTTAACGTTGAGTGTGAATACATAAATAGCGTCACGCCTCTTTCCCACAGGGGTAGGCAGACCTTGTTCCACTTGCTACGATCCTGACATACCTTCAAGTACCTGTACCTGTACCTGAAGTTCATCAATCTCTTCATACATGCTCGTCGGTTTCGGGTACTCTTGACGTAGGCCTTGTTTCAAAACGTCCCCAATTTAAACTCTTAATAGTGTGGCGACATCTATCTCGCCACATACGAACTAAACTGACGTATTCTACATCGCGCTATCAAAGTTAGGCACTTGTCCCACTGCCGGCGAGTAGCGAGAAGCGAGTGTTTTTTAATATGAAACTTTTGTCGCCCAGCGACCCCCAAAAATAACACACATAAGACTTTATGAGCTTTTGTGTTTAGTTATAAAGGAAGTATTGTCCGCCATCTGTCTATCCGCTCCTTTGTCTTATTTGTTTAATTTTTTCCCTAGGGCAGATAACGAAAAGAAAGAAGACAACACTGAACCCAAAGAAAAAACGATAAATGATATTCTGCAAGAGAAAGAAGATGCAGAGAGCGTAAGTAGATTCAATATTATAACATTGTTATATCAGAAAATCCCCAATTTACAGTCTAATCCTGCCGCCAAGCAGCTGTGAGATGCGTTGCGAGTTTAGGACTAAGATCAGTGGCGTATCTATAACGTCTGGGGCACGTGGCGATTTTATCAGATGTGGGGCCTTACTCAATATAAAGAAGTGCATCATCGTCCCTCTGTGCTCTAAGCCAAGCCAGTTCGGGGCCCGGTAGAGAAGAAGAAGAAGAAGAAAAAAGTTTATTCATGACAATTCAATCAACACATCAAAAAAAAACACATAAAACAACAGATAATTAAATAAAATGTCACAAAATGGTCCCAACTCAGCATTTGCTGGCCTTGCAGCCAGCGCTGGTCTTCCGTTGGGACCATAGGGTGATACATATACAATACATACATTGAAAAGAAAAGAATGATACAACAGTTAAAATAAACAGTAAAAAATAGAGCTAGGGGCCCCTGGCATTTTGCCAGCCCTGCCACCCTATAGGTACGCCACTGACTAAGATAGAATACCTCATGCATGTGCCAATAATTTCACCCTGCCAAGGGGCACTTGATTGGAACCAGAATAATTTGAAACACTTTGTGTTTAAAGTATTATTGTCGGGACTTAACTGCGTAAAAATTGTTTTAATCACCTCGACGTTTCGGCCGTTGCAAAATAATGCGGGTGGTAGGGCCTTGTGCAAGGTCCGTCCGGATAGCTACCACCATCTTACTCGCTAATCCTGCCGCTAAGCAGCAGTGCTTGCACTGCTGTGTTCCGGTGTGGAGAGTAAGACAGCCGGGGAAATTACGGGCACAAGAGGCATTTCATCTTAGCCCTCTAGGTTGGCAACGCATCTGCAATCCCTCCGGGGTTGCGGGTGTCTATCGGCAGTGGTGATCGCTTACCATCAGGTGACCCACTTGCTCGATTGCCTTTCTATTCGCATAAAAAAAAAAATACTGACCAAGGGCGGGTAGTTCGAAAAACTCGCGCAGCTAAACGAAAGTGACACCCTACATGGCAGTCTGCTCGTGACCACGGCCGCTGCATCGTGGCCGAAACGTCGAGGTAATTAAAAACATTTTTGACGCGGTTAACAGCCTTATTCATAAAAAATCCTTAATTGAGGTTTGATCAGTTCATTAGTTAACAGACTGATTAAGCTTATTTGACAGTTGTTAAAAAGTATGATTCATAAACGCTTGCTAGCAGTCTGTTAACTAATGAGCTGTTGATGAATGGATTAGACGCGTTATGTTGTCACCTTGACAAATCATAGACCATAAATGGCTTTTTAGTGAACTAAAAAAAAAAATGACAGCAGTGGCAGCGAATTAGCGGGAAACCAGCGAATTAACACGACAGACGAGACAGTGTGGATCTAGTTTCCTTTACCTTTCTCGAAGGGGATGCAAACTTAAAACAAACAAAACTGTCTTGCGTATGGTTTTGCTCTTGCCAAAATCAGCTGTTCACATGTGTGGCAGCCATTTTGTGAGTTAGCAGAGAGATAAAGTAGGGTCTACGGTCCGCTAACTTTCGGAAGACTTAACAGACCCTTGAAGGACTGATTAGCGCTAATTGACGTTTATGAATCATGTTTTTTTGCATCGGTCCTATAGCGAGCTTATAGCGAGCCTTTAACTTTTTATGAATAAGGCTGTAAGTCCCGACAATAATAATACTTTAAATATGAGCGAAAATCGTGAAAGTTTAACCCCCTTGTTCATAAACGCTCCATAGGATTCTGCTAACTTAGCAATCGTTTGTCCTTATCTGTGAAAGGTAAATGTCTAAGTGACAGATAAGGACAAACGATTACTAAGTTGGCAGAAGCCTATAGAGTGTTTGAATAAGGGGGTAAATCATTACACCTTGTGTTTGTATCTCCGTAGGGTTTCGAGATAGGTATGTGGGACAACAACATGGCATCCTCCATACCGCAGCCGGCAGAGTTCAACGAACTCAACGAGCCGCTTCCGTCCAACCTCACATTCTGCACGTCTGCCTCAGGTAAGCATCCACATACAGTGATCACATAATAAGTGATAGTACTGACGTACAGAAGGCTCTCTCTGGAGTAAATTAAAAAAAAACCAGGTAGCACTCAGGGAGTGCCGGCAGAAGTGAAAACTACACACGCGCACTCGCGCAAAAAGGATAATATTTTTTTCACCTCACTTGCTCGAAAGGGCTGTCTTTCTCCTTAAAAATCTGCGTGGAAAAGTGCTTTTTGACATCTCTCATAAGACCATCGATTAATTAATAAACTGGTCTGACTGGTCTGTTCTGTCTGGTGTCTGGTATGATGGTCTCATTCAGAAAAGTAAACTTTGCTCCCTGTCGAGACGGATCAAAGTGCAACTTTTCTGTTCAAGGCTTTTCTAAGTATTTTTTTACAAATGCAATTTTTTAAAGTTGATAATTGTAAAAACACGCCATTTTCTATGCTGGCAGCTCTTTAATTATACTTAGGATTCTTTTTTTAAGTTTATTAATGTTCGGTGTGAAAAGTTGTATGAGCCACTCGGTAGCAAAATTATTTTCGCCTTGGGCGTTAGCACTTGAATCCCTCATTACGCTCTAGATTCTACTTTAGAATCCCTCGCTACGCTCTGGATTCTATTGTAGAATCCTTCGCTACTTTCTGGATTCAATGTAGCGCCCTCGCCGTAAATACATGATTTTGCTCCCTTGTGACACAAATAACTATTTCTACACGAGATTCGAACTGCGGTCACTTGAGAGAACGCACTGTTATTCCACACTTTATACCACTAGGCCAAACGCACATACGCTAAAGCGACGGGTAGCACTACGGGAGTGCCGGCAGAAGTGAAAACAGCAGCTTAGATTAGATTTTAATGTTGTATTCCATGATGCTCAATGCGCGTACCGTGCTGGCCGCTTACAAATAAAAAACGTATGTATTATCTATAATGACAGACCTCTAACAATGCGCTGATGCCCTAGTACTTTTGCTCCACGACTCAACAAAAAAAACACTTCTAAAATCGAACGCGATTCATTCGTATTTCAAAATAAGCTCTTAGAGGATCTGATATCCTGGTAGTTAAACTCTGCCTCCGTCTTACGTCTGTCTGACCTGTGTTTAACATTTTTTACCCATCCAAAAAGTATCCAACGCCGGTAAAGAAGTTTTCACTTCAATAAAAACTCTAGCTGCGTACACATAAAGCACAATCTAGCTCGCTCCTGTTATATTATCACATTTCCTTAAGAGGCTGACAACACCTAATTTTGTTGAAATTGATGTTATTTAAGCACTTTTTTAAGAAAAACTACACACAAAAAAAATACAAAAAAAATATAGTGTTAATTTTCATCATATTTCAAACACGCTAGATGGACTCGATACATAATTGAACAAAATCGGCTCGATAGAAAATAATTGCAAAGATTGGTCTTAAAATCATCATTAAACGGTTCTATGTCTTTATTTTTTCGACGTATGGGTCTGCAATTAAAAACATGAAGTCAACATATTCATACCTACACGGCTAACGAGTCATATTTCACAAATAATCCATACTTTTTTTATTTCTTCTTATTTGTGTCTTATTTGCAAGATTTTAGACGCGCGCCAAGCTGCCGGAATAGTTTCTTCTCTTTCACTCACAGGCACGCGAATCGTATGTGTGAAGAGTGGCGCTGCTCAAGGTCATTTGCTGTTGACAGCGCCTTAAGCATACATGCAAAAATAAACCGTGTTACTACGCGAGAGCGCTTCTAGTTTAACCGTTTCAATCATGGCCGTTCACGTCCCCGCGTACTTATTAGGGTTGTAGTAGTCATTGTTCGTTGCTAGGTAACTAGGTACACGAATAACGCGCGACGCCAGCGTGCGAGGCGAGCGGCAACCTACTGCCATTATCCTGCCCGGCAGGAGCACCGGTTGATAGTACCTAAACTGCGGAGTGTACATCCCCTGATATTATGTCGAATTATCAGTCATTAGCATGCACAGTTTCAAATAAGGGATGGTATAGGTGAACTTAACTAAATGACCTGTTGTATGTAGTAGTGTACAGAACTATATGGAACTTAAGTCATTTTTCTAATTTGGAACGTCAATTTGTCTATTCGCACACATTACTCACACATACAAAGGGACATTTACCACAAAATAAGTAATAGTATTAAAGTACAGAAGGCTCACTCTCTGGAGCCGATTAAATAGATAAAAACTCTTGCCGTGAACAAATAAAGCACAATCTAGCTCGCTCCTGATATATTTACCTACAGCTATAATAGACTACAGAGCCCCACTCCATCACATTTCCTTAAGCATACATGCAAAAATAAACCGTGTTACTACGCGAGAGCGCTTCTAGTTTAACCGTTTCAATCATGGTCGTTCACGTCACCGCGTACTTATCAGGGTTGTGGTAGTCATTGTTCGTTGCTAGGTAACTAGGTACACAAATAACGCGCGGCGCCAGCGTGCGAGGCGAGCGGCAACCTACTGCCATTATCCTGCCCGGCAGGAGCGCCGGTTGAACGCGCCTAAACTGCGGAGTGTACACCCCCTGATTTAGTGACGGGAAATCCAAACAGATTCAAAAACACATTGAAACGATTTAACTGGATTTAACTTAAAAATATATATATATCAAAATCCACAGGTGACCATAGGGCTGGCTCTTTCCTCGGGCAACGCATAAGTATTGCTATCCAACGAGGAAACGCAGCCAGCATTGCCCACCTTGCCCAATGACAACGATCTGGGCGATATTTGTTAATATAGGTATTTAGGATTAGATTAAAGTAGTTTAGGGTTTTATATATAGGTATAGGTTTTTAAATCTTGTAAATATGTATATTGATTGAAATAAATTGACACTGGAGCCGCCTTTCAAGATATACTTTATGTTTGTTGTTCAGGCGGCGCAAACTGGTGCGATCCGGTTCAGAAGCCGCAGAACCAGTTCAATCCGTCCCGGACCTTCTCCATGGCTGACAGTGACTGTTCCTACATGTCCAGGTAAGACCTAAAAGCGATATCATCATCATCATCATCATTTCCAGCCTATAGGTACAAGGTGACTAAATAGCCCTGTAAATGTTTTTCAGAATTTTTGAGTTTACATACATACATAGTTTTTTTTATATGAATAGGAAGGCAAACGAGCAAGTGGGTCGCCTGATGGTAAGTGATCACCACTGCCCATAGACACCCGCAACCCCGGAGGGATCGCAGATGCGTTGTCAACCTAGAGGACTTATATGAAATGCCTCTTGTGCCCGTAATTTTCCCGGCTGTCTTACTCTCCACACCGCACAAGCACTGCTGCTTAGCGGCAGGATTAGCGAGTAAGATGGTGGTAGCTATCCGGACGGACCTTGCGCAAGGCCCTACCACCCGCGACAAATTTTGACAAATGTTTCTTTCTCTTTGCGTCGCGGGTTAGAAAAAAAAACCGGCCAAGTGCGAGTCGGACTCGCGCACCGAGGGTTCCGTACCATTATCTATAAATATCTAAATACCAGTGTAAGCAGAGCCCTGCTCCAAACTAACGTGTACGCAGTGTGGGGTCACTTTATATTGCTCACTGATATATACAGACATACATTCATATTTACGGTTTTCGTAATTATTCCTATATCTGTGCTATAAAACCTACCTTCATGCCAAATTTCAAGATTCTGAGTTCACGGGAAGTACCCTGTAGGTTTTGATTCCCTTGAGTTTCGAAAATTTGCGGAAATTTGCGGCATAAACGGCTGTATCTTTTGATTGCGTTGGCTTAGAAGTTTGATTTTTTCACAGCTTTAAGGGGCAGTGGACCTGAGTATTTGATATAAATTTCAGCTGGATACCTCCACGCGTTCTTGAGAAAAATGGTTTTGACAGACGGACGGATGGATGGACAACAAAGTGATCCTATAAGGGTTCCGTTTTTTTCTTTTGAGGTACGGAACTCTAAAATCTATATTACTGTTTTTGTTTTCAGTGATTTCGATACAGACGACTCGGATTTGAATTCGGAAGCTAGCGACGAGACTGACACGAGTGGATTCTGTAGCAGCAAAAGCAATGGTATGTTTCCTTTATTCAGTAGCGTGCGGTAGGCAGCGGGTGGGTGTCGCACCACAGTAGTCAGTCATATAGTTTACTAGCTTCTGCCTGCGACTTCGTCCGCGTAGAATTAGTCTTACATTAGACAACTAAGACTTTTGACATGTTTATCGCTATCCCGCGGAAACTATGCTATTTTCCGGGATAAAAAGTAGCCTATGTGTTAATCTAGGGTACCAGCTATCCCCGTTCCAAATTTTATCCAAATCCGTCCAGTCGTTTCAGCGTGAAGAAGGAACAAACATACACACTCACATCGTCACATCCATCCATCCATCCATCCATCCATCCTCACAAACTTTCGCATTTATAATATTAGTAGGATTGCAATTACGTGGTAGCCTAGTGGTTTGACCTGTGGCCTCTCAAGCAGAGCGTCGTGGGTTCAAATCCCGGGCTCGCACCTCTGAGTTTTTCGGAATTTATGTGCGAAAATTACATTTATAATTTGCCATAAGCTTTTCGGTGAAGGAAAACATCGTGAGGAAACATGCACACATCTGCGAAGAAATTCAATGATGTGTGTTAAGTTCCCAATCCGCACTGGGCGCGCGTGGGAACTATAGCCCAAACCCTCCAATACACGGAGGAGGCCTATGCCATGAGGCACGCCGAATTACGCGACAATTTAATAAATAAATGACAATAACAACAACATATACTTACTGAAATTGTAGCGAATTCGGAATAAAAAGGCTTATAAATAAATAAATAAATTACGTGGTAAAAGAAGTGGAAGTGGTGTGGAGTGGTTGCAATTTGTGTGCGCTGCGTACCCTGGCAACCCCACTGCACGCCCTATTTGGTATACACTCCATATCCCGTGGGAATTTAGGAAAATCCCATCCTTTGTCTAAATTTCTACGCAAAATTTCAACTTTCTGCGTCCAAAGCTTTGGGTTGGGTTTTGATGAGTCAGTCAGTTAAAGCGTTTCTTTTGTATGAATATTAAGTCAATATTCTCTTTTAATTTCATTGGCGTTGTGTTTTTTACTGAAATTTTTAATTGATTCGCTTTTTTACAAATTTTGGTATTCTAACATCGCTTCCTTTATTTCATAAAAATCAGGCGAATAAACTTACTATAAAAATACTTGAGTAAACCTATAAGGATTATGAGACAATAATTTGATGTTTTTTTTTATATCAGCGGCGATGGGCGTTCGCATAGAGTATAAGACCGCTCACGAGGCTGAGGCTGTTGACCTCGAGCGTCAGAAGAGCCATCCGGCGCCGCAGCCGGACGAGGAGGACCTGGCGCGCGACCGGGAAGAGCACGCGCGACTGCTGCGCGCCGGACAGGTGCCGGAAGAGGTAAGACTCTTACAAAATATACTCTGGAGCAATAAACTGGCTTAGGGATGTCGGAAATGCAATAAAGTATGCGATATATATCGTATCGATGTTTTTTGAAAATATCAATATCGATATTGATATTTTTATTAAAAAATATCGATATATCGATATATCGGTATGATTTGACAGAGAATATATTCGTGCTCTAAAAAATTATTTATTTGGTCTAATATAATTCAATCATCTTACATTTCATTGCCAATTTAAAAACCAAATTATAAAACAGCAAATCAAGTCGACCAAATACAAAAAATACATAAAATATAATTTGTTAAAAGATGTTAGTATAAAAAAAGTATTTTATTTTTGGGATTTTTTAATATTAAAACTTATAAATGTTTATTGGTCTGAAAAAAATATCGGTTTTTATACCTTTTCGATACTTAGAATTTTATATCGATACATCGATATATCGAACTATTAAATATCGCTCAAAATATCGATATACTGAAAAGATAATATCGATATATCGATGTATCGATATTTTTTCAACAAGCCTAAACTGGCTCACTTTTCTTACACCTTTCTACGGGAGTGACACGGTTTATTTGCTCTCGAGTATAGTTATTTGACTACATCTATAGCGTATCTTCCCTATAATATGTGTCCAGAATCGATAGATAAATTACCTACATTAATGAACTTTTATCTGTGGTTGTATCTTAATGTTTACATTAAAGAATCAATATCGATACTTTAACGACATTTAAATTACGAATATATCCTTAAAAAAAGAAAAAAAGTTCGTTGGGATTATCGAATTACTCAATTTGCATTTTTCATTCCATGTGGTTTTTTTTTAATCTCGAATATTATCAAGAATTTTTAGTTTAAGTTTAGTTTTAATTTAATCATGGTTTAATTTGTTTTTAATTCCTATCAAGAATTACAATAATGAGAGACATTAATACACAAGTGTTACTAGTGAATCTTTTGGACCTTATTTTACCAAAACTTGTCAAGTTCAAATTCTTAATGGGTAAATTTGAAAGTTTAAATGAAATATTTATAAATTTGTCTATTGAACTCATACCAAATCATCTTCCACAGTATCTGCAAAAGTTCCAAAAGTCAGTCGCTGAACACGAAAAAGAAATAATAGAAAAAGGTCTTCTCATACAACAAGACCAACCAATCACAGATCTGCTTCCGGAAACGAACAAAGAAAGCAAAAGGAACGAACCCATACCACCGGAACAGATTAAAGACAAATACAACGAACTGTTCCCTTACAAGAACGAATTTTTGAATATCGAAAACGGACCTATCACTTTAGAGAGCATAGAGAAAAACAAAAGACACCTTTTGGCTGAATTCAAGAAGACTTTGACGGATGATGAAATTAAAAAGTTGACTTGTTTCTCTATGGTTGATGTTGATATTGATTCTCCTGAATATAAAAATGAGAAGGTTTCCAACATTGGTTTTGATACGATGGAGAGTTATATGGACAAGGTGAAGAGTGTGGGCGCGAGGGAATTTAAGCCGTATTACGAAGATGGTAAAGGTCAAGGGAAGGAGTTTGATTTTGACTATCAACCAGATTTGGAGGGGCATCCGGGGCCGAGTCCTAGTGTTATTTTGCAGGTTAGTACTATTTTATATTATACTAGCGACCCGCCCCGGCTTCGCACGGTATATTATACTAAAGTGTTGAAGTAATGTTTGGTCGAATGATTATTTAGTCTAATTGCATTTATATTGGATTCATTGACTTTTGTTTTGCAAAAAGTTTCTAACTAATCCCTATTATTATTATAAATGCGAAGGTAACGTCTGTCTGTTACGCTTTGACGCCTAAACCACTAGAACGATTTTGATGAAATTTGGTATAAAGATAAACTAGACCTTGAGAAAGGACGTTGGCTACTTGTTAATGCGAAAAAGGCTTGAAGGGGTCGAAATAGGATGAAAGTTCGAGTTGTAGGGCAGTTCGTCATATTTGAAGCTTGTCTCATGATTACATTATAAATTAATGTGTCATTCTAAGTATTAAAAAAGTACCCTGCAGCAAAATGATGTATTTACGGCGAGGGCGCTACATTGAATCCAGAATGTAGCGAATGATTCTACAATAAAGTCTTGAGCGTAGCGAGGGATTCTAAAATAGAATCCAGAGCATAATGAGGGATTCAAATGTTAACGCCCAAGATGAAAATAATTTTGCTCCCGAGTAGCTCATACAACTATAACATTAAAAAACTTGAAAAAAGAATTCTAAATATAATTAAACAGCTACCAGCATAGAAAATGGCGTGGTTTTACAATTGTCAACTTCAAAAAATTGCATTTGCAAAAAAAACGCTCAGAAAAGCCTTGAACAGAAAAGTTGCACTTTGATCCCTCTCGACAGGCAAAGCTTACTTTTCTGAACAAGTGGTGTGAAATAGAAATATTAGGCCGTTCATTATATTGCTTCTATGTAAGTGACCATTATAAAATGACCTCACACTACCCACGTTTACCTTAAGAGCAGGGCTCTGCTAACACTGGATTTTTTTAGGGTCTTACCATGTCAAACGCGAACGACGGCATCAACCTCGAACGTCTGGAGACAATCGGCGACAGTTTCCTCAAGTTTGCTATAACCGCGTACTTGTATTGTGCGCATCCGACTGTACACGAGGGCAAGCTGAGCCATATGCGGAGCAAACAGGTCAGTGTGTCACGTTTGATTAGAGAAGTAAGGAAACAGCGGGTCTGGAGAATATATAAAGTTAAAAATGTATAATGGGTTAATGCGGGGATAGTGCAATACCGCGTAACTAGCACTGGTAAATACTGCGTATCTACACAACACCAATAGTGCAATACCGCGTAACTAGCACTGGTAAATACTGCGTATCTACACAACACCAATAGTGCAATACCGCGTAACTAGCACTGGTAAATGAGTCGTTTTCAAAAAAAAATAGTTAAGGGCTAAGGAAAACAAAAATTATTTGTTTCTTTTGTGTTACGACCTTTTTACCTTTATTCCATGGGTGAAAATGTTGTAACACTAGGGAATCAATTAACTTTTGTTTTAATTAAGGGCCTTAACTATGTACATGTGTTTTGAAAATGACTCGAATACTGCGTACCTACAAAACACCAATAGTGCAATACCGCGTAACTAGCTCTGGTAAATACTGCGTATCTACAACACCAATATTGCAATACCGTGTAACTAGCTCTGGTAAATACTGCGTATCTACAACACCAATATTGCAATACCGCGTAACTAGCTCTGGTAAATACTGCGTATCTACAACACCAATATTGCAATACCGCGTAACTAGCTCTGGTAAATACTGCGTATCTACAACACCAATATTGCAATACCGCGTTACTGGCACTGGTAAATACTGCGTATCTGCACAACAATCATAATTTTGAAACACTTCTGTGTTTTTATTAGTTCTTTTTTCTTTCTTAGATATTTTGTTTCGCTTTGACCAGTAGAGACTTTATACATCTCTACTATAGACTTATATAATTTAAAGTACCTATTTAACTTGGGGACCTTATACATCCCTTTTATAAATATATTATAAGTTAAGTAGAATTTAAGTATTGCTGTAAATTTATTTTATTCTGAAAAAAAAAATGACTTTTTGCCAAGTTTCTTGCGGCGCATTCTTCATGGCAATGATGGTCTTTTCGAATGCGCTGGTGAGTCGTTTTCAAAAAAGGTGTACTTTTTCTCTATTTCGTCTGTCTCCTTTAAAAAAAAATATGTTATAAATAATGCCGAGCCTATGGAATTAATTTGCTCGGTTAATAGTGTTATTGATACTTATGACAGATAGTGTAAATCACTTTTTGACTTAGATTATAATTATTTCTTAAAATATGCAGCAAAAAAGAAAATAGAAATTTAAGTGACGTTAAACAAAAGGTAAGGCTGTATTTATACTGCATAATGCTGTGTTTCACATCTGCATTTTTTACCCAAACTGCCAAAGAAAAGGATGGATCAGTTCAGTATTAATATCGTTGATGGTTTACCAGTTAATGAATAATAAATATAATAATATAACATCAAATTATTTGCCTTTATATTTATCACATGAAGTAAAACCCAAAATATGTCTAAATGATGAACTGACCTTTAGAAATCCTTTGTGTGTCTGTGTTACGAAGGAACAAATTTCTTTTGTGTTTATTTTGTGTTGCGTACACCTATTTTGAAAATGACTCTGGTAGCAAAAAAGGCATGTATAAGAGCCCTTGGCGGCCTGTTTGCAAAATAAACTTTTTTGTGTGTGCAGGTGTCGAACTTGAACCTGTACCGGTTAGGCGTGCGCAAGCGCCTCGGCGCGCGCATGATCGCGTCCAAGTTCGAGCCGCACGACAACTGGCTGCCGCCCGCGCACCGCGCTCCCCCCGCCGCGCACGCGCCCGTACGTACCTCTCGCTCTGTCTCGCTGTCTCACTCACACGCAGTCAGTCAAGGATATGCTTGACAGACGATTAACCTCGTCGTATGGATTGAGTCCAGTTGTCAGATGGAGAACAGAAAAAAAGAATTAACCCGAACTTTAAGTTCAAAAGACATAAGTTAACAAAAGAAAACATTTACCTTGCTGTTCCGCTATCACACATGCAAGATAAGTCTGTTTATGTGGGTGTATTCGTACTGAGCTGGCAACGTCGCATTTTTGGTGATTTTTTGCGATTATTTCACAGAAATGGAATGAAAGTTGCAAATGTGCGTCTGTAGTGCACTTCGTTTTTAGTGTATCAATGTGTCCAATGCAATGATTAATCCCGATGGACTTTTATTTTCGTATGAAAGGGATAAAATAATATATCTCGCTTAGTAAGAAAATAAAAGTCCATCACGATTAATCATTGCATCGAACACACTAAAACCGAAGTGCACTACAGACGCACATTTGAAACTTTCATTCAATTTCCGTGAAATAATCGTACAAAACACCAGAAATGCGACGTTGCCAGCTCAGTAGGGATGCACCCTAATAAGTGGCTCAACATTCCCAGTACGCGGCTGTGTTATGAATTTCTCAATTAAAAAAATTCGAACTTTAAATTTTATGGGACAAAATTATATAGACTTGTTTTGTCCGGCAGGTGGACTCGGAGGAGGCGTACAATAGTCCGGACCCTCCCCCGGCTAGCACAGGCTGCTTCATCCCCTACAACCTCATCACGCAGCACAGCATACCAGGTCTGTTTACTACACAATGCTTTGCATTGTTCTGGGGCCGTACCATGATGTCTTAATGCGTTTCAGTTTAGGTCCGCTCGCTGTCAGATTCATGCTAAAAGTGACAGCTAAAACTTGAACTGCGTTGGAATTAGGACGTCACGGTAAGGCCCCAGTATTGAGTGCATGAAAATTAATTAAGAAATTGAAATTATTTATTTCCCATGAACACGGATGTTACAGTTATTATTTGATTTCACCAATTTGTACTAAGAACTAATGATAAAGTTTTGTACAAATAATGCTTCACTATTATTCTATTCGTATAATTTATCATAATATTCAGTCAACGTTTTAAATAGTCTATTAATTAAGTAGGCTTTTTATTTTCATAGAAAATGCATTAATATTAGAGTCGTTTGAAAAAAAAAACATGTACATAGTTAAGGGCCTAAATTAAAATAAAAGTTAATTGATTCTCTTGTGTTACGACTTCTTGACCCTTATTGCAATGGAATAAAGGTGAAACGTTCGTGACACAAAAGAATCAATCAATTTTTGTTGTAATTAAGCCCTTAATTATGAATGGTTTTGTCTTCATTATAATTATAAATTTTAATATCATTTTATTCCAGATTCCTTTTATAATCAATATATTTTTTATATCCCGGTAATTGAATGTCATAAAGTCATAATTGACAACATTTCATATTTCTGAGCCTATAATTTCAATGGTTCTCTGTATTTTGTTTGAAAAGATGAACATGCTGACAGTTTAATTTTTTCGCTAGGGTTTGTATTTAATTTATTAATTTTTGCTTATTCTAAAAGGGCGTAACTCCGATACTATCACAGAATACACACTTATCCCTTTGTCTTTTCTCTATAGAAAAAAAAAACTGACGTTAATTTCAAATTGTCAATGTCAGGCCCTATTCTCCAATATTCGATTTTCGAGGTTCGCTTCGTGCTGTTCCGCTCATACTAATAGTAATTATCTTGAGAGTGAGACAGAAGGTATGCAACGAACTTCGAAAATATAATTTCAGAGTTGCCCCCCTTGTACTTTGAAGTTGTCAAAAATACAAAATTATGATCGCTTATTTTTTCTCGTGAAAAAAGCAAAGGCGGTTAACCCATCCTGCGGTAGTTTTGGTAAAATTAGGACATATTTTTAATTAATTTTTATTTTTTTATAATAAGCGATATTAAAATTATATAAACATATTGCAGTGATCAGGAGGCAAAATGCTTTCAAACCATATATACATTTTCAGGTGTTATAAAAATGAAATGTTGTCAATTAAATTTACATAATTTATGTGGATTGTTACTATTGCGTTTAAACTAGACTTATTTTTATGATCAAAAATTGTTAGGATACTTTAACATCAAAGAGGCAAAGGTTCATTTATTGTAACTAATTTCGTGTAAGTTTTGTTTTTTAGAAGAGTTTACTGTTATGTCAATCTGAACTACCAGCTAATTATATTCAATAAAAATCAATTAAAAGAGTTCTTACCCTTTTAGTATTAGCTTATTGCTCTACTATATTAACTTGCTAAACCTTTTTTTTTTATGTGTATAGGCAAACGAGCATAAAATGCATGAAAATGGAATTTTTCACATAAAATTACAATTAATTTTGTAGACAAGTCGATAGCGGACTGCGTGGAAGCCCTAATAGGCGCTTACTTGCTGGAGTGCGGGCCGCGGGGAGCCCTGCTGTTCATGTCGTGGCTCGGCATCCGGGTGCTGCCGCGGCACGACGTCGTCGTCACCGAGCCCGACGTTATACGGACGTTGGACGAGCAGAAGCAGGTAACTGACTACTGGCTCTTAAGATACAATACGTGGAGGAGCGGTGTTCTCTTAGCACGAGTATCTCGTATACTCAAAAAGAGGCACCAGCACAGACACTGTTGTTGTAATTTAAGTTACTGAATAAATATTTTTTCATTTTTCATTTTTTTTCACTGGGTGGGCCGGAAATTCTCTTTCTCTTTCTGTTTTTCTCTCTCTCAGCGAGTTTTTCAAACTTCGCGTAGTCGATTGCAGGCGTGCCAACGACAAGACGGAGGCCATTTGGATGATTTTGTTTTTAAAAATAAAATTGCATTTAACTGTGTTTAGATTAAATAGAAATATAGAATATTATTACAGAACAACACTTTGTATTTATACGTTGCGTTTGCAGAAGAAAGCCGCCCGCGAGGCGACGCGACGCGTCCGACACGACTCGTCGTCGGACGACGACGGGGACGACGCGCCGCCGCGCCCCGTCGGCTCGCTCGCGCCCCGACAGGACGCCCACGGGCGCTGGATACTGGTGAGCGCACACACACACACACCACACACACACAGCACACACACGACGGGGACGACGCGCCGCCGCGCCCCGTCGGCTCGCTCGCGCCCCGACAGGACGCCCACGGGCGCTGGATACTGGTGAGCGCACACACACACACACCACACACACACAGCACACACACGACGGGGACGACGCGCCGCCGCGCCCCGTCGGCTCGCTCGCGCCCCGACAGGACGCCCACGGGCGCTGGATACTGGTGAGCGCACACACACACACACCACACACACACAGCACACACACGACGGGGACGACGCGCCGCCGCGCCCCGTCGGCTCGCTCGCGCCCCGACAGGACGCCCACGGGCGCTGGATACTGGTGAGCGCACACACACACACACCACACACACACAGCACACACACGACGGGGACGACGCGCCGCCGCGCCCCGTCGGCTCGCTCGCGCCCCGACAGGACGCCCACGGGCGCTGGATACTGGTGAGCGCACACACACACACACACACACACACGCACGCACGCACGCACGCACGCACGCACGCACGCACGCACACACACACACACACACACAGCACACACTCCACACACACACACACACACACACAGCACACATACACATACACACAGAGAGAGAAGCATACTTAAATACACGCATACACTCTCTAAAGATTTAAATGAAGATTATAATTTGTTTTTAAGGTTCCGTACCTCAATTGGAAAAAAACCTTGAAGAATCACTTCGCATAAAGTTGAAATTGATACCAAATACTTGGTTCAATGAGTGAATGATAATACGTATGTGTGTATAACAAAATGATTAAATACAGGTTAAGGTTTATTTTTTTCTTGAATATTATGTACTACCAATCTCTGTCTGTTGCATGGTTTTCCCAGTCCGGCTCAAAAGTCTCCAAATCGTCCCGCCATCTCCTTTTCTGGTAAAGCCATGCAACAGGCAGAGATTGGTGGAAAGAGAATGGGGAGGCCTTTGCCCAGCAGTGGGACACCAAATAGGCTACTAAAAAAAAAAAAAAAAATTATGTACTAGCTGTTGCTTGTGACTTCGTCTGCAAAGAATTAGTTTATCGCTATCCCGCGGGAATTTTCCGGGATAAAAAGTAGCCTATGTGCTTGCTATTCCAGACTTTTCTCTATCTATGTGTCGCATCTGATCCAGATTTGTTGGGCCGTTCTGGCGTGATTGAGTAACAAACAAACACCCATCCATCCATCCATGCTTTCGCATTTATAATATTAGTTAGATTAGATTAGATTTGTTTACAAAATATTTGCCTTGTACGGAACCTCGCATTTGGCCGTCTATGTATGTCTGTCTGTTCGCCAGCCGATGTTCGGGGAGCTGAAGGCGCCGCCGTCACCGCTGCTGCGCTACATCGCCGACCCCGAAGGGGAACTGGAGCAAATGCTTTCCGGTCAGTAAGGCACATAAAATAATGATCGAAGATTAGGATCAGATATATAAAGTTTGGAATTTATAATTAGGTTAAAATACATAATGGATCAAAATATATAATGGTTGACCTGTGGCCTCTCAAGCAGAGGGTAGGGTTCGAATCCCAGGCTCGCGCCTCTTGAGTTTTTCGGAATTTATGTGCGAAATTACATTTGAAATTTACCATGAGCTTTTCGGTGAACGAAAACGTGAGGAAACCGGTACAATCCTAATAAGGCTTAGTTACCCTTCTGGGTTGGAAGGTCAGATGGCAGTCGCTTAAAAACTAGTGCCTACGCCAAATCTTGGGATTAGGTTGTCAAAGCGGACCCCAGGCTCACTGAGCCGTGGCAAATGCCGGGAAAAAACGCTAGGGAGATGATTATATTGTGTGAAATTATAGAAATGGAAGTTTTCAAATTTTTTTTTTTTAGGTTACGACGCGTTGGAGCGGACGCTTCAATATCGCTTCAAGGACAGGTCGCTGTTGCTGCAGGCGCTTACGCACGCCTCGCACCAGAGGAACAGGCTCACCGACTGCTACCAGAGGCTGGAGTTCCTCGGAGACGCCATCTTAGGTGAATATTGATAAACAACAGTGGGCTTATTGTCTAACTCGCTCGCAATCGCCATCGTGTTCATTTTGACAGTTCTTGTATGAATGTGACAGCTAGCTGATTCCGATGCCAATTGTCAGCCCATACACGAACTGTCAAAATGATTGATGATTTTCCATGAAATTTTGTTGAATCGTCGGTTTACAACTTAAACGATATTTTTTTCTGTTTTTTGATACATAACAGCACCCATTCATAGAATTAGCAACATTAATTTTTATTTATATAGATAGGTCCTCGGTGCTAGCAGTCAACGCCCCTCTTTGAGACGGACAGACAGAGAGAGAGATATATAGAGAGAGACATTTATTTACACACATACGATACATAAGGAAGAAATACAATTATACTTAAATTTTTAAAATTAAAAAAAAATATATCAGACAACAAAAAGTCCATAGAATGTTAGTATTACAATCTTAAAAACCTATGTTGGAACTACACAAAAATTAACATACATTTTTTTTATGCCATACACCTTATTCTAGTCCCCTGACATGGAGATCGGTAAAACGAGCGAGAACGCCAGAATCAAACCTCTCCGCTACCATTCTCAGGATGCTATTAGTATTTACCTGCTTACTTAAGAATAGTACCAGGCCAGGCTTTTACACCCCATTTTGAAAATCCCTGTGTAATACTGGCACTCCACTTGTGTTCGCGTTGCGCTATTGGCATCTTCGTCGCATACGCTAGAAACGATATTGTGCATCCCCTTCACTCACCCAAATCTAACTAATCTAATCTAATCTAATCTAACTAATATTATAAATGCGAAAGTATGGATGGATGGATAGATGGATGGATGGATGGATGGATGTTTGTTTGTTTGTTACTCAATCACGCCAGAACGGCCCAACAGATCTGGATGAAATTCGGCACATAGATAGAGAAAAGTCTGGAATAGCACATAGGCTACTTTTTATCCCGGAAAATTGCGTAGTTCCCGGGGGATAGCGATAAACGAATTCTTTGCAGACGAAGTCGCTGGCAACAGCTAGTATTAAAAATGCGAAAGTTTGGATGGCTGTATGGATGTTCGTTTGTTACTCAATCACGCCAGAACGGCTTAACGAATCTGGATGAAATTCGGCACATAGATAGAGCAGTATGTATTAGCATATAGGCTACTTTTTATTTCGGAAAATTACATAGTTCCCGCGGGATAGCGATAAATATGTCAAAGATCGTGGCTGCGTAAAGTTGCAACGTAAATAATGTTTACAGAATATAACTGATATAACTGAATATATTTTTACTAACAAATCTGGACCATTAATGTAAGTAGTCTGAAATAAAATTAATTTGAATTTGAATTTGAATTTTTATAACTACAAACATCAGTTCTTGAACCTAAAGTCGTCGCAATTTAAAAGGCCCGTTTTGACAGTTCACGCCCATGAAGTTCTAAATTTTTTACCAATCGAAATGTTCTGAAGGTAATTGCATTTTTCATTGATGGGTATCGCTCACTCAGCTAAGTGCTGTGCATAACGATTTTTTCATATTGTCCACAGACTATTAGTAATCGGTTAAGGAAAAAATAAATCGATCAATATAATTTTTTTTAAGGCTGACTCGCACTTGGCCCGTTTTATTTATTTTATTTAGACCACTTAATTACTGAATTTCACCAGCTGTGTAGTGATATTTACTGAAAATTATGACCTTGGAGCTCAAAGCCGTAAACAATGGCAGCACTGATTTCTATAAAATGGCTCGTCTTCATCATCTGAAGAAAATGATTGACTGATGATTCACTTTT
The DNA here is from genome assembly GCA_963854515.1 of Pandemis heparana. Taxonomy (NCBI): domain Eukaryota; kingdom Metazoa; phylum Arthropoda; class Insecta; order Lepidoptera; family Tortricidae; genus Pandemis; species Pandemis heparana. The sequence goes on from OY978033.1 coordinate 4,601,489, forward strand.
TCTCGTTTTTTTTTTGTGATTGAGTGAATGTTATTGAAATCAAAATATTAAGTGAAAGAAAATTGACTTTTCGTAACATTGTATCATTTCAAAATACCTATAATATCAATTTAAGTTAAATTTTCTAATCAGAACTTTAATCCAATGCACTTAACAATACATATTCAAATCGATCAAATACTCATGCAAACTTGAATCGATTTATCGTGAGTATCGAGTACCGAGTCATATGGTTACATCACTTGTTACGTCGGGAAGACAAATGTCAAAACGGGCCTTTTATTTTGCGACGACTTTAATTCTACGCGGGCGAAGTCGCGAGCAGAAGCTAGTATTTGAATAAATACGACAAGTGGAGTGCCAGTATTACAGTATAATGTTTCCGTTCAGATTACCTGATAACCCGTCACCTGTACGAGGACCCGCGGCGGCACTCGCCGGGCGCGCTCACCGACCTGCGCTCCGCCCTCGTCAACAACACCATATTCGCCACGCTCGCCGCCAGGCACGGCCTGCACAAGTAAGCTCGTCCATCATCATCATCATCATCATCATTTTTAGGGTTAATTACAACACACCGGATAACTCACGTATAAAAGCCGAAGGATTGCTCCGACAATTGTTTCGGACTATTTCGTAGCCCTTCATCAGAGAGCGCTCGCCCCGGCGGCAGCGAAACGAACACTGCGCGCCAACGCTCTGCTCGCGCGGCTACTCGGCGCAGCTGACATCGGCGCACAACTACCCTCATTTTTATTATAGTCCAAAGTAGGGCAGCACACAACACTGATCACGTCACTTTACTCACTTCACTCGTCACTTGTCATTTTTAGGGTTCCGTACCTCAAAAGGAAAAAACGGAACCCTTATAGGATCACTTTGTTGTCCGTCCGTCCGTCCTATGGTATGCATGTATTAGCGTGATTTTAGGCATAGTGAAAGGTCGCTAGCCGTATCGCCTATAACATGATTCCTAAGATTTTCGCCCATTCTCTCAGAATCAGAATCAGAAAAATGTTTATTGTAGAACATAGGTAGGCTGTAACGCGCGTGCGGCGACGCCGGTCGCGCCAGCCTGACTGAGTAGCCGCTAGTGATGGGCCGACTACGGCTTTTGCCTACTACCCGACTATAGTCTGGCAGCTAAACCACTGCAGCCAGATGACACTTCCAAATGTCATTTTACGAAATAATGATACCACATTTATTTCACTAGTGCTCGACTAAGGTCACGTAATGAATGATTTGATTATTGAACGAACGAAATATTTTATGAATGTCACATTCGTAGTTTAGTATATTTCAAAATAAGCGCGATACTTTTGAGGCATTCAAGGTTCATATTAACATAGTAGATAAAATGTGCGATGACTTTGTAATACACGTAAATAGTGACAGCAGCAGTGAAACTAATTCGGAATAATTTAAGTTTTTAGGTAAAAGTACAAAGGTAGAAAAAAATATTAATGTGATAATTGTTGTTTTATTTATGGGAAAATGGGGAATGGGTTGAAAACTGGTAACTGATTTGACATGCTTCCGTACATTTCCAAATCGCGCTCTTACACTACTAACTAGAAAACATCCAAAAAAACCTTATTGAACAAACCATTTTATTAAAATACGCTTTGAAAATTCTCATTTATAATGCAAATTAATTTCATTACATCGTTCATTCTTTCATTCACTCACTAAGTCACATCACTATTTAATATTTGCCAAAAACTGACAACACTGAAAGTGTCATCTGGCTGCAGTGGTTTATCTGCCAGACTATAGTCGGTTCCAAAAATGCTGAATAGTCAGCCGACTATTCAGCATTGCCGATCATACGTGCGTTCGTCAACTCGCTTTATTCCTGCAGCCGTCCCGATAAATTTGTCCGCCTTCAGCTAATTGACAGCACTCGCGCATACTTGTGGGTCGAATGTAACTCATTTTGCTACATTTTGATTTTAACTTACCATGTTTTTGCAAAATTTTCTAAGTAATTTTTTACCTTGCTTACAATCATTGCTTTAAAAGACATTTGATAAAGTCAACGTGGTTTCATATATGCGCCCTTTTTTTAAAAAAAAGTAACAACCGACTTACCTAGTCGTCATTTTTTGCCGACTATTCGCCGACTACAAATAATGCCGAATAGTCGGTTTCACCGACCAGTCGGCAAGTAGTCGGCCCATCTCTAGTAGCCGCTTAGCGGGTACTCTAATATCGCGACCTTGAGTCCGGCCGGAGCGGGAGTTTCCGTTCTACTATGTTCTTATTTATTCTTATGACAGGGGTAAGCAGAGACGCTAAGCGAGGCCTGTAGGTCTTGTTACTCAAAGCCAAGGCTTTGTCTGCCGTAAGGTATAAAAATGTAACTACATACATACTGTCACGCCTCTTTCCCACAGGGGTAGGCAGAGACTACTTTGTTCCACTTGCTGGTGTGAAAGAAGATATAGTGACTAGGATGGAAAAGAGTATGCTTAGTTGGTTTGGTCACGTAGAGAGAACGGATGGCCTAGGCGGACGTTCCGTGATCAAATTGGGGACGTTTTGGAAAAAGGTCAGGTCAAGAGTACCCGAAACCGACGAGCATGTATGAAGAGATTGATGAATGTGGATGAAGCGAAAGTGCTATGTCAGAATCGTAGCAAAATGTAATTAGTAATTATTTTATGTATAATCTTTTTTTCTAGGTACTTTCGTCACATGTCGCCCGGTTTGAACGAAGTGTTGACGAGATACGTCAAAATACAGGAGGAGAACGGACACTCGATAAGCGAAGAGGTAACGTTTAATTAACTTTTTATTTACTTTTTTTAAAAAATATTTTTCCCTTTCAAAGAACACAAAATATTCACCTTGCTACTCCGCTACTTACGTGCAAGATAGCCAAGATTGTGCGAAATATATATATCTTTTCTTGCATGCAAAACGTATATATTTCGCACAAGCTTGGTTATCTTGCACGTAAGTAGCGGAGTAGCAAGGTAAATATTTTGTGTTCATTGAAATGGACCTCCGCATAGTAACGTCTGATTCAATAAAAAAAATCCCTTTGTTATCTTTAGCCTTAAGTTTGTTATTTGTGACTTTTTTTTCAAGTTTCTTTTTTCGTGGGAATATTATTGAGTGCTTTATCAGCGCAACCAATACGCAATATAATCTCCAAAAAGCACGATATACAAGAAATAAAACCGAGCAAAGCTCTACTAAGGACTAATGTTTTATGGGTCGTTGTTTGCCGGCAGCACTACTTGATCCACGAGGACGAGATGGAGCAAGCCGAAGACGTGGAAGTGCCGAAAGCGCTCGGGGACCTGTTCGAGTCCGTCGCCGGCGCCATCTTCCTCGACTCAGGTAACGCCAGACCCAGGAACAATAGTTATTTGTTATGGTGCAACATGGTAAACTTCTACATTAATGTCCTAAATTTTAGTTGGCAAATGTTTCCAAACATTGGTCGATGTGTCATTTTGGTACAAATTCCAAAATGCATAGAATGTTGAAATGTAACTGTCAAGATGTACAAATAGTTTGTGCCACCCCACCAGGTCATTTTGTTACTTTGGTACTTTGTTACAGCTAGAGTTTTTATCTATTTAATCGACTCAGAGAGAGCTTTCTGTACGTTAGTAGTATTAGTTATTCTGTGGTTGTGGCAGGCATGTCGCTGGCCGCCGTGTGGAACTCCTACGTGCTGCTGATGGGGGCCGAGCTGGAGGCGTTCAGCGCGGCCGCGCCCAAGTCGCCCGTGCGGGAGCTGCTGGAGGCGGAGCCCGACACCGCCAAGTTCGGGTGAGTTGCTACTGGCACTACAGCTGGAAGCGTTCAGCGCGGCCGCGCCAAAGTCGCCCGTGCGGGAGCTGCTGGAGGCGGAACCCGACACCGCCAAGTTCGGGTGAGTTGCTACTGGCACTACAGCTGGAGGCGTTCAGCGCGGCCGCGCCCAAGTCGCCCGTGCGGGAGCTGCTGGAGGCGGAACCCGACACCGCCAAGTTCGGGTGAGTTGCTACTGGCACTACAGCTGGAGGCGTTCAGCGCGGCCGCGCCCAAGTCGCCCGTGCGGGAGCTGCTGGAGGCGGAGCCCGACACCGCCAAGTTCGGGTGAGTTGCTACTGGCACTACAGCTGGAAGCGTTCAGCGCGGCCGCGCCAAAGTCGCCCGTGCGGGAGCTGCTGGAGGCGGAACCCGACACCGCCAAGTTCGGGTGAGTTGCTACTGGCACTACAGCTGGAGGCGTTCAGCGCGGCCGCGCCCAAGTCGCCCGTGCGGGAGCTGCTGGAGGCGGAACCCGACACCGCCAAGTTCGGGTGAGTTGCTACTGGCACTACAGCTGGAGGCGTTCAGCGCGGCCGCGCCCAAGTCGCCCGTGCGGGAGCTGCTGGAGGCGGAGCCCGACACCGCCAAGTTCGGGTGAGTTGCTACTGGCACTACAGCTGGAAGCGTTCAGCGCGGCCGCGCCAAAGTCGCCCGTGCGGGAGCTGCTGGAGGCGGAACCCGACACCGCCAAGTTCGGGTGAGTTGCTACTGGCACTACAGCTGGAGGCGTTCAGCGCGGCCGCGCCCAAGTCGCCCGTGCGGGAGCTGCTGGAGGCGGAACCCGACACCGCCAAGTTCGGGTGAGTTGCTACTGGCACTACAGCTGGAGGCGTTCAGTTTGATCAACTTCAATCGGTTCACGAATTGAATGACAATCGCTAATGAGAACACATTTTCAATAAAAGTTGATCAATAACAAAAAGTTGATTCCCTCTCAACTTTTGGTGCGAGTCGGTTCATTTTGATGACGTCACCGTGCAATTAACGACTTGTCGAACGTGAGAAGGATCCGTTCGAGTTAAAACGATTTTTATTTGTCGTGGCAATATTGTTTGCTGTCAAAAGTGAATGCGTACGGTCAAAATCATATTTCTAATTTCGCGGATACAATGTTCGCACGATATTGTTTGACGCCATTTTGAAGCAACTGCCCGTTCCCGATTATCGGTGCGACTGTGAGAGCGCAATTCGTATCAATTTTTCTGGATCGATTAAAAGTTGATCAACTAAAATCGCCTCGTGAGAACCGCGCATAACAGTTACTATTGTTTCCGTACAGCAAGCCGGAGCGTCTGGCGGACGGGCGGCGCGTGCGCGTGTGCGTGGAGGTGTTCGGGCGCGGCGCCTTCAAGGGCGTCGGCCGCAACTACCGTATCGCCAAAGGCACGGCCGCGCGCTGCGCCCTCAGGCACCTCAAGCAGACCAAGCGCTGACAACATAGCTAAAAGTATAGTACAAGTGGCATGTGAACGAGGGGTCTGTATTTTGTCCCATAAAATTGAAGGCATAAGAATAAATAAGAACATTGCAGCAGTGCTTGCACTGCTGTGTTCCGGTGTGGCGAGTAAGACAGCCGGGGAAATTACGAGCACAAGAGGCATTTCATCTTAGCCCTCTAAGTTGGTAACGCATCTGCGATCCCTCCGGGGTTACGGGTGTCTATGGGCAGTGGTGATCACTTACCATCAGGTGACCCACTTGCTCGTTTGCCTTCCTGTTCATATAAAAAAAACATTGTAGAACGGAAACTCCCGCTCCGGCCTCAAGGTCACGATATTAGAGTACCCGCTAAGCGGCTACTCAGTCAGGATGTTACGCCGCACGCGCGTTTGGCTGTTTGCGCGTTCCATACCTTCATCTTGGAAACAAATAACGTACCTAATGATTTATAAATCTCATATTTTGTAAAACTAGAATAAAATAATGATTTCAAAGTAAATAAAAACTTATATTTTGGCGATGTTATCTTTAGACGTAAGTAATATTTAACAGTAAGCAACCCTAGCAACACGCCTGGACGACAGAGGGGTGTAACGACGTGAGGGGGGAAGTAGGTATATAAGGCGTTTTGGACGCGGTCAAAAGAGATTCCGTTCTGCTCTGTTATTATTTATTCTTATGTCAATAGTTATTTGTGTCACAAGGGAGCAAAATGATGTATTTACGGCGAGGGCGTTACATTGAATCCAGAATGTAGCGAAGAATTCTAAAGTATAATCCAGAGCGTAATGAGGAATTCAAGTGTTAACGCCCAAGATGAAAATAATTTTGCTCCCGAGTGGTTCATACAACTTTTCGCACAGAACATTAAAAAAACTTGAAAAAAGAATTCTAAATATAATTAAAGAGCTACCAGCATAGAAAATGGCGTGGTTTTACAATTATCAACTTAAAAAAATTGCATTTGTAAAAAGACACTTAGAAAAGCCTTGAACAGAAAAGTAGCACTTTGAGCCCTCTCGACAGGGAGCAGAGCTTACTTTAGCTTAAGAGGTGTGAAATAGTTATTTGTTTATACAGTACAGGGGCCTTACCCTTACGATAAACAACTAGACTCCCAATCGCAAACAAAAGTGCCTCAAGAAACGTCCGAGCGGCGTTGTCTATGTGTTGTGTGTGTCAACACATCAACTTACACAGATAACATTAACATATTCCTTCAAATTAACACCTTATTTCGTGGCAGTAATTTTTAATGTCAATTGCATACGATCGTGAGAAGTAATAACACGACGCCACGCGCTAGAAACCTGTCTGTCTCTTTTTCTCAAGCGTTTGAGATTACGGTGCGAAAGAGACATGTACATTGTTATCGAAGCGCGGTCGAAACACGACTGAACCAAAACTCTGCACAATAGACGCGTCGTGCAGACTTTTGCTTCCGACAGTTTTTGACCGTGATTGGGAATCTAGTTGTTTATCGTAAGTCAATGCTGACAACAGAACAAAGAGACAATAAAAGAGCGATAACGATAAGTCACATTCGCTATTGGTGTCACTAAATTCTCACATCGACAATTTACTCCTATTAATTTAGTTCACTCCGTTAACCAGTTAATCCAATTAACGTTATTTAACCGGTTTTCTGAACGATATTAACATTATTAACCGGTTTCAACATGAAACTACCGTGAGACTCACACATAATTACAACACACCACAAAAAGCATGAAGGCATGAAGGGCTACGGAATAGTCCGAAACAATTGTCGGAGCAATCCTTCGGCTTTTATACGTGAGTTATCCGTTGTGTTGTAATTATTATTAACCGGTATTTCAAAACTGGTTCCGATCCCTGATTTTAATTAGGTATACCTACTTTTTTATGGCAGGGGGAGATTGTACTGTTATATTATAATATAATTTGGTTCTATATATTTGCCCGAATTAAATTTTTTGCCATAATGATCATTTGCCATAACTCTTTTTTTCTCTTTAAATGTTAATTGTTCAGGATTGTTATAAAACAAATCTAACCTAACCTATAGAGTTCTACAGGATTGCCATTACAATGCTCCTGAAAAAATTACGATTTCAGAGAAAAAAAGAGTTATGGCAAATGATCATTATGGCAAACATTACAATTATAGCACATGAAATTCGGGCAAATGAAAGGTTTCGATAGAATTTAAGGCGATAGATTGTAATAAGTATGTGATTACTTATAACAAAAATTCCAATTCACTTACAAATAGGTTTTATTTATAACTGGTTTCCTATGACTGGATCACTTTGTTATCCCGCGTGCGATTCGAAGTATGATTTTATGATTATACCGCGGGAACTGCAATATTCCGGGATAAATACTACCTCCATACCAAATTGCATCTACGGTTCAACGGTTTAAGCGTGAAAAGGTGACTGACACACTTTCGTATTTATAATAGAAATAGATTAATAAGGAAAACAGTTAAAAGATTTTTTTTAAACTCTGTAATTGCACAAAAGCGGATATTATGAAATTGTTTTGAGTTAATTAAGATAGTTTTAAGAGAAATGTTCCATTAGTGTGTTTATAAGGATTTATGTATAAATGATAAGTATTTTAAATTTTGTACCCGTATGTGTGCCCTGAATAAATTTTGACACTAAAAATAATGTTTTTTTTAACCTGCAAAGATAAGTCTTACTAATACTAGTCTTAGGTCAATTGTTACTAACATTCTATGGATCAGTCTGGTCTGAAATAAAGTTTTTTTTTTGTATAAGTAAGGCGACGTGACAATGACAAAGCTCTTGAAGCGACTTTGAGAACAGTTTGCGGGGCACACTTTATCGCTATCCCGCGGGAACTATGCAATTTTCCAGGATAAAAAGTAGCTTATGTTTTAATTTAGGGTACCAGCTATATCCGTTCCAAATTTTCTCCAAATCCATCTAGTCGTTTCAGCGTGAAGAAGGAATAAACATACATACTCACTCACATCTTCACAAACTCTCGCATTTAGTATTAATAGGATCTTGAACAAAAATTATAATAATTATTATTTACTAGCTGCTGCCAGCGACTTCGTCTGCAAAAAATTCGTTGATCGCTATCCTGCGAGAATTTTCCGGGATAAAAAGTAGCCTATGTGCTATTCCAGACTTTTCTCTATCGATGTGCCGAATTTCATCCAGATCCGTTGGGCCGTTCTGGCGTGATTGAGTAACAAACAAACATCCATCCATCCATCCATACTTTCGCATTTATAATATTAGTTAGATGGCAGCTTCGATGTGTCCTCGATGACGACTATACCTAACTTGCTACAGACCGACCGCTTAACCACAGTATATATATATAAGCTAAAGCAGTAGGGAAGATAGGCTTAGGTACTTTTTGAAATAAGTACCTACGCTCCAATAAAGCGTTAGGGTTGTCGATTAAATTATTACTTACTGAAAAATACTTTCGCCTACTACGTCACGTTCGGAAAGCTCTGTTATTAAATTTTATTGTATAAAAAATTCTCATCCGCATGAATAGCTTTCTTAAATAAACTATTGGGAAACATAGACACGGCACTATAAAACTGTTTTTTTTAGTTCATTGTAAATGAATAAAGCTAATTTGCAATTTATGTTTATTTCGGTTTTGAAGAAGCCGAGTTCAAGCAGCCGTACACTGCGCAATACGCTCTTGATATATTTAAAACGAAAAATCGGCCGCTTGTCTCAATGCGCCACGCGCGACTGACAGCACCGCGAGATCCGCTTAGGGCGTTCGTTTCGACCGTTTTGTTCGTAGATTCCCTACTGCTTTAGCTTTATATATACTATGGCTTAACTGAAGTCCTCGCCCGCGCGGGGTAGGGCGACAAAGGGGACCGAGAGAGATGCGCCTGCCGCCCGCACAGAGAGACCCCCGCGGTCGCCTACCCCGCGCCCCGCAGCCGCGCCCGCGAAGACTCAGTTAAGCGATCGGTCTATAGCAAGATTGTCTATTAATAATAATAAATTATCGACATGTTACCATGATAGTAACTGACTTTTTGGATGACTCACCACTTGGTTTGGATACTAGGTATGCTTAGGATAAAAGCCGTGGTAGCCTAGTGGTTTGACCTGTGGCCTCTCAAGCAGAGCGTCGTGGGTTCAAATCCCGGGCTCGCACCTCTGAGTTTTTCGGAATTTATGTGCGAAAATTACATTTGAAATTTGATGAGCTTTTCGGTGAAGGAAAACATCGTGAGGAAACCTGCACACATCTGCGAAGAAATTCAATGGTGTGTGTTAAGTTCCCAATCCGCACTGGGCGCGCGTGGGAACTATAGCCCAAACCCTCCAATACACGGAGGAGGCCTATGCCATGAGGCACGCCGAATTACGCGACAATATAATTAAAAAAAAACTACAACAACAAAAACTTGTTCTTACTGAAATTGTAGCGAATTCGGAATAAAAAGGCTATAAAAAAAAATAGGATTGCCAAACGTCCCGTATATACGGGACTGTCACCGTATTTGAGTATCATGTCCCGTATTGTTACGTGTTCCGTATTTGTCCCGTTTTATCAATATTTCAAGTACTAAAGGCTCGAAGCCGGTGGCAGACGAGACGCGCGGGGGGTGCGCGGTTGCGGGGAGAGGTGAGGGAGGGGCGGTGCGGGGCACTCGGTCACTCGGTCATCTATCAATTCAATAAGTCCCGTATCAGTTCTCAACAATTATGGCAACCCTAGGTATACTCCGTATACTACAATTTGCCCAGATTTCTGACGTCACAAACTCATTAAGATAAGCATTATTGACGTTGAAATGCATGCGTAATTATTTCACAAACGGACTTGGAGATAATATCGCAATTATCCCACCCCTTTATTATCTAAAATAAACAAAACAAATCATCACCCCGACACCGAAAACCACTATAATACAACAGATAATATAATTCAATTACGATTTACAGCCATAAAGCATTTACTACAGGAGACGGCTTCTCCCTTTGCCCATATGACAGAAAAAACCATATTGGTAGGTATTTTATTGCAGCGTTACTTTGCGAAGATCCATTTCAATGAATACAAAATAATAAATAAATAAATATCGTGGGACAAATTTCACAAATTGACCCGGTCCCAAACTAAGCAAAGCTTGTACCTACTAGGTATGCGTACCAGGCAACGCGTAAACATACTTATATAATGTAGATACAACATCCATGACTCGGGCATTGGGCTTAGGGACATTCGTATTCATCATACAAATGTCTGCCCCTGCCGGGATTCGAACCCGGGACCTCAAGCTTCATAGTCAGAGTCACTAACCACTAGGCTATCCGGTTGTCAAAACATTAACCTTGCTACTCCGCTACTCAAGCGTCGCTTAATGTTTTATGTTTTTTGTTCACATTGGTATTTTTAAGGATTCATAACTACAACAAAAAGAAAAAGGATCCCTTATAAGTAGAATCATTTTGTTGTCCCTCTATCTGTCAAGACGCTTTTTGTCGAAAATGCGTACAGTTATCAAGTTGAAATTAATTTGAAACACTTAGAGCTATGGTTTCTTATAAGCAACCGTAAAGTTTCATCCACAAGATCAAAAGAAGAACCTTTTGAGGTCGTGTTTGTGCAATCCAAACCATTAACCACGACCAAATAAAATCACGGAGTCCTGTGCTTTTAAAAGCAATGGCGTAACTTAGGGTGGCAGGGCTGGTAAAATGCCAGGGGCCCCCAGCTCTACGGGGCCCCGAACTGGCTTGGCCTTGAGCACAGAAGGGAAGATGATGCACTTCTTTATAGTGAGGATGGGATCCATCTGATGAATTTGCCGCGGGCCCCTGACGTTGTTACGGCACTGATTAAAAGACACTTTAGTTAGCTGTACGCACACAAAGCAACTTCAGTGCCCGGCCATAAAGGATGCTCTTCGGTCTTTGGAAAGAGACAGTTGGCGTCTCGTAAGTTAGAGCGAGACAACGCTCTACAAAGCCGAAATTAGCCAAGAACACCGATGTGCAATCTCTGAGAGACGCTCGCTTTTAAACTAACCTCACTGCGGTTCGTAGAACTCCATCGTGATTTTCTATTTGGTCTGATGCAAAGATAAACTAAAGACAACTCCAGTGATGGGTGCTGTGAGTACCGACGTCAAAAACCACTCGAAACAATATAAATATAACAGATAATATAACTCAATTATAACACAATCAAATCAACTCGTCTTAATGTTATTACAAACTTTACAAACAAAACTGAACCACATTTCAAAAAGCATACGTCTCAAACTCTATTGAAAAACGTAACCAGAGAAAAAAAACAATGAAACATTTTCGGGTAGACGCAACTTGTGTCTTAACGGCACACGCATAGAGTCAATATTCCTTCTGCATCTTTAGTGCAGTTACAACAATTTTATTCTGAGATAACCGGATTCCATTCACTAAATTGATCTTGACTTTTTCATACAAATTTCAACTTTATCCCAACGACTTTAGATGCAAAGTTTCTTAGAATGAATATATCCAGTTATCTCAAAGTTAATACAAGTGAAATGCAATCCTGTTACAAAGCACTTAGGGTTGAATTTGTTTTGAAGAGTTGATGTGATTAGTATAGGGTGGTTCCGACCAATAGAATACGGTTAGGTAGTAGGCGGAGCTTAGAAGGCTCATGGGTGAAAAGTCTTAAGTGAATATTTAAAGTTCTTAAAAAGCTCTCTTATTTTTTACAATTTCTAAAATTATTTGAGTCATGTATACATTTTTTTTATAAAACTAACTAGGTAGGTACTAATTAGGTAAATGGAAAATCGAACTTCTCTCGTTTTTTTGTGAAACTGAATTCGATGATTGACAGGTCTTAGACAGCTAAGAATTCATATACCTACACCTAAATGTTATCAAAGTCGGTTTAGTAGGTAGGTATAGGTAAGGGTGCGACCAAACCGCCGCGTATACGCAGTGACGTGTCGTATGCGTCACGTTTTCTCACCGTTTCTTCATACATTTTGTTGCGATTCCGTAAAGTCACCGTTTTTTAAGCGGCGGTGTGGTCGCACCCTCATTCTTGTTCAATGTCGATCAATGATTCTATTTTTTTGGTTTGTCTGTTTGCTTCAAATCTTGCAAACAAAATTAAACCCACTACTAGTAATTTTTGGTACGAGTAGGTTACTCATCAAGTTAAGTATCATTTTCAAAAAGCCTACCTACGTATAAAAAAAACCTGTTCTTGATCTGTCTCCAATCCTGTAGCGAACTAAGCCATAAAGTTAATCTAAAAGAAAAATTAAAAACAAAGCCAGCTCCAAAATGGCGCTTAGCTCTTTTAACCGGCACACATCCCAATACCCTCTTATCTTAGCCACTCCCTCATCCCGCTCGAAACTCCGACTGTGCCCAAAAAAGAACCCAGTCAACGTTCGCGCGCTTTCAGAGTTGTCAACGTGACAGCTGACGTTGAGCGACCTTTAAACAAATAAAATAAACATTCCCGCTATTTACTTCTTTTCTGTAAACAAAAGTGATTTAAATAATTAATTTATTAACCTAAAAAGTGCCTGGGATTTCATTTATTGATACAATTTGAATTCAAATTAATTTAAAGTGATTATTGCGCAATTGTAGTTACGTTTTGCGGATATGAAATTTAAAAAATTAGTAGTGATGTGATGTGGTTTTTGTGATTCGGGACTCGATGATTTTTTAACCAACGAATAATTGATAAGGTAACTTTTTAAAATTCAGTAGGTAAATAAGTTAAGTACTTTCATCATCAATAATATCGGACAAAACCATAATAAATAAATAGGTATCTACTTCACTGTTCACTGCAGTGGAAGGAAAAAAGCACTGAAAAACGTGTGAAATACATCTGAATCTGCCACAGCATTTTTTTTATACAGATAAATAAGGTTTTTGTTTCCCATTCCACTTCAGTAAACGCACACAAATCACGCTGACCGTGGCCCTAAGGTCTTGTTACCCTGTCTACCCCATAAGGGAAGGGACCAACGTAATTAATATGCATGTCAAATAGAGTAACAAACGAGCAAGTGGGCCAGAGGCGTCTCTAGCCCTTGTGGCGCCCGTGTGCAGCCAGTCCCCTGGCGCCATAACACGGGCGCAGGGTCTTTGAGAGCGCCGGCGCCGCGAGCGACGCATCTTTGGAGGTGTCGCATTAGAGGGCGCTCGGCGCCCCCTTAGACCCGGCGCCCGTGTGCGCCGCACACCCTGCACCATAGGTAAAGACGCCTCTGAGTGGGTCTCCTGATGGCAAGGATCACCACCAAATCTTAGAACGAATGGAAATAGATCTTCAATTGGAACTAGACATTTTAATGCTAGGTATTTTAAACTGGCTTCTTTGGACATTTGAGTTCCGTATAATTCCGAGGCATAGGTACCTGCCTACTTACCTATCTAGCCTACCTAAACTACTGTAGGTATCTAGCGTGCTACCTAAGAATTGATAGGTATTGATGCGGTTTTCATTAATAAAATTCACGAGGAAGATTCAAGTACAAAATTTGTGCAGGTTTTGTTCGAATTGGTTGAAATTTTATTGAATCAGGCGTTACTATGCGCAGGAACATTAAATTAAAAAAAATTAAAACCCCAACGCGTTAGTCGAGTAAAAAAATATTTAATTTTAAACCAAAAAAAGCCTTACGTTATTTTGGAAAAGAACTGATAGTTTTCAAATTACTGAACCGATTTTTACCGAACATGGCTACGAACCAAGGAAATTGGCTCTCGAATGAAAACAACCGCATCCAAATTGGTCCATCAGCTTGAGAGCTATTAACACATAGGGTCAGAAAGAGACTTCCGCTTGTTTATTGTAACTTATATCTTTATGAAATAGGGCCCTGCTGGAATATTCCAGAAAAAATCTGAGAGAGCTTATTTATACATGACACTCGCTGAAAAAACATTGCTATCAAAATCTTGTAACAGAATATAAAACCCAAACCGTCTAAATCGGTGACGGGATGTTTTTTCATCCCATAAATGATAACAAACGTGGACATATTGTCCCGTGTAACGTAAACATTATGGAATTTGATAGAACGTGTGCCCCACGTGTGGGTAACGTGGTTATAGCCTCGTAAAGATACGATAATAATATACAATATTTGGGTTCATGGTTTTGTCCTTTAGATAGTTCTTCTTCTTAAACTTAAGAACAGAGCTAAGGCTCTTATACATACATATCGTCACGCCTCTTTCCCAAAGGGGTAGGCAGAGACTACTTTGTTCCACTTGCTACGATCCTGACATACCTCTTTGGCTCTTATCGGTGCAGCAATTTCCATGTGGTCCTTTCCAGGGCCTTTTTTTTGACTTCCTGATACGACACGACTTTTACTCTCTTTCACCTGGTCCATAAATGTTCTTGGCCTTCCTCTCTCCCTCTCTCTTCCGCTTCCCTTCAACCTTTCCTTCAATTATGATCTTAATTCGTCGTGTTTTTAGATAGGTTACACCTTTTAAATTGTGTCCCGCACTGGGTGTTATAAAGTACTAGTTGCCCACGATTTGCGTCTGCAAAGAATTCATTTATCGCTACTACGCAATCACTTCACTATCACTACATAGTATAAAACAAAGTCGCTTTCTCTGTCCCTATGTCCCTATGTCCTCTTGTATGTAAAACTACGCAACGGATTTTGATGCGGTTTTTTTTAATAAATAAAGTGAATCAAGGTTAATATGTATAATACATGCATAATATACGGTGCGAAGCCGGGGCGGGTTGCTAGTTCCGGCTTAAAAAGTAGCCTGTGTTATTCCAGACTAAATCTATCCGCCCGACCGACGAGGATGTATGGCGAGATAAAGATTAGATAACAAGATAAAAGATGATTTATTGCCACAAACAACAATTAAAAAAACAGTTAAGTATATTTAGTAAAGTACAAGCTTAACCTCATTTTTACTACATTATAATATTAATTTAATGTGAAAGAAACATAAAACAAACGTGGCAAAGGTGATGTAGGTATTCAGCTCTAGCTCGCACAGGAGCCTCCAACTGACACAGCGCTAATTTTCAGTACACCCCCCATAATACATCACTGTTGTAAAATTGTAGGGTTATCTATAGAGAGATTGATGAATGTGGCTGAAGCGAAAGAGAAGAGGTACCTATGTCGGATCGTAGGCAAATGTAGCAAGTGGAACAAAGTAGTCATAAAAATCTTACCAGCAGGCAATAGGTGCGCGCCAGCCGCAACAGCCTCCTGAATGTTATAGCCGATAGACTTGACAGCCGGCTCATCTTGCGCGGACTGGGGTACACGCAATTGTGGCCACCTATACTTAACTTTACTTGAAATTAATTTAGTCAAATCATACCTATTGTTCACATAATTCGAAATTCAAAATTGTTAATAATAATAATATGCAATTTATCTCAATTATTTAATATCGACTAACACTAGCTTCTTAGACCAGGGATGTCAGACTGCCACTCAGAAATCCTTGTGCCGAGCTGGCTGAAAGCTGGTACTAAGAACAAAAAACTAGTACCGCTATGCTCCGCTGCGTCGCTGCTACAAACTGTGTCGGAAATTGCATCCTATCCTAGTGAAAAAATTAAATAATTTCACGTTTATTGCGTTGAAAAAAAAAAAAACTTTACCTTGTGGGATAGGACCCTTAGAACGTAAGCGTTGCACGTTACCACCGCGCCACCTAGCATCTCGTAAGTCAATTCACGAAAAATGGTAAGCATTTATCGAGACTGCTGCTATAATAAAGTTTTATATCATAAAGGAAATCTGATTGGAATAATTTTTTTTATTTGCATCTCTGAAATTTGTCGGTTTTCTGTATTATCGGTGTATTTTTGTCGGTCAACGGCCAATCTTGGTATTTTTGCATACAAGGACCGAGTAGTCTTGGTACATGGTACGTGACACTAAAAACTGGTATGTTTACCAAGAAGTTGGTACGTCTGACATCCCTGTCTTAGACACGGATACTAACATAATATAATTATGGATCATGGTTATCTGAAATAAAAACATTTTATTTTATTTATTTTATTAATAAACCGAACAAAAGAGAGTTTTTCCACTTTGAGGTTGACGAATACCATGCCTTCCGTGTACACAATTCAATGATCCATTAAAGCTTAAATTACTCGTCCTATACTCCTCCAACCTGCATGTGACCATGAAATATTTTACAAGTTACAAAAGTTCAAAGCCCGCACTTAAACCACATAATCACGGGAGTCGCCTCTAGTTCCGCAATGTATTTTTAAACCCCGATGTAAAAAGAGGGTAGTTATAAATTTGAGGTCGATGTGTGTGCTTCTGTCTGTCTGTGGCATCATAGCTCTCGAGCCATCGGACCGATTTCGATGCTGTTTCTTTCATTCGATAGCCAGTTTCCTTGTGGTGGTTTTTAGCTATGTTTGGTAAAAATCGGTTCAGCAGTTTGAAGAATATCAGCTCTTTATTACATGTCATTTTTATCATTATTTTATTATATTCCATGTCAAGGTATTTTATTATAGTCTACGCTTAGTGTAAGTTTTCTGTCACGAACACGTCGATTGTCAAATAACATTTTGAACAGTTTGTAGCAGTCTCGATCCGCAAGTGGCGCTGCCAATTTTACCACAATAATCAAGAGGCTTTTTGTTCGAAACCTTACACTAGACTCTCAGAGACACCAGTGAAAGTTTTTGACATAGAAATCGTCTCGAACGCGCGCCTAATACTAGTCAG
The DNA here is from genome assembly GCA_963854515.1 of Pandemis heparana. Taxonomy (NCBI): domain Eukaryota; kingdom Metazoa; phylum Arthropoda; class Insecta; order Lepidoptera; family Tortricidae; genus Pandemis; species Pandemis heparana. Next base: position 4,618,470 of record OY978033.1, read on the forward strand.
TAGAGGGAACAACGGCTACCGTCTCCTGTAGTAGGTAAGTGCTCTATGCCCTCAAGTGAGATCGGGAGATATGGAGGCGCCGTCTCGAGAGCAGAGAGCTAATAATTGTCTCAAGTACACCACTTGAACAGTAAATGCACTACTGTCTGGGAACAAGGTGCAGGATTGTTTTATACATAAATCACGTCTTTATCCCTTACGGGGTAGACAGAGCCTAAGCTAACAAGACCCAAGGCCACGTTTAGCATGATTGTGGGCGTATAGGAGGAAAGGGGAATCAAAATAGATGGGTTGCTAGCATCACCTATTTATAACATGATTGCCAACTATTTTCCCCAATTCCCTCAAAGTCAAGGTCAAAGATTTAAAAGCATCAATGTGGACCAACACAATTCACCATACATTGGCATGGGTTTTTACCATCTGCACGGAAGAAAAGCAGCTACCTAGTACATTCTATGCTTTTTCTTTGCTCCCAGGCCAGCATGGAAATACAAATATTTAACATGGATGTCAGTGTAAGTTACCTACATACAGTCACCAAAAAAAAGTTATATTTAAATTGCAAAAAACTTAGGTACTTACGTACCTATTTTAACAAATTCTTATTTTATACTATATCAAGACGTAGCTATGGCGTTCAGGTGAGGGGGATCGGGGGGGGGGGGGGTTCGCAGGGTAAGCAGCTGCAAATTGTGTTGCGCCACCATCCCGCTTTCTACCCTCCACCCGCTGATGGATTCTACAGGCTGTCGTCTTCTGTTATAGGATGTCGAGCTATGGCAGCATTTCTCCATCTGACGAGGGTTTCGACCGGTATGAACCGCCCTTCTACTGCCAGCCCAGTCACCAAGGTACTACTCTTCACATTTCACTGTTCAAATTCAAACTCAAACATTTATTTGCTTTGATACAAGATCAAACCCTGTAAGGGCACTGCAAATTTTTTTTTTTTATTAACAATGCTTACAACTATACTAGGGTAAGTGTAACAGGTGAAAAACTTGACCAAATGACCTATTGTATGTAAGGTCTTTTCAAACAACTGTTCTATTTGGTAAACAAAATTCTAACCTCAATGTACAATTTTTGCAACGAATAAGGTGTATTGTGTCATCAAATAAACCTGAGGCAATATTTTGTACATAATTCTGCTGATATTTTATGTCCAGTTCCTTTATTTACAATGAAATAGTTAAAAAATATCAAAAATGAGACGTTTTTAGGTTAGAATTTTGTTTACCAAATAGGACAGTTAAGAATGAAAGGACCTTAGTAGTGTGCAGAACTGATATGGGCCTTGGGGCATTTTTCTAATTTGGAACTGACGTTTTGAACTGAATTTGTCTTTTCGCACACATTACTCACACAATGCAAAAGGTCATTTACCTACTTAAGTTTTTCACCAATACTAGGTACCTATTAAATACCTAACTCAGACTCACTCAATTAAATATGAAATCAATCAATATAATGTGGTGTTCAATAAAGAGTTATTGTATTGTATTGTACAGTCACGCCTCTTTCCCACAGGGGTAGGCAGAATACTTTGTTCCACTTGCTACGATCATGACATACATCTTTCGCTTCATCCATATTCATCAATCTCTTCATACATGCTCGTCGGTTTCGGGTACTCTTGACCTGACCTTTTTTGAACTTAACATTCAAATACTCAAAATAAACTGTTATTAACTGAACGGTTTATTCTATTTACTTTTAGGGCCACTTGCATGGACCAGGGGCCTTACCATGACGAGTTTAGGTGCGCTCGCTGTCAGATTCATACTAAAAGTGACAGCTAAAACTTGAACTGAGACGGAATTAGGACGTCATGGTAAGGCCCCAGGTTTAACGACTTAACCCCGTGTTAGATGCTAACCCGGGGCTAAGTAGTGTCAAAATGTATGGAACTGTCAAACCTAACCCTGTGTTAGCGATTTAATTTTTTTACTCTGGACTGTGCAAGCGGGCCTTACTCGACTACGGCGAAGCCAAAAGAAAGGTTACAGTCCGTGAGTAATTGTAATTCAATTCCGAACCCAAGTTGGATCGCTCGCTGTCAGATCCATACTAGAACTGGGGCCTAACCATGACGTCCTAATTCCGACGCAGTTCAAGTTTTAGCTGTCACTTTTAGTATGAATCTGACAGCGAGCGGACTTAAACTGAAACGCATTAAGACGTCATGGTACGGCCCCTGCAAAAATTGCAGCTAAACACAAGTAAATCGTAATCGAATAGAATCGAATAGCATTAAGACGTCATGGCAAGGCACTTGTGCTTAGCAGTGGCTTCATAAATGGCTTGTACAGAAATGTTTCTATAGTGTTAATGAGTTTTTGGAATGTAATGTCTTAGATGACTGTATTTGATGGATTTAAATTTTTTATTTTTTGTCAATTTATTGAATTTGAATTTATATTAACTAATTAGACATCATAATAATGAATGCATTGTAATATATATTTTTTAATCCATATTTTATTTTATAATTTTGACATGCACAATTTTTTTTTTTTAATTTAATTTGACATTTTTAATTTTTAATTTTGTTTGTACACCTGAAAAGGTAGAGTCTTGGTGAATCTAAATATTATGAAATTGTATCAGCATCATCAATGTAACCCATCTCTCACAAACAATAAATACTTTCGACTTTGAAAAAAAGTGGTACATAGAGTCTGGACCTGGGGCCTTACCATGACGTCCTAATTCCGACTCAGTTCAAGTTTTAGCTGTCACTTTTAGTATGAAACTGACAGCGAGCGAACCTAAACTGAATCGCATTATGACGTCATGGTAAGACCCCTGATGGTGTCTTGTGTCGCAGGCAGCCCTATGGACGGCGGCGCGTACTGGCAAGCGCCGGAGCCCGAGTTCGACTCCGCAGACGTCTACCACGATGGAAGCCACTACATCAGCCGCGGATACGGTGAGAAACATATGAGAGAGAGAGAGAGTAAGAGAGCGAGAAAGAGGGAGAGAAACATATATTTACACACATTCGATACACATAGATTTAAAATATGAAGAAATACAATATATTTACGAATAGTACCGATCATACTCATACATAGAATAACACATCATAGAAAGAACAAAATGAACATTGCAAAAAATAAATTATGTGCCGCAAGTGCCAAAAGGGCCACACAGCATGTTGCTGCGGCAGGCCGCAGCGCTGATTTTCAGTGTGACCCTTTTGCCTAAAACTAAACCTAAAACTAAAAATTGCGACGACGACACGAACGTCAGAGACAGTGCGAAAGAAACAAATATGTATGGAAACACTTGAGTGGTCCAATTGTTTATAATACAACTGGATGTTGCCAGCGACTTCGTCTGCAAAGAATTCGTTTACCGCTAACCCGCGGGAACCACGCAATTTTCCGGGATAAAAAGTAGCCTATGTGCTATTCCAGACTTTTTTCTATCTATGCGCCGAATTTCATCCAGATCCGTTGGGCCGTTCTGGCGTGATTGAGTAACAAACAAACATCCATCCATCCATCCATCCATCCATACTTTCGCATTTATAATATTAGTTAGAAGAATAAGAATAAGAGAACTTTATTAGCTTTATATTAGTAGGATTCTACCGAAAGGTCCTGGAGTGGAGACCGCTGATCAGCAAGCGCAGCGTATAACCTATTTTCATTCTTAACCGTCCTATTTGGTAAATTCTAACCTCAAAACGTCTCATTTTAGCAATTTGTTTAACTATTTCATCGTAAATAAAGCAACTGGAGATAAAATATCAGCAAAATTATGTACAAAATATTGCCTCAGGTTTATTTGATAACATAATAGACCAGGTACATCTTATTCTTTACAAAAATTTGTACATTGAGGTTAGAATTTTGTTTATCAAATATGACAGTTAAGAATGAAAAGACTCTAGGTTGTCCCCCAACGAGGTGGGCGGATGTCTTGGTTAAAGTCGCGAGGCAACTGGGGAAAGCTTATGTCCAACAGTGGGCGTCCTATGGCTGATATTATGTTGATGATGATGATGTGTGTACAGGTTACGACGATGTGCAGATGACGAACGAATCCTACGACGGATTTCATCAAACCATGCATCACAACTACATACAAAATAACGCAGGTAAGTTTATTTTTATTTTTTGCATAAGCTTTGCGTAGCGGGTGAAAAATAGCGAATGGCGACTGACGGGATTTAGCAAACAGCGTCCTGGGGCCTTGACATGACGTCCTAATTCCGGCTCAGTTCAAGTTTTACCTGTCACTTTTAGTATGGATCTGACAGCGCGCGAACCTAAACTGAATCGCATTAAGACGTCATGGTACGGCCCCTGTACCTAACTAAAATGCCTTTCGACGTCATTACGACGTCGACGCTGAACATACATACACATTAATTAATGGTTTGCTAGCATCGCCTATTCATGATTGCTAAGATTTTCACTCATTCCCTCAATGCGATGAATTAAACTCGATTCAGAAGTGAAAGGCTAGGACAAAAGCCAGGCCAAGAGTACCCGAAACCGACGAGCATGTATTAAGAGATTAATGAATGTGGTTGAGGCGAAAGAGGTATGTCAGGATCGTAGCAAGTGGAACAAAGTAGTCTCTGCCTACCCCTGTGGGAAAGAGGCGTGACGATATGTATGTATGTATGTCGAAGTGAGAGAATGATAAAGATTTAATTGTTCCTGCAAGACCGCCAAATTTTACATCAATTAGGTACAGTTTTAATTAGTTAAGTAAGTACCTATGTAAAATTGCTACGCACCAGGGTTTTAAGACGTGTTACAATTGAATAAATACTGAATATATTTAAATATATTGTTACTGAGTAGGTCGATATACATTATGCATAAAATGCATATACAGGTGGCGGCACGAAAGTAAAACGTGGATGCGCAGTATGAAAAACAACATCATTTTTCATACTGCGCATTTCCCCTCCACGTTTTACTTGCGTGCGCCACCTGTATACGAGTATACACGGAAAATATTTGAGAGAAACTGTCTTCAGTTTGTTCTGTTTGTTTGTTAGTTCGCTCTGGTTGGTTATCATGACGTCTTAGCGCGATTCAATTCAGATTCAGTTTAGGTTCGCTCGCTGTCAGATCCATACTAAAAATGACAGCTAAAACCTAAACTGAGTTCGTATCGAATCGCATCGCTTTAAGACGTCATGGTAAGGCCCCAGATCTCAGAAATTAAGCAAACCGTATCTATAATGAACGCACTGTCAAAGTCTCATATTATTATTAACTCCATGTCGCACGAGCCGAAGGCGAGGGTGATAAACATGCACCTTAAGCCTTTTTTTATCACTGCTCGTGTGTAACTCTTGATACATACGGCCCGGGACGACTTCAAAAAAGTAAAGCAGTGTATTCTTTCCAGCAATAGAGTGTGAGATGCAGCTCCCCCGCTACCCGCGTCCCGCCGCCCCCTCCTTCGTCCGAGTGGTCAAGCGCCGCTCGACGGCCAACAAGAAGGAGCGCCGGCGCACCCAAAGCATCAACACAGCGTTCACTGACCTCAGGGAGTGCATACCGAACGTACCACCCGACACCAAGCTGTCTAAGGTGAGCTCAAAATGTTCTGCTGTACCTTGTGATCCGCGTGGTGGTTGGGTTTATTGAAGTTTTTTGAGATATAATTGGTTGACAAAATGTTTCCATGTTGGTCGACGTTCAAATTCAAAATTATAATGAAAACCTTATTAGGAAATGTTTAGTTAAGTTAACACAATCACCTAATAGTCTAAGAGCTACGGAAATAGGTATACAATTTATAGAGCAACGAAATCCCTCTAGTTAGTATGCCATACTATCATTATTAATTAATTCGTGCGCCTGGCAGCTTTTCAGCGGTGGGTGACTTTGACACTTTTTCCCGCACCTTGGATGTGGCACCTGACACTAATTTTCCCCCAATTCCCTCTAGTTAGTATGCCATATAAACTTTTCTAACAACTAAAAATGACAGCTAAAACCTGAACTGAGTTAGAATTGAATCGTATTAGCACATTATGGTAAGGCCCCTGTTTGTGATTTGCATTTAGCGGCGATGAGAGCGTGCAGGCAAGTCGTGCGAACAAATCATTATTGAAATATAACATTAAATATTCACACTTTATACAAAAATAGACTGTATAAAAATAAAATATCATACAAATCAATCTTGTTGTTCCAAAAATAGTCAGGAAACTGTCCACGCGCACGTCTTGATACTAGGAAGGAACTATTATCTCTCCTGGGGCCTTACCATGACGTCTTAATGCGATTCAGTTTAGGTTCGCTCGCTGTCAGATTCATACTAAAAGTGACAGATAAAACTTGAACCGAGTCGGAATTAGGACGTCACGGTAAGGTCCCTGGTTTGATGATTTATTCGCACGAGCGGTGAGCGTGCACCGAGGCCTCACGCTCGCCCGCCCCGCTGCACGCCCCGCCGAACGCTCCGCTTCGAGCGTCACTCAAGCCTTATACTAAAGCTCGCCGTTTCCGGCAGACGGCGGCGCGGTCGGCGGGCGTGAACCGCGCGTTCTCCGCACTGCGCGCGCGCATCCCGCGCGTCGCGCCCGACACCAAGCTATCCAAGGTGCGCGCCGACTAACGGACCGACAGACTGACTTATCACCAGGCAGACGGGCTAGCAGACCAATCTGCCCCACCCGACATATAGTTGCCGATGGTGCGCTGACTGAAGGATGTAGACTAACGGACGGAAGATTGACGGACCGACAGGCTGAAGGATTAGCAGACTAATGGACTGGCAGATAATCTGCGTATCGTACCCGACACAAGGTTGTCGAAGGCGCGTTGACTGAACGACTAGCTGTTTAACGAACGGCAGACTGACGGATTAGCAAAATAATAGACTGGCCGATAATCTGCGTATCGTACCCTACGCGAGGTTGTCGAAATTGCGTGACTGAAGGAATAGCTGACTAACAGACGGCAAACTTATGGACCGACAGACTGACGTATCACCAGACAGACGGAATGGGAGACTAATCTGCGTACCGCACCTGACATTAGTTGGCAAACGTGCGCTGACTAAAGGGCTCGCTGACTAACGGACCGCAGACTGATGGACTGGCAGACTGACAGACTGGCAGACTGATCTGCGTAACGCACCCAACACATAGTTGTCGAAGGTGCGCTGACTCTCTAACTAATTTGCGTGTCACACTCGACACAATGCTGTCAAGGGTACTTACGCGCAAACTGATGGACTGGCAGACTGATGGATTGACGAACTGGTAGACTAATCGACCCAAGCTGTCCTAGGTCGGTGCGCGCTGACTGACAGATTGACAGACTGACCATAAGCGTGTGAGGTAGTTCGCAGATTTCTCTTTACTTCCCATTTGGTCTGAACCTACACCATCATAAAATTTGGCACGTTAAATTTGCAACGTTGCGTAAAATAAAAAATTGTACGTTAACCGGGATGACTTTGATATAATTGTGGGGCTACTTTTATCGTTTTAAAATTGCTATAAAATCAATATAGATTAGTAGACGCAAAGGCGATCGACGAAGACATCGATTGGAAGCAGTAAGCGCAAATAAAAATTAATCATCTCGTCATTACAGCTCACAACTACCCTCGTTTTCATCGTCATTTTTATTATTGTCAAAAGTAGTAGCTGTCGTTCTTGTTTTTGTAATTATACCTATTGCTCCTTTGTTCTGCAGATCAAGACACTTCGGCTGGCGACTTCGTACATATCCTACCTGCTAAAAGTACTGGAGACAGATGGGGAGCCTGCGGGAGGTTTCAGGGCGGAACTGCACCACGCGCCGCCAAGGAGGAGGGATACGCAGGTTAGGCGGCCAAATACAATACAATACAATAACTCTTTATTGAACACCACATATAACAATCAAATAAAAACCGGCCAAGTGCGAGTCCGACTCGCGCACCGAAGGTTCCGTATCATTATCTATAAATATCTATAGGTAAACCACTGTAAGCAGCCCTGCTCCAAAGCAAAATGTACGCAGTGTGGGGTCACTTTATATTGGTCACTGATATATACAGACAGACATACATATTGACGGTTTTCGCAATTATTCCTTAACTAGCTGTTGCCAGCGACTTCGTCTGCAAAGAATTCGTTTATCGCTATCCCGCGGGAACTACGTAATTTTCCGGGATAAAAAGTAGCCTATGTGCTATTCCAGACTTTTCTCTATCTATGTGCCAAATTTCATCCAGATCCGTTGGGTCGTTCTGGCGTGATTGAGTAACAAACAAACAAACATCCATCCATCCATCCATACTTTCGCATTTATAATATTAGTTAGATCTGTGCTATAAGACCCACCTTCATACCAAATTTCAAGATTCTGCGTTCACGGGAAGTATCCTGTAGGTTTTGATTCTCTTGAGAGTCAAAAATTTTCGGAAATTTGCGGGATAAACGGCTGTATCTTTTTATTGCTTTGACTTAGAAGTTTGGTTTTTTCACAGCTCCAAGGGGCAGTCGACTTGAGTATTTGATATAAATTTCAGCTTGATATTTCCACGCGTTCCTGAGAAAAAGGGTCTTGACAGATGGACGGACAGACGGACAACAAAGTGATCCTATAAGGGTTCCGTTTTTTCCTTTTGAGGTACGGAACCCTAAAAAGAAAAAGGCATACAGAAGTAATCTAATCTAATCTAACTATCTAACTATAATATAATATAATATAATATATAATATATATAATTATATAATATAATATAATATATAATTATATAATATAATATATATAATTATATAATATATAATATATATAATATAATATATAATATAATATAATAATATTATAAATGCGAAAGTATGGATGGATAGATGGATGGATGGATGGATGTATGTTTGTTTGTTACTCAATCACGCCAGAACGGCCCAACGAATCTGGATGAAATTCGGCACATAGATAGAGAAAAGTCTGGAATAGCACATAGGCTACATTTTATCCCGGAAAATTGCGTAGTTCCCGCGGGATAGCGATAAACGAATTCTTTGCAGACGAAGTCGCTGACAGCAGCTAGTAAGGTAATAATAGGCGGTCTTATCGCGGCGGTTTTAGGCGGCTTAGGCGGATATACCGCAGTTGAGCACTTACATGTACACTTACATACATACATCGTTCTAATCATCATCATCAGCCTATGTTTGTCCACTGCTGGACATAGTAGGGCTCTCCCATGGCACGCCACTGAGCACGATCCTAGGCCGCTCTCATCCCCATCTCATTGTTTGATATTTCGGCATAAATTCCAAATTCTAAATTACTAATTTTACATTTTCGGTCACTTCTTCAGTCAATAAACTCAATATTCTTTGTAAGTAAAATCAACTCTTTTTAATGTTTGGCATAATGACACAATAGTAAAATAAAAATAAAAAAAAATTGAGAAACACGCTGGCACTTTTTCAGGTCTCTGACAGAATACCAGCTCTGCAGCTATTCATAGTTGCAGTCCATGCTGAGTCAGCGCCTATTCCCCACAACATCACATGGCTCTTTAATATTAAAAAAAATATTTGAATCATGTTGCATGTTATTTTTTAAGTTTGTTTTACTCTTGTTAATTACCAATGCTGTTTTAGGCCATGCATGTCTTGTGGTGATTAAAGTTTTTATCTATCTATCTATCTATCATCCAGCTCTTGCCAGCCTTGCGAAGATCCTCGCTCCACCACGTCTGAGGACGTCCTATTACTAATACTTCTAATATTATAAATGCGAAAGTTTGTGAGGATGGATGTTTGTTATTCTTTCACGCCAGAACGGTCCAATAAATCTGGATGAAATTCGGCACATAGATAGAGAAAAGTGTGAAATAGCACATAGGCTACTTTTTATCCCGGAAAATTCCCGCGGGATAGCGATAAACGAATCCTTTGCAGACGAAGTCGCGGGCAACAGCTAGTACATAATAGTCACACGTCCTTATCCCTTATGGTGTAGAAAGAGCCGGTAAACAAGGTCACGTTTATAGCGTACCTATAGGTGGAAAGGGGATTATAAATACTCGTAGTGATGGGTCGCTTGCCGCATCCCCTATTTGATTCCTACGATTTTCGGCCATTCCTCATTCCCTCGAAGTCTTGTTACTTTAGGCACTGTCTACTAGAGATGGTGCGTATTTACGTTGCCAGGTTTTGATACCAGGTATTTCCTTGCAAGTATACCAACCAGGTACCGACCTGATATACTTGCAAGACTTGAAAGTATTTTTCCATTTAAGTATACTGTCCCTTCAAAGTAAATACTACTTCATACACATAAGGTTCAGATTGCGCTTATACGTGAAATAAAATACCTTCAAAGTATTTTACGTCTTGATTGAAATATTTTGAATCTTATCTGTTTAACAACAAGGTTTAAACTTGCAAGGAAGCAAGTAGGTATTCGACTTTTTACGTTGGACAGAAAATAGTTTGAAAGTATTTTGATACCTGGTTTCTGCACCTGGTATGAGAAGGTGGACGTACTTTTAAGCCCTGGTACACGATTTAGCAAGTATAACCCATCCCTACTGTCTACCCCATAAGGGATAAAGACGCAGAATACATATTTGGCAAATTTTAAAGCTGTAAACTTAAGGTTTAAAGAATAATCATATAAAATGCCCTCGCACTGCCTAAACTTTGCTGAAGAGCAGCCTTACCATGACGTCCTAATTCCGACGCAGTTCAAGTTTTAGCTGTCACTTTTAGTATGAATCTGACAGCGAGCTAACCTAAACTGAATCACATTAAGACGTCATGGTAAGGCCCCAGGGCTCTGCTTACACTGGATTTCATATTCACTTGCCAGTGCGCGAGTCCGACTCGCACTTGTCCGGTTTTTATTTATTCTGCGGGCTAGCGTAGCTACCGCCGCGCCGGCGCCGCCGAGTGCGCGCGCGCCGTTCCCGGGTGAACCACTCGAGAGCATGTGGCGTCGCTATTGCACTGATATATTAATCTCAAACGTTTAAAAATAAAGTCTAATTGCTCTTTTATCCTTTTTTTTATTTTTTTTATTTTTTTTTATAAGCCTTTTTATTCCGAATTCGCTACAATTTCAGTAAGTACATGTTGTTGTTGTTGTTATAGTCGTTTTTTTTTTGTTTATTAAATTGTCGCGTTATTCGGCGTGCCTCATGGCATAGGCCTCCTCCATGTATTCCCATCTACAGTTCCCACTCGCGCCCAGTGCGGATTGGGAACTTAACACACACCATTGAATTTCTTCGCAGATATGTGCAGGTTTCCTCACGATGTTTTCCTTCACCGAAAAGCTCATGGCAAATTACAAATCTTTTATCCTACTAATATTATAAATATGCGAAAGTTTGTGACGATGGATGGATGGATGTGACGATGTGAGTGTGTATGTTTGTTCCTTCTTCACGCTGCAAGGACTGGACGGATTTGGATATAATTTAGAACGGAGATAGCTGGTACCTTAGATTAACATATAGGCTACTTTTTATCCCGGAAAATTGCATAGTTCCTGTCGGATAGCGATAAACATGTCAAAGGTCGTAGCTGCCTAATGCAAATCTAATTCTACGCGGACGAAGTCGCGCGCAGAAGCTAGTTGACTGTTGAACATTAAAATATGTACCATGCTACTCCGCTACTCACGTGCAAGATAACCAAGCCTGTGCGAAATATATACGTTTTGCATGCACCCCTCCATTGCTGCCACATAAAACACATATAAATCCCACAAACTTAATTATTCCTAACACCACACAAACACTGACGCGCGTTTCGAACCCTCTACGGGATCATTCTCAAAGTTAAAGAGCACAACTGATGCACATGCAAACCAACGTCATACATATTTTTTGAAGTTGGTTAATTATTTAAATGTAATCGGCGGCAAAATTTTGCCTAGTCTCAATACAAAACCCCTACTAATATTACAACATTACTTTCGCAGTAACTCTGTCTGCCTGTAATGTTACGCTTTCACGCCTAAACCACTGGACCGATTCTAATGAAACATGGTACGGATGTAGTTTGAATCCCAGGGAAGGACATAGGATACTTTTGATCCCGGAAAATTGCGTAGTTCCCGCGGGATAGCGATAAGCGAATTGTGCAGACGGAGCTAGACGGGATAGTATTATTTGGATACACGTGAGCGCCATATTTTTGCCGCTGAGTAGGTATTATCATCGTTTCACAAAAACATTAAAAATATTATATTTGTCATGGTACCTAAGGCCCCTGTTCAGCTGTTTTGGCGTGAACGTGAAAGAGTAACTTAAATCCGTAAATTTCGAAAGGAAAATGTTAACGAATTTCCTTTCCCTTCTTCCAAACGTAGCTGTTTCGATGCAGTAATAAACTGGCGCTTATAGTGGCCATGTGGCGCTCTTATTAGATTAGATGAGTCTGTTTTATCGCCAAAGGGCGTCGCTCATTACATTACTGCCCTGCCACAGTGTAGAGTAGTATTTGAGATCCAAAACAGTTTATTTAATAACTAGCTAGTTTTTTTTTTTATGTGAATAGGAAGGAAAACGAGCAAGTGGGTCACCTGATGGTAAGCGATCACCACTGCCCATAGACTAGACACCCGCAACCCCGGAGGGATTGCAGATGCGTTGCCAACCTAGAGGACTTTGATGAAATGCCTCTTGTGCCCGTAATTTCCCCGGCTGTCTTACTCTCTACACCGGAACACAGCAGTGCAAGCACTGCTGCTTAGCGGCAGGATTAGCGAGTAAGATGGTGGTAGCGATCCGGACGGACCTTGCACAAGGCCCTACCACCCGCAAACCCGCGTTCCCGCGACTTCGTCCTCGCATAATTAAATATAGTCTATGTTCATCAGGCATAATGTAGGATTATAACGGTGAAAGAATTTATCAAATCGGTCCAGTAGTTTCGGAGCCTATTCAATGCAAACAAACACACAAACAATCAAATCTTTCCTCTTTATAATATTAGTATAGATTATTATTATAATGTAGTATAGATAATAATAATACATTGTCGAGATCGAAAGTTATTGACATAATAATAATCTACAGCTGTGCCGAATTTGAAGAGTAGGTATTACAGTTACTGGGATATAATTATAAGCCCATTTATTCCCTATCCCGTAGGAATTTCAAAAAATTCCATCTTAGTGGTTCTCTGGGATACCTACACAAGATTTACGTCTGCCAAATTTCAAGTTCCCAAGTACATATAAAGCCTATTTCGAATTTGCTGCAATTTCAGTATATGCTGTCGTCATTTTCATGTTTTACGTGTAAGTATTTTGTTCCACTTGCTACGATCCTGACATACCTTTCGCTTCATCCACATTCATCAATCTTCATACAAACTCGTCGGGTTAAGGTACTCTTAACCAGCATGCTTATTACGTAACTCGCTCGCAATCGCCATCGTGTTTATTTTGACAGTTCTTGTATGAATGTGACAGCTAGCTGATTCCGATGCCAATTGTCAGCCCATACACGAACTGTCAAAATGAACACGATGGCGATCGCGAGCGAGTTACGTAATAAGCTAGCTGACCTTTTGTCAAAACGTCCCCAATTTGGTCACGGTACGTCCGTCTAGGACTTCCCCATAACCCAACTACTGACCTAAAGACCACGTTTAGCATGATTGTGGGCGTATAGATTGGAAATGGGAATCAAAATAGTGATAGGTTGCTAGCTGCATAACGGCAACAGATCGCGAGGGCGTTCGCCTTTGCGATGGACGGACCAAATCAAGTCGCTGACACACACATCCCTCAACGACTGTGCAAGGCAGGCTTCAGCTAGGGACAAATGGCGCGCGGTGGTGAAGCGCTGCCGGGCGTCTCGCGTGACCACGACTGCTCTGCCAAGAGTATCCGACTGAGAAGAGCTAGCTGAATTGCCTATCGTATATTATAAGTGCCGGCACGTAAGTCTAGCGATGACGACTCGTCATCGCTACGTAGCAATCGTAGGATCGTAGCAAGTGGAACAAAATACTTACACGTAAAACATGAAAATGACGACAGCATATAGTGAAATTGCAGCAAATTCGAAATAGGCTTTATATGTACTTGGGAACTTGAAATTTGGCAGACGTAAATCTTGTGTAGGTATCCCAGAGAAGCACTAAGATGGAATTTTTTGAAATTCCTACGGTATAGGGAATAAATGGGCTTATAATTATATCCCAGTAACTGTAATACCTACTCTTCAAATTCGGCACAGATGTAGATTATTATTATGTCAATAACTTTCGATCTCGACAATGTATTATTATTATCTATACTACATTATAATAATAATCTATACTAATATTATAAAGAGGAAAGATTTGATTGTTTGTTTGTTTGTTTGCATTGAATAGGCTCCGAAACTACTGGACCGATTTGATAAATTATTTCACCGTTATAATCCTACATTATGCCTGATGAACATAGGCTATATTTGATTCTGCGCGGATGAAATCGCGGGCAACAGCGACGTGGAGGGGATCTGCGCAGCCACGGATACCGTATTTTATACTTCTGCGCATACAAGGTCATCGCTAGAATTACGGGCCGGCCCTTATATGATTTCTAAGATTATCGCCTATCCCCCTCGATTGGCTTTTACCATTTCTTAGTGTAAGTTTTCGGTCAAAGGACACCGTTTGTGTTAAAATGTCAAATGCTATGAGAATAGTTTGTTGCCGTTTCGATCCGCAAGTGGCGCTGCCAAATATTCCATAGTGATTGAGACGTTTACGTGAACGCGTTCGAGACGTTTGTTCGTGTGAAAACTTACACTAGAGGCTCTGCGCGGGAAAGAAGCAACTGGTATTATTTTATGTTTTTTCTTTACTCCCAGACTAGCATGAAAGACTCCAACCAAATGAGAGAGAGAGAAAAACATTTATTTACATACATAATAATGATAATAATAATGCGATTGGACCAAAGTTTTTATGCCGGGAATAACACTTAGGTACTCTGGGATAGGTAGATACTAATGTCTCTAATATACTAATGTGGCTCTCAGTGTTTGCAATTTTAAACTCACTCGTACATCCCTAATGTAATACTCCTTTCATCCACTCAAAGGTTGACTGGAAGAGATCCCTTAAAGGGATAAGTCCGCCTTTGTGCATGTATCTCATTGTTTGTCAATTGTATTTGTCTTGTTTATTTTGCACAATAAAGAGTTTACATATATACATACATACATACATTTTATACCTATTATCTAGGTAGATATAATTTGCGTGACATTCAACATTTTATATCCTCCACGGTCGTCTGCCCCAAGGCTCGCTGCACAAAACAAAGAATGTTGCGACAGCTGGCTAGCAGTGCTCTGTGCAAAACTGTACAAACCTATAAATCGTACGAGAATGCTATGGTAATCAAGTGTAGACGTTAATTGTTAATTAAAACGCGTATAGCAAATACAAGGCGAGTTCAAACGGGCAAAGTTGGCGTAAGACATGCTCAAAATTGTGTCATTAATAAAATTAAATTAAAGATTTACTCCCTTCTTCATAAACGCTCTATAGGCTTCTGCCAACTTAACAATAGTTTGTCCTTATCTGTGAAAGGTAAATGTCAAAGTGACAGATAAGGAACGATTTCTAAGACGATTTCTAAGTTAGCAGAAGCCTATAGAGCGTTTATGAATAAGGGTGCGACCAAACCGCCGCGTATACGCAGTGACGTGTCGTATGCGTCACGTTTTCTCACCGTTTCTTCATACATTTTGTTGCGATTCCGTAACGTCACCGTTTTTTAATCGGCGGTGTGGTCGCACCTTTCTTCTTCTTCTTCTTCAGCGTGTAGACGCCCACCGTTGGGCATACGCCTCTCCAATCTGTCTCCATCCCGAACGGTTGCTCGTTTCCCTCTTCCAGACTGGTCCTGCTGTCTCCCTTATGTCATCGGACCATCGGGCAGGTGGTCTGCCTACACTTCTTCTGCCTAGCCGGGGTCTCCAGTCCAGAACGCGCTTGCTCCACCGTTCGTCGTGTCGTCGGCACACATGGCCGGCCCACGCCCATTTTAGCTTGGTGACCCTGTGCCCCACGTCAACGACTTTCGTGCGCTGTCTAATGAGCTCGTTCCGGACTCGGTCCCGCAGCGTTATTCCAAGCATAGCTCGCTCCATATTTCGCTGCGTCACCTTGAGCTCGTGGACCATCCCAGCAGTCAGTGTCCATGTCTCACAAGCATACGTCATAGCCGGTAGTACGCACTGGTTAAAAACCTTTGTTTTGAGCGATTGGGGAATTTTCGACTTCAGCACGCGACTCAGTTTCCCAAAGGCTGCCCATCCCAATTGCTTCCTTCGCCTTATCTCTGCCATCATCGAGTCCCGGCCGAGCTTTATCACTTGTCCTAGGTACGTGTACTCCTGCACTTGCTCCAGCGGCTGTCCATTTGTGGTCGCACCCTAAGGGGGTTAAAAACTCCCTACGCATTGATCGAGTAATACCTTAAAAAAAATAATGCCGAAACTGCCTGACATCATTTTGGAAAACAGGGAGCCTGCAATTCAATGCCGTTTCCTTAGCTGTCATTTTAAACACTTCTAGTATGGATCTGACAGCGATCGATTCAACTTTAGTTCTTAATTGAATCGCATTAAGTCTCATGGTAAGGCCTAGGTAATGAAAACATGATTTTTAGGCCGAAGCCGAAACTTTGGTCGAACACTGACGTATAAGTACATATATTAAACTGAAAAAAATATTTAACCAAACTACTTCGGTTATATCATCAATATTCATAATTCGGTAAGGCGTTATTAAAGTCAATTTGATTTAACAAACAGGTATACCTGTAAAGAACAAAACCTAACCAAAGATTTTGGTAAGATATTGCCTTAGTTATGTAGTCACTTTTTTTTAAGTTACAGTTACAGGCTGACGAAAGTTCGGTTTCAGTTAGCAAATTATTTCTTTCAGTGTAATCACGTCTTTATCACTTACGGAGTAGACAGAGACTAGGGTAAGAGCGGAAGGCCACATGTAGCATGATTAGATATGATTATGCGTAAGGTATTTTCATTCTTACCTGTCCTATTTGGTAAACAAAATTCTAACCTCAAAACGTCTAATTTTTGGTATTTTTTAACTATTTCATCGTAAATAAAGGAACTGGAGATAAAATATCAACAAAATTATGTACAAAATATTGCCTCAGGTTTATTTGCTAACATAATACACCTTTCTTTACAAAAAATTTGCACATTGAGGTTAGAATTTTGTTTAGGTACCAAATAGGACAGTAAGAATGAAAATACTAGGTGGAAAGGGGAATCAAAATAGTGATGGGTTGCTTTGCTAGCCGCTTCGCCTATAACCATACTTCCTAACATTTTCGCCCATTAGGCTATAGATATATTAGATAATTAACATATTAGTATCCCACACGTCACACGTGCCCCCAATTTCAAAGATATTACACGCTATTTAAGCATCCAACAAAAAACGTGTAACCAAATACAAGTTTACGGGAAAAAATCACGATCACTTTTTACAAACGAAATTGTAAACACGTGCTGGCTGAATAGAGAATGCCGTTGTCTTGAAAAAAAAAGTTGGTGAAAAACATGGCTGCCGGTTTTGGCGCTCGCTCTGGGGATTTGATATTTTTAGTTTTATCTTCTTTACTACAGATGTATATTGTAATCAATAATGATGAATGTCATCTGGTCAATTCACTAAAAAATGTGGCTAATCATGACGTGCACCTATAGTTAATAATATTAGGAAATTTGTGTTAAGTAGGTACCGTAATACGGGGTGAGTAGCGACAAAATTGAAGTTCAAACCTCGATAAAAAAGTATTTTCGTTTGTGGCAAGTTGATTTTTATAGATAAAAATGTTCCACCGTTATGCCACACATAAAAAGGTCAGTGCCACAATATTTGACATGATGACTGTGTGTCACCAGCATTCCGGCTAGCACGACAGCGCACAAGAGTCGCGTCGCGCGCGAGATAGATTAACCGTCCCTTTCTAGAACGAACAGTAGAAAAAAAACGGGCAATCTATCTCGCGCGCGACGCGACTCTAGTGCGCTGTCGTGCTAGACGTGCTGGGGTGACTTTATTTCGAATCCAAAACTACGATAAAAGATCTGTTCAATCAAATTAACTCAACTAGGTACCTGCTAAAATTTTCTAGAATAATTCTGAGAGTCTTTGTATTATGTATAAGAATTAATTTCAAATTTGGGTCATGCCCCGCCACTTCAGAGTTTTAACCGGACGCGATGTACATTTTACGATAAACACGCGCGCGTGGCGACGAAAAACAGACGCACGCAGGTAGGAAGCTTTGTTTACTCGCTCGTTAAACTATTACCGGAACAGGGCAGATTGGGCAAAAAAAATCCTTCGTGGAATACATAATAACCAAATCGTCCAAGTAACTCAGTGTTCGTATTCTGGCTGTCACCGCGAAAATGACGCTGGTTATACGACATTGACGCGGCGTCAGAGTCGCAGGGCTCGGAAGTCGTTGAAATTCTTGGGGAAGACATGTCCAGCAGTGGACGTCTTTGAGTAGACAGAGCCTAAGGTAACAAGACCTTAAAGGCCTCGGTTAGCATGATTGACGCTGATATGATGATGATAATAATGTAAGCCTTTGTTTCAGAGTTCAGCAGAGAAGCGGGGAAATGGGCGCACCGGATGGCCGCAGCACGTCTGGGCTTTGGAGCTTAAGTCTGAACAGAACCTGAAGACTTAATTCCGTAGCGAGCGTCAATTGCGTCAACAACGCTGCGGCATTGACGCAGCAATATAGTGACAAATGCACAGTCAGTTTGTTTTGCTGGCTCCCTCAGTCGGGCGATTCAAGTATGAAAAGCATAAGAGTGAGTGAGACAGCAAGACAAACCCGAGTGGCATTAAGAGCTCACGAACTGTAGTGTTAACCTGTGGGACGATTTTTGAGCGCAGTGATTTTGACGCCGCGTCAGTGTACATAGGCTAAGGGCCTGTTTCACCACTTTCTGTTAAGTTACTCTTAAGCGTCAGTTATCTATGATGACGTGTCTATCTACATATATACATACATATCGTCACGCCTCTTTCCCACAGGGGTAGGCAGAGACTACTTTGTTCCACTTGCTACGATCCTGACATACCTCTTTCGCTTCATCCACATTCATCAATCTCTTCATACATGTTCGTCGGTTTCGGGTACTCTTGATCTGGCTTTTTTCCAAAACGTCCCCAATTTGATCATGGAACGTTCGCCTAGGCCTTCCCCTCCCAACGCACCCATTCACACTCCCCATATAAATCTGTTTAGTTAATCTTCTTTCATCCATCCTCTCTACGTGACCAAACCAACTAAGCATACTTTTTTCTATCCTAGTCACTATATCTTCTTTCACACCAGCACGTTCCCTTAACACACTATTCCTTATTCTATGTTACATAGTAATAAATAAAGACGGAATCATAGTTAACTGACACTTAAGATAGCTGGAACTTAACAGAGAATGGTGAAACAGGCCCTTAGAGTTTATTTCCGGGTCCTTAGCATTTGTGGGATTTGACTGTATTTCGTAAAGTTAGGTAAATAGTTTAATAAAAATCTCGATGTAAAAATGTTGTACCTACCAAAGATAGTGCCAAATGTTTATAATAGGAAATAAATTAATATCATTAGTTCGTTCTTTCATTTTTATCATAATCCATAGCCATAGCGGGTGTTTTGACGTTGTCCATTTCTAACTCTATTTGTCAATAAAGTTTTCATGCCAATTAATTACATTTGAAATTCACCTTGAGCTTTTCGGTGAAGGAAAACATCGCGAGGAAACCGGACCAATCCCAATAAGACTTAGTTACCCTTCTGGATTGGAAGGTCAGATGGCGGTCGCTTCTGTAAAAACTAGTGGCTACGCCAAATCTTGGGATTAGGTTGTCAAAGCGGACCCCAGGCTCACTGACCCGTGACAAATGCCTGGAAAAACGCTAAGAAGATGACGCTAATTTTCATTGCAAATGCATAAGTAGAGACACCTCGGAAAATCACAAACAAATGCCGAATTTCGATGCCATATTTCAGTCATAGAAGCATTTTTAACGAATAACGGCTTAATTTTCTGACTGTAAGTACTTGCATTGTCATCCGTCCTACATTATGTGCACCAAATTTCAAGTCAATCGGCCTGTTGAAGAGTTCCTACGCTACATTACCAGATTATTGTATTATCATCTAAATTTCAAGTACGCAAAATTTCAGCTCAATCGGTTGAAGATGTTTGCTTCAAAATTGAGTCGGAAGATTCCATCACCTGGACAAACATAATTACATACACATATTATTGTAATGTTTTTTACAGTAAAATTTATGATGTTTCTTTAAAAGCATTTATTGTTTTCACCTCACTAGCTCGGAAAGCACTTTTTGTTTGTTTGACACCTGTTTAGAAAATCGCTTCTTATCCACATGTGGAGAAAGAGTTTTGACCACAGATTAGAAAGATATAGTACAGGGTTTTGATATTTGAAGGAAGCTTAAGTGATATTTGACAGAGCTAACAAAACGTAAACGGTCATTCTCAGGAAAACCACCAGCAGCTTATGCTGACGCCGACACCTTTTGTCACAAACCATTTGGAGTATTTTTACTTAATTTGTAGTTTTTGTAAATCTGTTTTTGTGGCAATAAATTGTTTTTTCTTTCTTTCTTTCTTTCAAACGTGTTCTCAGCCTAAACTCCGTCTTGATTTAGAGTTTTACATTTATGAATATAATTGAAGTAAAATGTGAAAATCTATGCTACAAGAAGCTTTACTGTGCTTTTGGCCATTAAATAAACCAATTAGTTTATGATTTATAACACATTGATTTTTCATCAAGACGGAGTTGAGACATCGATATACATTAAATATGAATAAAATATTACTTATTTGTTTAAATTAAATAAAAATCAAATATTATGATCGAAAAATAAGATATACGCCATGTAACGCGAACCTCGTGTCATAATTCACTGGAACATGAAGATCATGTCAATGGAAACCATAAAATAAAAAAATTCGAAAAATGTGTACTTCTTAAACACTAAAACATCGGTACCTACTCAAAAGTGAGTGCTATAATAAACGATTTTTATGTACAAAAACAATCAGATTTTAAAAATGTAGGTATAATGGGTTATGGGTTAAAAATACATAATGGTTCAAAATATATAATGCTATTTTCTGTCAAACTATTAACTAAATATTTTTTTTTGTCACTCTCTTAGAAAATCGCATTATATATTTTGAACCATTATGTATTTTAAACTTTATGTATTTTAATACGTACCCCAAGCAAACTTATTAGGTACTAATGAGCGGGACTTTATGTAAAAAGACCTAATGGCTACTATTGATTGTTGGCGTAAAGGTGAAAAGGGCAACAAAATAGTGATGGGTTGCTAGACGCATCGCCAAGATTTCTTTTTTTAAGAAGGTAAACGAGGCAAGAGGGTCACCTGATCGTAAGTGATCACCACTGCCCATGGATACCCGCAACACCAAAGAATTGCAGATGAGTTACCAACCTAGAGGGCTAAGATGTAATGCCACTTGTGCCTGTAATTTCCCCAGCTTACTCGGCTGTGTTCTTTTATTTTTCTTAAAAAAAAGTAATAAATTATTTCGACTGTAGTTGTCCGTAATTGAATTGATCTGAAGTTTCTATATCCGCCGTTTATTGCCCCACTGGGGCCATGTGGTTTCCGAGTCACGTATATTTCTAACCTTGCCGTAAAACAGATCTGGAGATAGCTAATAAGGGATCTAGGCATCGCAACGAGAGTTGTGGTGAATGATTACACACACCACAGCTACGTAAAGAAAGAGAGAGAAAAGAGAAGAAAGAAGAAGAGTTATTGTGTCGTATAGCAAAGTACCTAAGATAAGAATTGATTGCATTATTAAGTTGTTTTGTAAAGGTAATGGTCTTTACAAGCTTTTTTTAGGGTTCCGTACCTCAAAAGGAAAAAAACGGAACCCTTATAGGATCACTTTGTCGTCCGTCCGTCCGTCCATCCGTCCGTCTGTCAAGACCCTTTTTATCAGGAACGCGTAGAGGTATCCAGCTGAAATTTACATCAAATACTCAGATCCACTGCCCCTTGGAGCTGTGAAAAAATCAAACTTCTAAGCCAACGCAATCAAAAGATACAGCCGTTTATGCCGCAAATTTCCGCAACTCTCAAGGGAATCAAAACCTACAGGGTACTTCCCGTGAACGCAGAATCTTGAAATTTGGTATGAACGTAGGTCTTATAGCACAGATTAAGGAATAATTGCGAAAACCGTAAATATGTATGTATGTCCGTATATATCAGTGACCAATATAAAGTGACCCCACACTGCGTACCTATGTACATTTTGCTTTGGAGCAGGGCTCTGCTTACACTGGTTTATAGATATTTATCCGTCCAGCGTATATCATGAAAATTAACATATTTTTTTGTGTGTAAACTACATTGTGTTGTGTGTGTTATAACCTATATTTATTGCGCGGACGAAGTCAACATGCAGCTAGTGTAAAATACATACATACATACATAAATCACGCTTTATCCTTTAACGGATAGATAGACACGTTTAGCATGATTGTGGGCGTATAGGTGGAAAGGGGAATCAAAATAGTGATGGGTTGCCAGCATCGCCTGTAACATGATCTCTAAGATTTTCACCCGTAAGGGTGCGACCACATCGCCGCTTAAAAAACGCAACAAAATGTATGAAGAAACGGTGAGAAAACGTGACGGATACGACGTCGTCACTGCGTATACGCGGCGGTTTGGTCGCACCCTAAAAAATCCTTAAAACCCAACGAAACGGCTGTCACTCGAATTATAGCGTAACCTTTTAAAAAGCGTTATCTTTTCGAAACTTCCTTTGTTATCCGCGATTGATGTCCGCGGGGATTTGGCTAAATTTACTTTTCCTCGGGATTTGTAGGAAAATAAGAGAAATAATCGCTTTAAAGACAAATTGAAAACGTTCCGAATTGAATTTTGTACCTAACCGTTGGTCTTTTAGAGAAGGCAAACAAACATAATCAGTAAATACTTTATTGTACGTACTTTATTGCTTCTGCCCGCGACTTCGTCCGCGTAAAATTAGCAATTGATATGTTTATCGCTATCCCACGGGAACTATACAATTTTCCGGGATAAAAAGTAGCCTATGTTTTAATCTAGGGTACCAGCTACCTTCGTTACAAATTTTATCCAAATCCGTCCAGTCGTTTTAGCGTGAAGAAGGAACAAACATACACACTCACTCACATTCTTAAAGAAGTGCTTAAATAACATCAATCTCAACAAAATTAGGTGTTGTCAGCCTCTTACTATAAAAAAATACACGGAAAAATTCGCTATTTAGCTTTCCTTACACTCGTGCTAGTGTTTGTATGTATGTATGATTGTTTAGCACGTGTTTCCGAGCTCTGAAGTATTTCTGGTGGGCGGTTTGGGCCATGTGGCTCGTGCCGACTGCTGTGACCATTATTTATGTAATCCAGGACATTCCCGACCATCTAATAAAGGTAACAGTCTACTGCGTAGTGCGTAGTAAACGTAAATGCTTATAGTACAAAAATAATAGTGTATTACATTTCGAGGGTGTGAATAAAGAACGTCTTCGCAGGAACTTGTGGCACGAGCCAAAGGCTAGGGCGATAAACATGCGACCTGAGGCTTTCTTTACCTCCGCCCGAAGTGTGAACACAATTTTACGTCTTCCCTGGCCAGTCGGATGACGTAAAGAAACAAACAGCTGTCATAAAAAGATACTAGATAATAATAATGTATTTTTTCATTCGTGTTTGTTCGAAACACGGCAACTGTCAAATACATTAATAATAATAATATTTTGGGGCAATTGACACGAATTGACCTAAGTAGTCCCAACCTAGCAAAGCTTGTAATATGGGTACCTAACGGATAAACACACTTATATAGATAAATATACTTATATTATATATATTATATTATATACGTGTACTAAACGTGGCCTTTAGGTCTTGTTACCTTATACTCTTTCTACCCCGTGAGGGATAATGACGTGATTAATATGTAGGTATGTATGTATGTAGAGCAGCAGAAATGCAAATAACAGCTATCAACAGCAGCGCTAGTAGTTAAAAACCGGCCAAGTGCGAGTCGGACTCGCGCACTGAGGGTTCCGTACAAATTTGCCAAGTTATTATAAAATCCAGTCTTAGCAGAGCCCTGCTCTTAAGCAAAATGTAGGCAGTGTGACGTCATTTTATATTGGTCATTATATAGACAGACACATATTTTTTATTTATTTTTTTTATTATAAATTATATATTATTTTTTATTTATTAATTTTTTATTAAATAAAAAAACTACTTACTAGATCTCGTTCAAACAAATTTTGGATGGAAGTTTGCATGATAATGTACATTATATCTATTTTTTTAGTTTTATCATTCTCTTATTTTAGAAGATACGGGGGGGGGGACACACATTTTACCACTTTGGAAGTGTCTCTCGAGCAAACTATTCAGTTTAGAAAAAAATGATATGAAACCTCAATATCATTTTTGAAGACCTATCCATAGATACCACGTATGGGTTTGATGAAAAAAATTTTTTGAGGTTCAATTCTAAGCATGGGGAATCCCAAAACTATTGGTTTTTTTCTATTTTTGTATGGAATTCTTAATGCGGTTCACAGAATACATCTACTTACCAAGTTTCAACAGTGCCTATAGCTCTTATAGTTTCGGAAAAAAGTGGCTGTGACATACGGACGGACAGACAGACAGACATGATGAATCTATAAGGGTTCCGTTTTTGTCATTAGGCTACGGAACCTTAAAAACATAAAAAGCAAGGTATGGAGATAATTTGAAACTGTAATAAACTGTAAATGGGACTTATCCTGTTTTTTTCCCGTTTGAAGTCACCCTACAACGCACACACCTACACGCTAATTTGTTAAATATTACACACACAAGAGTG
Organism: Pandemis heparana; assembly: GCA_963854515.1. Taxonomy (NCBI): domain Eukaryota; kingdom Metazoa; phylum Arthropoda; class Insecta; order Lepidoptera; family Tortricidae; genus Pandemis; species Pandemis heparana. The sequence continues at coordinate 4,643,429 of OY978033.1, forward strand.
AATGAAATATCTTTGAAGTTTCAATTTATAGATTAGATAAACTTATGTTTATAGTGTTTTATTGACTGGTATTTAATTTGAATATACCTACGTATACGTAACGTATGAGATAGAATCAGAAATGATGATATCCGCAGTAGAACTAAGGTGACCGACATAGCCCGAAGAATTGCGAAACTGAAGTGGCAGTGGGCGGGGCACATTGCTCGCAGGACCGATGGCTGATGGGGTCAGAAGGTTCTCGAATGGCGTCCGCGGACCGGGACCTGGTAGGCCTCCAACAAGATGGAGCGACGACCTGATCAGAATCGCGGGAAGGCACAGGACCGGTCCGAGTGGAGAGCCTTGGGGGAGGCTTATGTCCAGCAGTGGACGTCTTTCGGCTGATATGATGATGATGTTGATACCTACGTAGGTAATAGGTATAGTCGCCCAAATAAACGGTCTATCAAAATACTAAATTCTAAAATTCTAATACTTTACTTTGCGAACAGGCCGCCAAGGGCTCTTTTACGTCTTTTTTGAAACTACCAGCGCATTCGGAAATACCATCAATGCCAAGAAGAACGCGCCGCAAGAAACTTGGCAGTCATTTTTTCTTTCACAAACTATAGCATTATATTACTAATTAATATCATTAAAAAGTAGGATTATTCACTCATTAAAGTAAGTATGTAAACAAGTACATACATACATGAATGCAAGAAATTTTTAAACAAAGCGGCAAGTACAATAACCTATTAAAACAACAGCCCAGACAGTCATATTTGTTGATGTTGTGTATGACACAAACATACATATAGACTAGGGTTTCCAACCGCACTATGATATACCTAGGTATCTCAGAATGTTTCAGCAGGTCCCTATTTCGACAATTTGTCGGCGACATAATGTAACAATTAGAATTGCAATGCGTGGTCAATATGAAGCCAACCGGCGTAGATTCTTGACGAGTTTGCAATGTAAACAGTATTGTCACTGCCACCGACAATTGTCACGTTGAAGGTCTGCGAAGCAAGTCAATGGTGTGTATGAAGTTCCCAATCCGCACTGGGCCCGCGTGGAAATTATAGCCCACACTTATTCTGAGAGGAGGCCTTTGCCCAGCAGTGGGACGTGTGTACATATTAGGCAATACAATAACTCTTTATTGAACACCACATATAACAATCAAAACATACTACGATGATGTACTTTAATTTACCTTTTTTTATGGTGTGGAAAATGCGCCTTATGCATCCGCCCGGTACGAGGTTACCGGGGGTATGTGGCAGGCATACCCACTAGAAACCACACGGATTCCCTATTCGGTCGTTTGTGAGGCGTTACGGGAGCACTCGGTGTCACGACGCCCCACGACCACCCCGGGATGGGGTTCCCTCTTCGCAGCACCTGTGCAATGCAGGTTTGGGAATTCCCGCCCTCCCCCGCTGGTGCCGCTAGGATTTTTTATAGAGCTTGTCTCCTCGTAGCTCCCGTCTTGAAAAAGACAGCGGCCCACGTTCCCGGCGCCTACGGGCCGGGGTTACGTGTTGAGCGACAGTGACCGAAGCCACGAAGCTCCGCGATCGCAACCCGTAGCTCGCACCGTTCCGACGGAGAGCTTTCGCCCCCTTCCAATAAGGCTTGCCCTCACCTTTCCCTGCAGGTACTTGGCTCGGGCTCGCCTCCGTTAAATAGGCGCCCAAAGGCGCCGCCCTCACTGCAGGTCCACTTCTGGACCCGCTGGATCAGATCCCCCGCAACGAATTGTGGGTTCACCTTACCACCCCTCCTCCCAGTCGGATATTAGCCAACAGTTAACTAACTTATTAAATAAACTAGCTTTTGCCCGCGGGTTCGTCTGCGTAGAATTAGCAATTGCCATAATGTTTATGGCTATCCCCCGGGAACTATGCAATTTTCCGGGATAAATAGTAACCTATGTTTTAATCTAGGGTACCAGCTGTCTTCGTTCCAATTCCGTTCAGTCGTTTTAGCGTGAAGAAGGAACAAACATACACACTCACTCACATCGTCACATCGTCACAAACTGTCGCATTTATAATATTTAGTACTTAAGTAAGTAAGTTAGTAATCTTTATTTGCAATACTTTAGTTACTTACTTACTAGTAGGAAGTAGGATAGTAGGATGAATTAGCCGTTGCTGCCCGAGGTGCACCGGATTAAGCGTTACCCTTCCCCCCCGTAAAGCCAAGAGACTCTGTTATTAAGGGAACTGTAACGCTAGAGCTCTCGAGGAGGCATCCGACGTCGCACCCTGTACGTACTTTAATTTACATGAGGTTAGAATAAGTGGCAAAAAAAAAAGTGGCAACCTTAATATTTTATAATAATAAGTTAAAAAGACAAGTGAAAAACACGTTTATTTTTTTTTATTATTTTATTACGGTTGTCATTTGCTTTATTGTTTTTTTGTAATGATATATATGTTTTCTTTATTACGTTTGTTTTGAATGCACTTGTGGTTAAAGTATATAAAGTACAACGCCAACGTAGAAGTCATATCAAGCAGGCAATATGAGGACGGTATTCATAGCTTTGGCGGTAAGTTTTTCATTTTAACTTTACACGAAAAACATTTATGTGTAATGTATGTAAACTCTTTATTGGACCCTTTTTTAATACCTACATTGTTAGAAATAAAGTACGAATGCGAATTTATCCGTACACGATATTTCTCCCAGTTAATCCGATTATGGAAAAAAAAATTATGAAAATATTTAGCCATGACGTCGAAATCAAACACCACAAATGAGTACCAATAAATTAACAAAAATACAAAAGGAGAAAGAAAGAAGACATTATTCGTTTTTGCAAGACACACAAATAAAAGAGCATAGACACACAATTTTATAGAAAACAAACAAAGACACAGACACGAAAAGTAGATCATCATGCGTTGTGTGTCTTCGCAAAAGTAAAACGGTCGCTGGCTCACTACGCTGTGTTAGACACGCAGCACTGATTTTCAGCCAGAACCATCTGTGACTCACGTTACGATACAGGTAATAAGTAAAACGTGGAGGGGATATGCGCAGTATGAAAAACAACATCATTTTCATACTGCGCATATCTCCTCCACGTTTTGTTATTTGCCGCCACCTGTACACAGATAAGAAACCTCTTCCCCCTTTCTCCCTTCCTTTTGTTAAAATACACCTTCTATATTGTATGTTGTATTTTTATTTTTTTTTGACAAACGTCAAATTATTTTATTGCAATACATGTCTAAATCTAAATTATTTAAAAATAAAACTAGCCTAAACTTAGTCTGATTCCATGGAAGATGGGTCGCGTGCTTGTGTGGGATGTCACTTGTTCTGACACGCTAGCGGCTTCCCATCTCCATGGTACATGTAACAGAGCCGGTGCAGCATCAGAAGCGGCTGAAAAGGCTAAATATATCAAATATAGGAGTCTAGGCGCCGAATACGATTTTGTCCCATTCGGTGTCGAGACCCTTGGTCCGTGGGGTCCTAGCGCTCTGAAACTCCACAAAGAAATTTCGAAGAGGTTAGTCGACGTCACAGGGGACCGAAGAGCTGGCAGCTTCCTCGGACAAAGAATTAGCATTGCAATTCAAAGAGGGAACGCCGCTAGCATCTTCGGAACCTTGCCTAAGGGGTCTGGTTTGATTTTTTATCCTTAGTTTTCATTATTATTATTATTATTAAGTATTTGTATTATTAGTGGTGTTTTTTGTTTTTTATGTTGTATTGTATTTTGCGCCGTACAACCGAACCTTTATTAAAACCCAATTGGCTTCGTCAGCTGCTAGCTCGCAGTTGACGGATACGTCAAGGAAGACATGATGATGATGATTGTATTTTCTAAGTTTGCTTTTAAACTTCAGGTTTTAGTGGCTGTGGAGGCTCTCCCGACGATTCCACTGGGACCGGGTCCAGGTAAGAACAAACACAAATACATCACTACATAGTATAAAACAAACCCCCTTATTCATAAACGCCCTATAGGCCTCTGCTAACTTATTAATCGTTTGTCCTTATCTGTCACTTTGACATTTACCTTTCACAGATAAGGACAAACGATTACTAACTTAGCAGAGGCTTATAGAGCGTTTATGAATAAGGGGGAAAGTCGCTTTCTCTGTCCCTATATCCCATGTATGCTTAAATCTTTAAAACTACGCAACGGATTTTGATGCGGTTTTTTTAAATAGATAGAGAGATTCAAGACAGTGGTGTAGCGTGGGTGTCGGCCGCCCGGGGCGGAATACAATTATTCCGCCTCCTTATTTAGGTATTTCATTGTAATAAAAAAAAAACCCTCTAGGTTGGCAACGCATCTGCAATCACTCCGGGGTTGCGGGTGTCTATGGGCAGTGGTGATCGCTTACCATCAGGTGACCCACTTGCTCGTTTGCCTTCCTATTCGCATAAAAAACAACAAAAAAAGGTTCAAATATTTTTATTATTTATTGTGAAAGTTCCGCCCTTGGGGGGGGGGGGCCGCCCCCGCCATGCTACACCACTGATTCAAGAGGAAGGTTAGGAAGGTTAGGTTAGGAAGAGGAAGGTACATGCACAATATACCGCGCGAAGCCGGGGCGGGTCGCTAGTACTAGCCCAAGGCAACAAGACCTAAAGGCCACTTAAGCAAGATTTTGGGCGTATAAGTGGACAGAGGAATCAAACACAAGCCTATTGGAAATCAACTAAATACATACATACATACATAAGTAAGTACATAAATCACGTTTTTATTCCTAATGGGGTAGACGGAGCCTAGGGTAACAAACCTAAAGGCCACGTTTAGCGTGATTGTGGGCGTGTAGGTGGAAAGAGTACCTAATCAAAATAGTGATGGGTTGCTAGCCGCACCGCCTTTAAGAGGTTGTCAACACCTATAGTTAAATCTTTGAAATTAATGTTACTTAACTTTTTAAGAAAAACTATTTGTTTTAGAATAGGTACAAACATTCGTATCAGTGTTGTTATGGATATCCATATCCATAACCGAAACTATCGGATATCCGAAATAAAAAAAAATCCGTAACCGTAACCGAATCCGAAATAAAAGTTCCGGATAGTTTCGGATAGGGCGGAGTCTTAACTAAATACTACAACTCGTACGAATTAACTGTGCACTCCGCTGGAATGCGACACCTCTCCCGCTACCTAATGACGTCACAGCGCGAGGTGCACAGCAGTGTTGTTATGGATATCCATATCCGTAACTGAAACTATCGGATATCCGAAATAATTTAATATCCATAACCGTAACCGAAACCGATATTATATTTTACCAATATCCATATCCATATCCGGATCCGAAATTATACATCCATAACATCCCTGATTCGTATCACATCACATCACACTAAGTGTCTGCATATGTTTGTTACTTCTTCACGCGCAAACGGCTGGACGGATTTCGATAAAATTTGGAACGAAGATAGCTTGTACCCTAGATTAACACATAGACTACTTTATCCCGGAAAATTGCATAGTTCCCGCGGGATAGCGATAAACATGTCAATTGCTAATTCTGAAGAAGCTGGTTTATCATAAAACTGTCTGCCCCTACCGGGGTTCGAGCCTGGGACCTCTAACTTCATAGTCAGGGTTACTATCTTCTACTACCTTTAGGCAATCCATCGCCAAATCAGTGTCTGGCCTGGTTTTTTTTAAGTACTGCTTTTAATATGTAATGGCCCTCCCTCACAGCAAGTTTGAATCTTCACAAAGCCATGTGGGACACTAAGATTTATCCAAGGGTGCGTTCAGTTTGATCACCCGACGACGCCCGACGACGCCCTGGCCCGTTCAGTAAGTCAGTTCGATCATCGGACGATCACACCAAATCGTTCAGTAACATCTTCGGGCGTCGTCGGGCGATCGCACCGGTCATCCCGTAAAATAGATGGGTAAAAAACGCCCAGACGTCACTTTGACAGTTGTCTTAATATTACACTTTACATGCACTTCACTTTTTTACTTACTTTATACAGTGAAACCTGGATAACAGGGACTTCAAGGGACCTGCGAATAAGTCTCACTTAAAGAGGTATTCCACTTACCCAGTGTCTCAGATAGCCAGGTATAAATAAATATCTGTCTCATTTACAGAGGCTCCCATTAATAGAGGGGAAAATAAAGGTTATTTCAGCTATAGGGGTGCGATTATTAAATAAAATAAATAATGCATCGTGGAAACATATACATAACTACATGAGTAATTAAAAAAGGAATAAACAATAATAATCAAAGTACGTTTTTTAAATATAAACAATGCAAAAACGCAAGTAAAGATTTGAGCCTTAATTTCGTCATTTATCAAACAGACGCCGATAATTAGCAAAACAAAACTAAAACGAGAGGACATTGAGGCACAAAATTAGCCAAGTACGGAAATAGCGGGTAAATTTAACAAAAATTTTAATACGGTGATAAAAATTTGTCTCAGTTACAGAGGTCATTGCCAGTGAAATTCAAAGGAAAAAAAATTCGATATATTGTACCTTAAAATATAATCTCAGTAAAAGAGGTAAAATACACCCGATGTCTCAGTTATAGAGGTAAATATGAGGATAAAATCGAAAGAACGAATCCCAGATATAGAGGTTGTTTTGTCCCACTAATAGAGATAATTCAGTGCTAAGGTGCTGGGACCACAGCACGAGTCCCAGCTATAGAGGTTTCTCACTTATCCAGGTCCCACTTAACCAGGTTTCACTGTAATAAACTTATTATTACGAATACGAAATCGCGTGCCATTGACATTAAAATTTAATGTGAATTTAAATGAAATTTGAAATTTAAATTACGATTCTGAACTCGTCACTAATTTTTATTTGAATATTTAAATTGACACTTTTGACCGTCTTTTGACAGAAGAACTCCCCAACTCGTTCAGTAAGTGTGTTCATGATCGGACGATTTTCATCCGACGATAATCACACTGACACTTTAGTTACTGAACGTAGCCCAAGTAGTAATAAACTCTGGAATCAGGTGGCGGCACCAATTTTACCTGACCGGCATAACTTAGGGATCTCTATGAACCGAGCCTATATTGAATCGCATTAAGACATGGTAAGGCACGGTGCTTAGCAGGGGGGTTACTTAGCGTTTTAATGCTATCCAGTTCAGGCTCGCTCGCTGTCAGATCCATACTAAAAATGACAGCTAAAACCTGAACTGAGTCGGAATTAGGACTTCATGGCATAGAATAAGTAAGAACATAGTAGAACGGAATCTGCTGCTCCGGCCGGACTCAAGGTTACGATATTACAGTACTTGTTAAACGAGCGGCTCAGTCAGGCTGCCACGGCCGGCGTCGCCGCACGCGCGTTTGGCACTTAAACTACTACTAGTTTTACGTGAGTCTGTATGTATTTTATTTTATATTCGTCGGTAAGTAATACTTACTTAAATCCTCTTAAATGGCTTCATTTGGTATGGCACTTGTAATAACTTCTTACTTAAAAGTACCTATCTATAATATGTAGGAACGTACCTAATGATTTATGAATTTCATATTTTGTAAAACTAGAATAAAATAATGATTTCAAAGTACATAAAAACTTATATTTTAGCGATATTATCTTCAGACGTAAGTATAATATTTAACGGTAAGCAACCCTAGCAATACGCCTGGACGACAGAGGGGTGTAACGACATGAAGGGGGAAGTAGGTATATAAATGGCGGCGTTATGAACGCGGTCAAAAGAGATTCCGTTCTACCCTGTTATTATCTATTCTATGGTCATGGTAAGGCCCCAGTGGTACGTAGTCTGGTGCTGATGATGTCTTGTGTCGCAGGCTTCGACTCCGCAGACGTCTACCATCACGGAACCCTCGACATCAGCCGCGGATACGGTGAGACCCAACATATACCCCGCCTACCCGACCCCAGAACGGCCGGTGTTCTGCCTTTTGGCCGAATTTTTTTTGATCGAATTTCATTTGGCAACCAACGTTTCACCGAATGTTCACTTTGACAACTGACGATTGGCAAATTTTTGTATGCCAACCTCTCATTTGGCCGAATTTTCATAAAGACGAATATCATTTTCATTTTAAACTTTTGGAATATCTTTCACATGGCAAATGTTACACTAGGCCGAAAAAGTCTTATGATTAATTTGGATTAATTTAGGTTTGCGTGCGGCTTAGCCGCGAACATGTTTGTTTTAATTTATAAACAGTCTTTTTTACCTTAGAATGTCTTATTTTTTACTAATGATTATGTAGTACCATTTGGCTATATAAAAAAAAAATGACATTTTAATAAACGTCCATGTAAAAAAAAAATCGATGAGTTGGCAATCGTGAGGTTGGGAAATGATTATTAATCATTTTAACAAGTTGCCATATTATGATGATTCGGCAAAATGAAATTCGGCCAAACGTTGGTTGGGAAGTGAAATTCGGCAATAAATTTTTCGGCAAATCAATAGAGAACCCAGACCGGCCGACGCTCGAGTCCGCCTTTGTGCATGTATACAGTTTTATTTTATGTGAATAGGAAGGAAAACGAGCAAGTGGGTCACCTGATGGTAAGCGATCACCACTGCCCATAGACACCCGCAACCCCGGAGGGATCGCAAATGCGTTGCCAACCTAAGAGGGCTAAGATGAAATGCCTCTTGTGCTCGTAATTTCCCCGGCTGTCTTACTGTCCACACCGGAACACTGCAGTGCAAGCACTGCTGCTTAACGGCAGGATTAGCGAGTAGATGGTGGTAGCGATCCGTACGGACCTTGCGCAAGGTCGTACCACCCGCGATGTATCCAGTGTTTGTCAATTATATTTGTCTTGTTTATTTTGCTCAATAAAGAGTTTACATTTACAATACAATACAATACAAATACTCTTTATTTAAAACCACAAATCAGTACAAAACAATACAGAAACAAAGAACAAAGTATACAAAGTATACTAACCATTAAGATAGAGAAATAAGTTGGAGACAGCTTAAGTAGGTGGCGGAAACAAATAAACAGGAGAAACGCAGGGATAATAAAACAATACTAACATAAATAAATACATAGCTAAATAAATAAAATAATATATACATATAGACACCCATAACATTATTGTACATATAATAATACTTAAGATGGAATAAATATGAGAATGTAATAACGAAAAGTATAAGAAGGCCATATTTTATAACAGAAAAGGAATTGATCATAGGCGGTCTTATCGCTTAGTAGCGATCTCTACATACACATAAGCGAGCTTATTCTTTTCTTAAAAGGCGGGCACAATCTTAACGCTTTTATGTTATGATTGTCCGTGGGCGGCGGTGCTTGATTTCCATCAGACCCGCCTGCTTTCCTCCTTCATTTAAAAAAGTAAACAAGTGTACCTATGTGTCACCTATCATGTTTTCTATTCTGTTCACAGAGTTAGATATGGATTAAAAGCATAGAACTGATTTTATCAACAGTTTTAACATGGATTTTAAGTCCGTTTAATGTGTCTATTTAAGTAATAACAATGTACCGTGGCCGCTTATGAAGAAAATATACGTAGCTTTTAACCAGTAGGCTAATTGTTTAACTCGCTCGCAATCGCCATCGTGTTCATTTTGACAGTTCTTGTATGAATGTGACAGCTAGCTGATTCCGATGCCAATTGTCAGCCCATACATGAACTGTCAAAATGAAGACGACGGCGATTGCGAGCGAGTTAGACAATAAGCCTGCGGCTGCCCATACATGAATAAATAAATAAATAAATATTAGGGAACAATTCACACAAATTGACCTAGTCCCAAAGTAAGCGCTAGTAAGGCTTGTGTTATGGGTACTAGACAACGATATACGTACTTATATAGACAAAAACATACTTATATAGATAGAAAACATCCATAACTCAGAAACAAATATTCGTGCTCATCACACAAATATATGCCCTTACCAGGACTCGAACCCGGGACGCTTGCTTCACAGGCAGGGTCACTACCAACTAGGCCTACCGCGTCGTCAAATGAATGAAGACAGTAAAGTTATCTTTTTAACGCCCAACACCACGTTCCTGTGTCTGGGACGGGGGGTTCCGTCCATGCTGGACCCCGTTTCATAAAGCTAAAAGTTACAATTGACAAGCGAAAGTCTCTATCTAACACATAGGGTCAGAAAGAGACTTCCGCTTGTAAATTGTAACTCGTAGCTTTATGAAATAGGGCCCTGGTCTGGGAGCAAATAAAAAACATAGAATGTACCAGTTGCTTCTCGTCCCGCGCAGACGGTAAAAGCCCATCGAGGGAATGGCCAAAAATCTTAGGAATCATATGTTATGGACGATGCGGCTAGCAACTAGCAACCCATATATATTTTGACTCCCCTTTCTATCTATACGCTCACAATCATGCTAAACGTGGCCTTTAGGTCTTTTTACTTAAGGCTCCTTCCACCCCGTAAGGGATAAAGACGTGGTTTATATATGTATGTATGTGGGACGGGGGTTGCACTGATAGGTAACGAATTATGTGTCAATCTCTTTCTATCTCTCTTACTCTCTGTACGCTGGTACGGAACTTGGCGTTTTGTAAATTAAAATGGCTTTCTTGTTTCAGTTATAATTCCTGTCCACGGAAAAACAACGCGAACCAGCTCCGGCAGCTCCGCTTCGGACAGCAGCGGCAGCTCCCAGGACTCCAGCAGCCAGTACAAGCAAATCAACGACGACGGCTCCTACGTGGACACCAGCAACTCCGCTCAGAGTGCCCAGTCCAAGGACGCCAACTCCGACTCAGTCAAGAAAACATCCAATTCAGTCTACGGAGACGGCAGCTCATATTCCTCCAGCTATGAGGCAGGACATGCCACAGCAAACGATGGTAGCTCAGCATCCGCAAACAATAATTATACCCAAGTAGACTCCGCTGGACACTACTTGGATGCATCGAGCCAAGGCAACAGCGCTTCAAGCAACCACGCCAGCTCCGGCTACTCGAATCTGACGAACTCAGGAGTCAGTTATGACGGTACGTTTAGCAATACCAACCAACAGGCTAACGCTGATCAGGAGCATAATAATTCAGCCTCCAAACTTAATAGTTTCGCACAGGTAAACCCGGATAATACATGGGTGAATTCCCGCGAGCAGGGGCAGAGCGCGTCTCTAAATAAAGGCAGCTCAAGCGACAGCGAACGCAGCTCAACTGACTTATACTCAAATGGCGGTTCTAGAAGCTCCAACTCCGGCAGATACCGCGCCAGTGCCAGCACAGGCAACTCTGCATCCAGCGACAACTCGTATTCTCAGGGCAATGAAGACGGTTGGACCAGTGCTAGGGAGAAAGGCCAGAGTGCTGACCGGACAGACAACAGCTCATACATACATACAGACAGTTCTGCTATAGTCGACCCTGATGGTAGTTCTAAAACCAGCAAGTATGATGGAGTACATCTCAAGTCCAGTCAAGGACAGTCCGCCTCAAAAGACAACCAATACACGAGCGTTGGACCGGAGTCAAGGAACACAGTGAGATCAATTGGTGAAAGTGCTTCAGATAAAAGTGCAAGCTTAGACGACCACGTCAGGTCTTCAACCTACGTAGATTCCTATGGTGGGTCTGGTAGCAGCAACAGGCACGACCAGCGAGCGGCGAGCAACCAGGGTAACTCTGCTTATGTTGACAATTCGTTCACGTCGGTTCGCAACGGAGGTGGCTATAGTTCTGCTAGACAGATAGGTCAGAGTGCGACGAGCAAGAGTGACCGTTCGACTGGGCACAGCCAACAAACCACCGACGTCAGACCTGATGGTAGCTCTTCTAGTTCAAGTGATAAAAACAACAGTACAGAATCCCAGCAACGGTCTTCAGCAAAGGAAGATACGAGTTTCATCAATGTTAATGCCAACGGATCCGTAGAAACTGCCAGAAATATCGGCAGCAGCGCATCCCAAAACAGCGACAGCTCAAATAACTCTGTCTACCAACAAACAAACGTAGGCAAAAACGGCGACAGCAGTAGCTCTAGTGGTCAGACTAGCAGTGGCGCTAGCCAAACAGGCTACTCAGCTAACAGAGATGTCAGTAACACTCAATACAAAGCCGACGGATCTATAGAAACTGCCAAAGATATCGGCAGCAGCGCATCCCAAAACAGCAACAGCTTCAACAATTCTGGTTACCAACGAACAAACGTAGGCAAAAACGGCGACAGCAGTAGCTCTAGTGGTCAGACTAGCACTGGCGCTAGCCAAACAGGCTACTCAGCTAACAGAGATGTCAGTAACACTCAATACAAAGCCGACGGATCTATAGAAACTGCCAAAGATATCGGCAGCAGCGCATCCCAAAACAGCAACAGCTTCAACAATTCTGGTTACCAACGAACAAACGTAGGCAAAAACGGCGACAGCAGTAGCTCTAGTGGTCAGACTAGCAGTGGCGCTAGCCAAACAGGCTACTCAGCTAATAGAGATGTCAGTAACACTCAATACAAAGCCGACGGATCTATAGAAACTGCCAGAGATATCGGCAGCAGCGCATCCCAAAACAGCGACAGCACATTTAATTCTGGTTACCAACAAACAAATGTAGGCAAAAACGGCGACAGCAGTAGCTCTAGTGGTCAGACTAGCACTGGCGCTAGGCAAACAGGCTACTCAGCTAACAGAGATGTCAGTGTCACTAAATACAAAGCCAACGGATCTATAGAAACTGCCAGAGATATCGGCAGCAGCGCATCCCAAAACAGCAACAGCTTCAACAATTCTGGTTACCAACGAACAAACGTAGGCAAAAACGGCGACAGCAGTAGCTCTAGTGGTCAGACTAGCACTGGCGCTAGCCAAACAGGCTACTCAGCTAACAGAGATGTCAGTAACACTCAATACAAAGCCGACGGATCTATAGAAACTGCCAAAGATATCGGCAGCAGCGCATCCCAAAACAGCAACAGCTTCAACAATTCTGGTTACCAACGAACAAACGTAGGCAAAAACGGCGACAACAGTAGCTCTAGTGGTCAGACTAGCAGTGGCGCTAGCCAAACAGGCTACTCAGCTAACAGAGATGTCAGTAACACTCAATACAAAGCCGACGGATCTATAGAAACTGCCAGAGATATCGGCAGCAGCGCATCCCAAAACAGCGACAGCACATTTAATTCTGGTTACCAACAAACAAACGTAGGCAAAAACGGCGACAGCAGTAGCTCTAGTGGTCAGACTAGCACTGGCGCTAGCCAAACAGGCTACTCAGCTAACAGAGATGTCAGTAACACTCAATACAAAGCTGACGGATCTATAGAAACTGCCAAAGATATCGGCAGCAGCGCATCCCAAAACAGCAACAGCTTCAACAATTCTGGTTACCAACGAACAAACGTAGGCAAAAACGGCGACAGCAGTAGCTCTAGTGGTCAGACTAGCACTGGCGCTAGCCAAACAGGCTACTCAGCTAACAGAGATGTCAGTAACACTCAATACAAAGCCGACGGATCTATAGAAACTGCCAAAGATATCGGCAGCAGCGCATCCCAAAACAGCAACAGCTTCAACGATTCTGGTTACCAACGAACAAACGTAGGCAAAAACGGCGACAGCAGTAGCTCTAGTGGTCAGACTAGCAGTGGCGCTAGCCAAACAGGCTACTCAGCTAACAGAGATGTCAGTAACACTCAATACAAAGCCGACGGATCTATAGAAACTGCCAGAGATATCGGCAGCAGCGCATCCCAAAACAGCGACAGCACATTTAATTCTGGTTACCAACAAACAAACGTAGGCAAAAACGGCGACAGCAGTAGCTCTAGTGGTCAGACTAGCACTGGCGCTAGCCAAACAGGCTACTCAGCTAACAGAGATGTCAGTAACACTCAATACAAAGCCGACGGATCTATAGAAACTGCCAAAGATATCGGCAGCAGCGCATCCCAAAACAGCAACAGCTTCAACAATTCTGGTTACCAACGAACAAACGTAGGCAAAAACGGCGACAGCAGTAGCTCTAGTGGTCAGACTAGCACTGGCGCTAGCCAAACAGGCTACTCAGCTAACAGAGATGTCAGTAACACTCAATACAAAGCCGACGGATCTATAGAAACTGCCAAAGATATCGGCAGCAGCGCATCCCAAAACAGCAACAGCTTCAACAATTCTGGTTACCAACGAACAAACGTAGGCAAAAACGGCGACAACAGTAGCTCTAGTGGACAGACTAGCAGTGGCGCTAGCCAAACAGGCTACTCAGCTAACAGAGATGTCAGTAACACTCAATACAAAGCCGACGGATCTATAGAAACTGCCAGAGATATCGGCAGCAGCGCATCCCAAAACAGCGACAGCACATTTAATTCTGGTTACCAACAAACAAACGTAGGCAAAAACGGCGACAGCAGTAGCTCTAGTGGTCAGACTAGCACTGGCGCTAGCCAAACAGGCTACTCAGCTAACAGAGATGTCAGTAACACTCAATACAAAGCCGACGGATCTATAGAAACTGCCAAAGATATCGGCAGCAGCGCATCCCAAAACAGCAACAGCTTCAACAATTCTGGTTACCAACGAACAAACGTAGGCAAAAACGGCGACAGCAGTAGCTCTAGTGGTCAGACTAGCAGTGGCGCTAGCCAAACAGGCTACTCAGCTAACAGAGATGTCAGTAACACTCAATACAAAGCCGACGGATCTATAGAAACTGCCAGAGATATCGGCAGCAGCGCATCCCAAAACAGCGACAGCACATTTAATTCTGGTTACCAACAAACAAACGTAGGCAAAAACGGCGACAGCAGTAGCTCTAGTGGTCAGACTAGCACTGGCGCTAGCCAAACAGGCTACTCAGCTAACAGAGATGTCAGTAACACTCAATACAAAGCCGACGGATCTATAGAAACTGCCAAAGATATCGGCAGCAGCGCATCCCAAAACAGCAACAGCTTCAACAATTCTGGTTACCAACGAACAAACGTAGGCAAAAACGGCGACAGCAGTAGCTCTAGTGGTCAGACTAGCACTGGCGCTAGCCAAACAGGCTACTCAGCTAACAGAGATGTCAGTAACACTCAATACAAAGCCGACGGATCTATAGAAACTGCCAAAGATATCGGCAGCAGCGCATCCCAAAACAGCAACAGCTTCAACAATTCTGGTTACCAACGAACAAACGTAGGCAAAAACGGCGACAGCAGTAGCTCTAGTGGTCAGACTAGCACTGGCGCTAGCCAAACAGGCTACTCAGCTAACAGAGATGTCAGTAACGCTAGTATTAATGCCGATGGAACGTCTAAAACTTCCAGATCCATCGGCAATAGCGCCTTCCAAGAGAGCGGAAACTCTAACAATTACAGCGGCCAAAACGATTACGTGACTGCTGAAGGAGGATACGGCAATTCTAACTACCAGGGAAGCAGCGCGAACTCTAACGAGAACTCCTCAGCTTCCAGAAGCGACAGCGCTTACCAATTCAACAAGGATGGCTCTCAGAGAATCGCTACCTCTACAGCCGACAGTGCTATCGCGAAGAACGGTCATTCTGATGATTATAGCGGAAACAGTACTTACGTTAGCCCAGATGGAAGCAGGGGCTCTAACAGCTACCAAGGCAAAAGCGCGTCTTCTCATGTAGGCAAGTCGGCTTCGCAAAAGGCGCAGTCATTTGAAACCAATCCTGATGGATCGTATGTTTCTAAGCAGAGCCAAGCAAAGAGTGCAAGTGTTACGGACGCCAGTTCATCCGGTTATAAAACTTCAAACGTTTATGTTAGTCCTAGTGGCAGTACTTCGACTTCTAAGTCTACTAATTCCAAAGCCAGCAAGTCCAGCATATCCTCTAGTTCCAGCAGCTCAACTGTAGTAAAGGTTTGCTAAATGTCATCGTCTGAACAAATGCTAAAATTTACTTTCAAGCTTTTTTACTATCTGTACTTGATTGCATTGCCATCGAAACGTGGAAAGAATAGAGTTGCGAGACTGCAAATAAACAAATAATAGAATAATATCATACAGTATATGACGTCCAGTTATATATAAAAACTGGTGATATTAGTATAAGCATACAAGAAAAACTTTAGCAGTATTCCGTTATTCGAGGAATTGTTTTTATTGTAATAGATCATGTGACTTTATTCCAAATACAAAATAACGCCTAGCAACATCTGCATGTTTTATTTCACTCATAACTAAACTTCGTTTTTTTCCACATTTAGAATGAAGATTAGATCTTGACCACTTCTTGGAACATACAAAACCATAACACAGTTCATTAACACAGCTAAACTGTGTCGGTGTTGGCACATACGATTCTGCGAAAACAATGATGATTATGCAACGGAGCAGGGCATGGCTGTACTCTATTGAAATTATATATGCATCACATTTCGCAGTCCTTTATTGAGAGTAAAAAAGTCAAAAGCCAAAAGTCAAAAGTTTATTTTGCAAATAGGCCGCCGAGGGCTCTTTTACATGTCTTTTTTTTTATCTACCAGCGCATTCGGAAAGACCATCATTGCCAAGAAGAATGCGCCGCAAGAAACTTGGCAGAAAGTCATTTTTTCAAAATAAAATAGATTTACAATAGTACTTAAATTCTACTTAACTTACCTATAATACAATTAATACATTTTATAAAAGGGATGTAAAAGGTCCCTAAGTTAAGTTAAGTAAAAAAAACACAGACTTAATGTGTGGTCAATTAATGGCGGCGGTTGTAGAGAAGATGGAGATAGACGCCAAACCACTTCGATCCTGTATTGTTGATCAAAGCCAAACCAAACCAGAAACATGATTTATTTATTGATTTCAACTATCGACATCTTATCGACTACGTTTTATCGTTCTTCTCTCAACTAGCCTTAGATGAAAAATAAATTGCTTTTTTAAAAGTGTGCGTGACGTGCCTTAAGGCCAATCATATAGCGTTGGAATATCTGTGGTCGTAGACTCTTAGGCTCCGCCCGTTGCTTTGTTTTTACGCAGTTCAATGTGTGTGTGGCAGCTGTGGTGGGTAAAAAGTGGCGACACTGGTATTGATCAAAGTTACGTGCTAGTTCATATCTATTCCTTTCTATGATCTGAGGGTACATACGTACCTACCAATATTGTAAGACACTGAGACCCCAACGTACAAAATCCGCGTTCTGAAATGAACACAGGCACGACGTCGTCTGTACACGCGTCAATGTGTGCGTAAGATACACAGGGCTGTCTATCGCAAAAACCTAGTACTATAAGTACTACCAATGACATAAATATACTAAAGATATGGCTTGGATGTGTGCAAATAAATGTACTTAATCGTTATCTATTTATTTAAACTTACTTAAAATGTGTCTGTCTGTGTATTTAAGCATTATTATTTTCAATTACAATAGATGTACGACAACAAACTTAAGCGAATGATTCTGTAGTTATTTCATGTATTAATCGCGATAATTTCAGAAAGCATTAATTTTCTAATGTTTTATAAAATGAAGTAGGTAGGATAGGTTCCCGAACTTGTGACGTGCGGCCGACATACATCGCGTCGCGAGCCCTACTAGTTGCCAGCAGCTTTCCGGCAGACTGCGCTTGAGGGGTGGGGTAACTCGAATAGGTGCGGGGCGGAGCGTGGCCATTCTGTACGTTAGTACTACTATTATATTCTGTGACTGAGATCTAAATAAACGATTTTCATTATTTATAATATTATTAAATGCCCCCCCCCCCCCACCCCTTGCCAGCTAAACGGTTGTATTTGGATAGGTGATAAAATTTATGGTAGTAGACCTATAATGTGTTTATAACGAAGATTAAAGGATAACTATCACAGCTAGATTGGCTTTACAATTCAATTGACAATATTTCAAATTTCTTTATATTCATAAATTGGAGACTGTAGAAATTAATTAAATAAAACAACTTAAATTGTACTGAAAATCCAACACGCAGCGCTGACAAGATCAATGACACAACTACACTTCTTTTGTTTTTCTTTCTGTCAGCGCTGCGTGCAATTGGGTTTATTAGCGGCCAGGGCTAAAATATGACATTTTACAAAAAGTTTATAATACGTAGCTCAGCTTTACCTAAATAGGTGCGTCGCCTACATAAATCAAAAACCATTTCGAGAGAAACACTTGTAGAACACAAAAAAAATAATAGGGTCAGCTAGTTTTGACGTTCATCGACATTGACAACTGCATTCACTGTCAAACTATTTAAGCACAGGTTTTGTCGGTCAATTAATGTAATTATTTCAACGTTTTTTTAAGTGTACGAAACAAAGCAGTGACGTCATTTCGCTAATACTTGACGTTTGTTACTTACGTCCTTTCTGCTTGATGAACGATTTAAATGGATTTATCCACGAAAATACAAGATTTTCACGAATATAAAAAATATCTTAAAATTGTGCGCTCTTTCCAGCCAGACAATAAAAAGTAGCACTTAAAAAATTTAAATATTGTCAATTTAACGAGTTATATTTAGCCGACCAAGTTAATAAAATTTATTTGAATCCGTGAACTATGTTCATAGTGGTATCAAATAAAAATGAAAAGTTGGTAATAATAGTACATTGTGCACCGAGGGCGGTAAGAAGGGGATTGCTAACGAGAGCCTATTAGAAGCCCGACGCCGAAGGCGGAGGGCTTTTAATGACTCGAGTTTGTAATCCCCTTACTGCCCGTGATACACACAATATTTTTCATCACATTTGCGAGGAAATAAAAAAGATAACAAAAAAATTTACTCAGAATCACAAAATTACCCGCAAAGGACACTCATCAACATTTATGTACCAATAGTGTGAAAATATCGTCCGCCATTTGGCTCCAAAAAATTATGCTAAAATTGGACTTAGAACCACCACATTACTCGAAAACGAACCCATCATTATTTTAGTGTCAATAGTGTCAAAATGTCATCCGCCATCTTGGATCCAAAAAATTATGCCAAAATCGGGCTCAGAGCCACCAAATTACTCGAAAGTCACACCCGCCATCAATATTTTTAGTTTCAAAATATCATCCGCCATCTTGGATCGTAATCAATAATGTCTAATTGAAAGTTTTATAAAATTAGGTCGTAGTTTTTTTTATATTAAATAAATCTGGCTGATCTGAAACCTCCTTAGTCTGAAATGACGTACAATGAACTCTCAATTTTAAAACTAAACTTTTCCTCCCGAGGGAATTATGAAAATCCATACAAATATAACTCCCTCGGGAGTAAAATATTTGAAATTCCCGCGGGAGGTAAATTAGCCACTACGGCTCTATAAGCACGCGTGTTATAACACCCTTTACGAGCAAGTGTGATGAAAAAAATATTATATTTATTTAATAAACAGTAAAAATTACATCATAAATATGTAATACTAAATCTAGAGCCAAACTCTGCAAATATGAGACTACGAGTTCATCTCTTTGCTGTGGAAACTGCAGGCCCTTGGGGTGAAGAGGTGAAGGGGCTGTTGAGGGAGCTTGGCCGCCGTCTGCGCGAGCGCGGAGCTGGGGCCTTACCATGACGTCCTAATTCCGACTCAGTTCAAGTTTTAGCTGTCATTTTTAGTACGAATCTGACAGCGAGCGAACCTAAACTGAATTGCATGTCATGGTAAGGCCCTTGATCCCCGCTCTGGGTCGTACCTGTAGGCTTATTGTCTAACTCGCTCGCAATCGCCATCGCGTTCATTTTGACAGTTCTTGTATGAATGTGACAGCTAGCTGATTCCGATGACAATTTTTCAGCCCATACATGAACTGTCAAAATGAAGACGATGGCGATTGCGAGCGAGTTAGACGATAAGCCTACTGGTTCAGCAAATTTCCCTGGCCATACAGTGTGGTAATGCTGCCAGTGTCATGGGAACATTTGCCCCAGGTACGCCCCAAAGCGGTTATTTTTGATGTAGTATTTAAGTTTGTTTTTGATTTTTAAGTAAGTTAGATGTGGTAATAACTATGTTCATAACATCCACATATTGTGAGAGGCAACTACGGAGCCCTACAAATACCGTGCGTGGCCCGACAGGCTCTTGGCCGGTTTTCCTTCTTAATTACGGAAACCAAAAAATAAACGACAATTCGCTTTTCGCGCTAGCGGCACCTACTTTGCCGGACCGGTAGGTACATACGACTTTAAATATTTTATTGAATCAGGCGTTACTTTGCGGAGGTCCATTTCAATGAACACAAAATACTTACCTTGCTACTCCGCTACTTACGTGCAAGATAACCAAGCCTGTGCGAAATATATACGTTTTGCATGCAAGCCCCCCCCCCACCACTACTGCCACACAAAACGCACACAAATCCCACAAACTTAATTAATCCTATCACCACACAAACACTGACGCGCGTTTCGATCCCTCTAAGGAATCATTCCCGAAAAATGAATGAATGAATGAAGTGTGGTGGCAGTGGCTGCTTATATACTTTAACGTAGCGTCAAAAGCTCTTTAAAGATTTTCATAAACTCCATGTAATTCTTATTGCTGTAAATCTAGTATATCGGAGTTGCTTATATAACATAAGGCTGTATATCAACTTTAATGACGTTATTGGAGTTAATTAAGAGTCTAGTAACACCAAACTCTACATGCGTTGAATAACTCTTATATACAGCTTACACCTGTTATACAATGATAGGTTAAATAGTTATAGCAGTTTTGTACGATCCTGATATAAAGGTTTAAGTGTAAGATAAATTAGTTGTAAATATTTAATATAATAACACCATTAAATGCTTCTAACGTTTTAAGCTTTTGAGTATAATTTAACAATTTAAGTTTTTAAAATGATTAAAAGATCACAGATTAGGGATTTCATTACTTCGCAAAGATCCCTAATTTAAACCTATAGGTAAAGCTAAAGCCTGTATTTTACTCTCTGCTGCAGGTAAATGTCTCCGCTAAGTGCGTAGGTCCTCTCTTATGCCAACCAAAGACTGCACAATACTCTTGACCACCGGCGTTGTACTTCATTGAGTGTCATAATAAGCATAAGAGAAGACTGTGCCGCTAAGAAAAAAACACCATGTTTGATTAGTTTTTGTCAACATAACCTAAAAAATATTTACACAAAATCACTTTTAAATAACAAAGTACCTAAATTTTCCTAATTATATGACATACATTACTTACAAAATCGCTCAAACTAACGAATATTTTGAAAATGAATGTCTAAAAACTGATTTAGATTATTACCACTTTTAATTGATTTCCTTTTTTTTGTATAAAATCATTATTTTTTGAAGGCGCGTCAAAATTGAGATGAAAAACATGATACATATTCACATTAAACTTGCAATCGCACTAATAATTAACCTATACACTTCAAGAAACCTGTAAATCAAAACAATACTTAAGTTACTCGTGATGAAAATGTTGCTCAAGAAAAAGTAACTCAAGAAACTGTATAATTTGAAGATTTTAAAGCTTTAAATATCTGCTTTTCTCACCGAAAACGCTACAAACGAGTTATAAGGTTTCAAAATACCAGTCTTAGTTCTATCTGACACCGTTATAGATCTTTTATATGACTAAAGGTTTCAAGAAACTCTATTATAAGTATTTAGGGCTACAATAAAAAGGCACTAATTTTCCTTGTAGAAACAAAATAGTATTTTATGCAACAGTTGTATTAGAGGGGTCAAAAAAGGCGAGTGGTGTGGGTTACGATGTGAGCGTAGCGAACATCGTAAGAAATAAACCACGAGCTTTTTTTTGACTTGCTAATACAACGTTGCATACAATATTTTTTCTACGACTAAGTAGGTAGGTACTTACTAAATTAGAGTAATTCGTTCTCCAAAAATGAAGAAGTCCAGTGTTCCAGTCTCCACGCAGAAATTCTCGTACCTAGGTTTTATCATTGCCGAGATTTTCTAGACAACAAATTTTCCATCACTTCCTGGGCCGCTACGGATATTTCTTCCGGTGTTGAGTTAATTTCGTTTTCATCGATGCTTTTTTATGATATGTTAATGTTACAAAACTTTGTTAAACCTATTGCAATCAAATAACAAATAACAAACAAGACAAGAGCGGGAAACATGAAAACGACTAACGAAAAAATTGGGAGTTTGTTTATAGTAAACTTTGTTTTTAATTAACGTTAACTTTTTTTTATAGCCTTGCATTCTTGGCGCATTTAGCCAAAACGTTTACCAACTTGCCAGTGACGTTATTAAAAAATCTTGTTTGTTATGTTGGCAGCTACGTATTTCGTTCAGAAAGTTCTAGTTCAATAAAAAAACATACGAATTAAATAATTTGTTAAGTTGGTAGCCATGCATTTTCATCGTAAATTTAATGTTGATCCTGTAAAAGTTTTACCTAGATCTGGCAGTCTATGGCTGGCAGAGTTAACGATGGAGCACTTTTAGAGCCATAAGCCAACAAGTGCTTTTAGAGGGAATAGACAATATAGACTTAGCCAAAGTCTTATTATGACTGTTCTTATAGTGGTGCTCGTGATAACATAAATCACAGATAATAGTACAGGAGTAGGAAAAGTATAATCAAAGTAAAAAAAAAACCATAAAAAATTAAAAAAAGAGTAAAAAAGATCTAAAAAGGTGCAGTCTTGCACAATAAGGATGCAATAAAGTTTCAAGCGAAATCTGGCGATCTTATAGCACCCTTGTACACTTCTAGTAAACGTTATATAGAACCACTATAAATAGAGGGTTTATACAGGCTTTACCTGCAAAATTTTGTGCTAAAATCGAAGATATAAGGGTATGTTATAGCATGCTATAACGCTCTTACAAACTCTTATATATCTAAGCAGAACCTAAACACAGGTCCACTACAGCTTGTCTTAGCGCTTAATTATTTGTTGGGTATGGGCAGCGGTGATTACTTTCCATCAGGCGAATTAATAGTTTACAATAAAATTTAATCAATACCTTGTACATTAATCTGAAAAATACTGACGTGTCGTTTAATATATATTAATCGTGAAATTATTGAATGCCAATAATGAACATTTCATGGCGAAAACCGAACTGTTTACCTACTTACATTAACTCAATGACGTAAGTTAAGTTTTAATGTCGGTATAAAATAGGGTATTTGCAGTCAATAAACAAGCGTATTGGATGTATGTATTGTAGGTGTAGGTACATGAAACACATGAAAACCTATATAATGAACTAGCTGCTGCCAGCGACTTCGTCCGCAAAGAATTCGTTTTTCGCTATCCCGCGGGAACTACGCAATTTTCCGGGATAAAAAATAGCCTATGTGCTATTCCAGACTTTTCTCTATCTATGTGCCGAATTTCATCCAGATCCGTTGGGCCGTTCTGGCGTGATTGAGTAACAAACAAACATACATCCATCCATACTTTCGCATTTATAATATTAGTAAGATTAGGACACATAAAATGCACAAAGGCAAACTTATCCCTAAATGAGATTTCTTCCAGTTAATTTTCGAGCGAGACAGGAAATATTATTATATTATTGGACTCAGTCTGAAATAAATTATTATTATTATTAAATTCATAATGCTATAGAAATCTATGTGCCCCTTAAAAATGATTGCGTAAAATTAACATCAATAAACCTTGGATCACAAAGCAGGTAGGTATTGGATCAGAAGCAGTATTATGCTCTCAAGGTCTTAAATCATATAAACGGTATAGACTAACGAATAACCAAGTAGTAGCTACAGTTCGAAGGGAAAGAATTGAATTTCAAAAGGGCATTATTCAGTGTGGAACATAGTCGTTTTATCAGTGTATAAGAAGTCAACTAACCTCTACAGTGTCGGTACCGCCTGCATTGAGGGACGAGGCGGGAAGAGGTAACAACGACCAAACAATAGTAGCAAAGTTATTCGCTGAACAGTTCAGAAAATCATTTGTACAGGAGCCAGCAGGCATTTCAATTCCTAAAGTACAGGTGCCTCAGGTAGCTGGAGCAATTGAGTTTGCTTTATTTGCACCAGATAAAGTGTCCAAAGCCTTAAAATCTTTTAAAGATTCCACTTCAATGGGGCCGGATTCTCTTCCCTCGATATTACTTAAACGGTGCAGTAGTGTACTCAGTCATCAATTGGCACATATAATGAACCTCTCGTTTCAGTCCGGGGAATTACCTTCGGACTGGAAAGAGGCACTCCTCCTAGAGGAACTCCTATATATAAAAAGGGTGACAAGTTTAGCGCAGAGAATTATCGTCCTATTAGTCTCACTACGTATAGTTTTGTAAAACCATGGAGAAAATAATAGCCGATGAGCTGAGGGATTTTATGACCATGGAAAAAAATATTATTGATGAACAGCATGGATTTGTACCAAGGAGATCCTCAGTTACGAATCTTCTCCTTTGTCTGGACAGTTGGACACAAAATTGGAATGAACGTCAGCCTACAGATGTGGTGTACCTGGAGTTCGAGAAGGCATTCGATCGTGTCCCTTTGAATAGGCTCATAGCTAAACTTGATCATTTTGGGATCCACGAAAAATTGCTTGCGTGGCTGTTGGACTTTTTGACGAAGAGGAAATCTAAAGTCCGAGTGGGAGAAACTTTGTTGGAGGCGTATGATGTCGATAGCGGTGTGCCCCAGGGGTCTGTGCTTGGACCAATCCTGTTTGGGATATTCATAACAGATTTGAAGAGTGCGATAGAGAGAGAGAAAGAGAGAGAGAGACATTAGATTACACACATTCGATACATGTAGATTTAAAATATGAAGAAATACAATATACTTAAGAATAGTACCGATATGGTGTAAAATGGGCCCCACTCAGCATAATGTTGCGGCAAAACCGCAACGCTGTTCTTCAGTGGGACCCAGATAAAGTTAAAAACTAAACACAAAAACAAACACACACTCACTGTGGCGTATAGACCATGACGTCTTAATTCCGACTCAGTTCAAGTTTTAGCTGTCACTTTTAGTATAAATCTGACAGCGAGCGAACCTAAACTGAAACGCATTAAGACGTGATGGATGGTAAGGCCCCTGACTGAGTCCTCGCTTCGACAAAGAGGACCTCTCTCGGTGCGGGCGGGTAGTGCGCCTGCCGCCCGCACCTCTCTCGGCCCCCGCGGTCGTCCCACCCCGCGCCCCTGCACCGCGCAAGCGAAGGTAGACTCATTTCAAAGGTCGGTCTATAGTCGTGTAAGAATCGATGAAACATCCAGCTCTTCGGTCTTCAGTGACGATAATCCTCTGTTAATTCTTACACAATTAAATAAACTAATTAATAACCAAATGACATTACGCATTCGCGAATAATTACCTAGTCAAATACCCCGCTGACATCATATGACTTTGGGATGTTTGCACAGTTTGCTTTTAATTCAATAATGGTTTATTACAGACTCTTTTATTCTCGGTTTGCTATAAAAAAGGGTGTTCGGCCATCTTGGGCCACAGTCGTCAAGCTGCTATCGGCAAAATGAAGATCGTATTGGTTGTCTTATTAGCGGTAAGAACCTTATTGTTTTTTAAAGATTTTCTCTTTTTTACCTCTTCCCATTGCGAAAATATTTAAATAAAGAAAAAAAATGTAACCCTGGACCGAGTAATCCTAAAGGCCAATGTTACCCTAAGGGCAAAGTAACCCGATGTCACGACAAATACAGGCCATGAGCTCTTAGATTGCCATTCGGGCCTCTCTTGCTGTCTCTCTCACACTGGGTTTGATATTTAATCGGCCGATGGTCCCAAAACCCGAATGGCATTCAAAGAACTCAAGGAATGTACCTATCATAAAGTCAGGTTACTTTGACTGGTCCTGGAAGGTAACTTTGGCCTTTGGGATTAACTCGGTCCAGGGGCCTTACCATGACGTCCTAATTCCGACTCAGTTCAAGTTTTAGCTGTCTTTTTTCATTATAGTGTTGAAATTATGGCACACTGCCATATGATTGGTTGCAGCTAACCGGCCACATTTATATGACGACCGGATAGCCTAGTGGTTAGTGACCCTGACTATGAAGCTAGAGGTCCCGGGTTCGAATCCCGGTAGGGGCAGACATTTGTATGATGAATGCGAATGTTTGTGCCCGAGTCATGGATGTTGTATGTATTTAAGTATGTATTTATCATCATTATATAATATATGTATGTTTATCCGTTACCTGGTACCCATAACACAAGCTTTGCTTAGTTTGGGACTGGGTCAATTGGTGTAATTTGTCCCACGATATTTATTTATTTATTTATTTTTATGGCTTTTGTCAAACCCTTCTTGTTTGCGGTTTCCATACGGGCCAAAGTTACCCTCCGTTGGGTCATAGTAACCCGACCTTACGGTATTTATCGTGGCAAACTTATTTTGACCCTGGAGGGTAACTTTGACTGGAGATTGAGTTAATTAAACCCAAAGGCCGACCGACCGAGTTGATCCAGAGTTGATTATACCTACATACATATTAGTCACGTCTTTAACCCTTGACGGGTAAACAGGCCAGGGCAGGTAAGAAGACCTAAAGGCCGACGTGTAGGCGTTTTAGCGTGGGCATGTAGATGGAAAATGTAGGTAATCAAAATTGATGAGGTGCTAGCCGTATCGTTTAGCATGATTCCTAAGATTATTTTTTTGGAAGATACGTGTGTTGTAAATAATGGAGCGACATGGTAGCCTCAGCGACCAAGCTCTTTAATAAACAGAAAAAAATAGATTTTCACCCATTTTTACAGAAGCTTTTTTAGAGAAGCAGCTGGTACATTCTGTATTTTTTCCTTCTAAGACACTTGTCCCACTGCCGGCGAGTAGCGAGAAGCGAATGTTTTTTAGTATGGAACCTTTGTCGCCCGGCGACAAAAGCGACAAAATTTCCATACTAAAAAACGCAGCAACGACAAGTGCCTTAGAAGGAAAAAATATAGAACGTACCAGCTGCTTCTCTAAAAAAGCTTCTGTAATTTTTTTTTTTCTCTCTAGCGACAAGTGCCTCAGACCAGCATGGACACAAAAACGTCAAAAATCTTTGGTTGTCGTCGAAGTTACTGTTAGAATAACTTTGATGCAAGTCACAATTAGTGTGTGGTTTAGGTAATGGGTAAAAATTACCCGACTTGCGAGTTGTCGTTCAGTATGGTGTGCTAAGGGGGAGGCCTTTGTTCAACAGTGGACCTCAGGCTGATGATGATGATGATGAAAAATGACCCTTCGTTGGGTCAAAGTAACCCGTTCTTAGGGTATACTTCATTTAATTTAGGATGAGAAACCACAACAACATTATATTGCGGTCTTCAGGCTGATGATGATGACGATGAAAAATTACCCTTCGTTGGGTCAAAGTAACCCGTTCTTAGGGTATACTTCATTTAATTTAGGATGAGAAACCACAACAACATTATATTGCGGCTCGTGAACTGTAATCTCTTTACGATTTGTACTCGAGTAACAATTGATGCCACGCAAATAAAGTGGCATTAAAACAATTTTATTTTGCGGCTGCCAAACTATTGCACTGTACTGTTTGCTAGGTAAGAAATAGTTGACCAGCCGCAATATAATGTTATTGTGGTTTCTCATTTTAAATTAAATGAAGTATAGCGCGTAGGACAAGAAAGTAAATAATAAACTTACTCAAGGGTCTGTTTCAGCACTCTCATTAAAGTTCCGGTTATGTCGTCTCTGTCTGTTTTGTCGTAAGAAATAGAGAGGGAATCATAGATAACTGACGCTGTAATGATTTGTTTCTCTTTTTCAATAAAAAAATAACTGAGACTTAAGACAGCCGGAACTTTACAGACAGGCCCTAAATATAAGTGCTTGTAAAGCCTAAATTGAAAAAAATTGAAAAATAAAATAAAATAAAATATACAACTTTAATCGGCTCAAAGGAGTTTATTTATCTGAGATACTTATTTGTTTGGATCGGCTCTTGATTTGATATAAACGGGTTTTTTATACGACAAGGAAGGCAAACGAGCAAGTGGGTCGCCTGATGGTAAGCGAGCACCACTACCCGTAGACACCCGCAACACTAGACGATTTCAGATGCGTTGTCAGTCTAGAAGAGGGTTAGGATAGAATACCTAATGTTCCAGTAATTGCACCAGTCGTATTCACAAAAGTATTTTTTATTTTCACAGGCCCTAGTCGCCGTCCAGGCTCTACCATGTAAGTACTTGTAAGAATAAGAATAAGAATAAGAATAAATTTATTTCGTAAAAAATACATCAGCAGTATACAAAAACGATTATCTGGCAGATTATTTTGCGGTTGGTAGGGCCTTGTGCAAGGTCCGTCCGGATCGCTACCACCATCTTACTCGCTAATCCTGCCGCTAAGCAGCAGTGCTTGCACTGCTGTGTTCCGGTGTGGAGAGTAAAACAGCCGGGGAAATTACGGGCACAAGAGGCATTTCATCTAAGTCCTCTAGGTTGGCAACGCATCTGCAATCCCTCCGGGGTTGCGGGTGTCTATGGGCAGTGGTGATCGCTTACCATCAGGTGACCCACTTGCTCGTTTGCCTTCCTATTCACATAAAAAAAAAAGCGACTGCCATCTGACCTTCCAACCCAGAAGGGTAACTAAGCCTTATTGGGATTGGTTCGGTTTTCTCACGATGTGTTCCTTCACCGAAAAGCTCATGGTAAATTTCAAATGTTCACACATAAATTCCGAAAAACTCACTGATTCGAACCCACTACCACGGCTTACCGTTTTTGAAATGGGAATATGAGAAACAATTTCTGTGCAATACACATACATACATACAGTCACGCCTCTTTCCCACAGGGGTAGGCAGACATACCTCTTTCGCTTCATCCACATTCGTCAATCTCTTCATGCATGCTCTGTGCAATAACATTCTATAAAAACATCGTCTACAATATAGTGTACTTACAGCCATCACCGACCTCATTGTGGCATAAAGGTGTATAAGTAGATGTTTTTGACGTTTTGGTAACGTACATATATTTATGCTCTTGACTGTACTTAACCATAACCCGCCTGCTTTAGTATCCCAGATCAATTTCAGGACACAGTACTTATAATATATTACTAGCCGTTGCCAGCGACTTCGTCTGCAAAGAATTCGTTTATTGCTATCCCGCGGGAACTACGCAATTTTCCGGGATAAAATGTAGCCTATGTGCTATTCCAGACTTTTCTCTATCCATGTGCCAAATTTCACCCAGATCCGTTCGGCCGTTCTGGCGTGATTGAGTAACAAACAAACATCCATCCATCCATCCATCCATACTTTCGCATTTAAAATATTAGTTAGATTAGCTCCATCCGGATCGCTACCAGCTAGCACAGTCTTACTCGCTAAATCGCAAATCCTGCCGCCAAGCAACAGTGCTTGCACTGCTGTGTTCCGACGTGGGTTAAGACAGCCAGTGATATTACTGGTACAAGAGGTTCTATCTTAGCTTCTTATGTGTGCTCGCTTACCATCTGATGGCCCACTTGCTCGTTTTCCTTCCTTGTCGTAAGTATAATTATAAAAAAAACTGTGATATGCAACAAAAAATTGTCCGATTTTTCTTCATAGATCCTTCATCGATTACAACATCGAAGCAAACGTCGGCTTCAAGCTCTGGTGGCAGCTCCGCTAGTGACAGCTCTTCAACCGACAACGTCGGACCAGATGGTTCTTCCTCCTACGCAAGGTATTAATAATAATAATAATAATAATATTCATTTATTGCAGATAAAAAATCCATAGTAAGAACTAAATAAATAAATAAATTCATAGTATTAAATTGAGGTCATCTCTTAAAGGAGAAAAAGGTCTTCGTGTAAAAAACCGGCCAAGTTTGAGCCAGTCACGCGCACCGAGATTTCCGTACAAAGCCATTGACTTACAATAAACAACTAGACTCCCAATCGCTAACAAAAGTGCCTCAAGAAACGTCCGAGCGGCGTTGTCTATGTATTGTGTGTGTCAACACATCAACTCACACAGATAACATTAACACATTCGTTAAAATTAACACCTTAATTCATGGCAGAAATGTTTAATGTCAATTGCATACGATCGTGAGAAGTAATAACACGACGCCACGCGCTGGAAACCTGTCTGTCTCTTGTTGTCAAGCGTTTGAGATTACGGTGCGAAAGAGACATGTACATTTGTTATCGAAGCGCGGTCGAAACACGACTGAACCAAAACTCTGCACAATAGACGCGTCGTGCAGACTTTTGCTTCCGACAGTTTTTGAGCGTGATTGGGAGTCAAGTTGTTTATTGTACATAAGTCAATGTACAAAGCAAATGAATATACGACCAATCAATGTGAATACCAGTGTTAGCGAAGCCGCTGCTCCCAAGCTAAATTTAGGCAGTATGGGGTAATTTTAAATTGGTTACTTACACAGACAGATAGGCATAAAAAAGTTAGATTTTTAGATTTATTTCATTAGTTGTGTTTTAAGAGCTATCTTCATACCAAATTTCAAATTTCTAGGACAAATGGAAGTACCCCCTATTTTTGAGAGCACGGCAATTTGTATGGATACACCTTTTCTATAGACGGTTCACTCGAGTGAATTTTGCCGAATGAAAATATCCAACACCGTTTGATCAGTTCACTAATGAATTCATTCGGCACTTTTCTTTCACTTTGCGTTCAGACACCTTGAGTGAAAGATGCAAAATGAACAAAAAATGAACCGTCTGATATCACCTTAAGGGGGGGGGGTAGGACCCCTTCCCGCCCGCACCGCTCTCGGTCCCCTTTGTTGTCCTGCCCCGCGCCCCGTACCCGCGCGGACGAGGACTAATTGGCTGTATCTTTTGAGTTGACTCAAAGGGTTGACTTTTTCACACCTCTAAGAGACCGTAGACCTAAGTATTTGATATTAATTTCAACTTTATACCTCTACGCGTCCCTGAAAAAAGGGGTCTAGACCTTCGTATAAAAAAGAAAATAACTAGAAATTTGACAATTATGCAAATACTTATGCCATTTTTAATAAAACCGTTTTTGCTGACTGTTCTTTTTGTTGACTGAACTTGTATTTTTTGTTGACTTTACTTGTATTTTTTGTTGACTGTACTTGTATTTTTTATTGACTGTACTTGTATTTTTTGTTGACTGTACTTGTATTTTTTGTTGACTGTACTTGTATTTTTTGTTGACTGTACTTGTATTTTTTGTTGACTGTACTTGTATTTTTTGTTGACTGTACTTGTATTTTTTATTGACTGTACTTGTATTTTTTGTTGACTGTACTTGTATTTTTTATTGACTGTACTTGTATTTTTTGTTGACTGTACTTGTATTTTTTGTTGACTGTACTTGTATTTTTTATTGACTGTACTTGTATTTTTTATTGACTGTACTTGTATTTTTTGTTGACTGTACTTGTATTTTTTATTGACTGTACTTGTATTTTTTGTTGACTGTACTTGTATTTTTTGTTGACTGTACTTGTATTTTTTATTGACTGTACTTGTATTTTTTGTTGACTGTACTTGTATTTTTTATTGACTGTACTTGTATTTTTTGTTGACTGTACTTGTATTTTTATTCATTCCACTTACACCCAGTGTCCAGACTTACACAAATATTCAAAAGTTCATCTCAATCGATTAAGAACAACTGCTTTAAAATTAAGTTGATAGGTTCGTATCGAACGGACATGTTTTTTTTTTTTTTATGTGAATAGGAAGGCAAACGAGCAAGTGGGTCACCTGATGGTAAGCGATCACCACTGCCCATAGACACCCGTAACCCCGGAGGGATTGCAGATGCGTTGCAAACCTAGAGGACTTAGATGAAATAATGCCTCTCGTGCCCGTAATTTCCCCGGCTGTCTTACTCTCCACACCGGAAGACAGCAGTGCAAGCACTGCTGCTTAGCGGCAGGATTAGCGAGTAAGATGGTGGTAGCGATCCGGACGGACCTTGCTCAAGGCCCTACCACCCGCAAACAATGTAATACAATCTATACTCATACAAACATACCTACACACTAGTAGCGTGTCACCCAAACTCGATACCCACTTGAAATATGGCAATGCATTCGTGCAAAGGTGGATCAAGGGTTTTTTCTGGCGGGGTAGGGGGGGGCACAAGGGGCGAAAAGGAAAAAAAACAAATCCCTTACGGGGTATTTTTTTTTTATAGCCTTTTTATTCCGAATTCGCTACAATATCAGTAAGCACGATGTTGTTTTTCTTTTCTTATAAAATTGTCGCGTAAATTCGGCGTGCCTCATGGCATAGGCCTCCTCCGTGTATTGGAGGGTTTGGGCTATAGTTCCCACGCACGCCCAGTGCGGATTGGGAACTTAACACACACCATTGAATTTCTTCGCAGATGTGTGCAGGTTTCCTCACGATGTTTTTCTTCACCGTAAAGCTCATGGCAAATTAAAAATGTAATTTTCGCATAAATAAACCTTACGGGGTAGACAGAGCCTAAAGTAACAAGACCTAAAGGCGACGTTTAGCATGATTCCTAAGATTTTCGCCCATTGCCTTGAGGGGCTTTTACCATCTGATCGGGAAGTGAAGCAACTGGTACATTCTATGTTTTTACTTTGACCCCCAGACTAGCATGGAAGTAAATAACTGTTTGAAATAAAGTTGAAGTATGTAGTCCACAGTACACAAAAATACCGTCTTGCACATTTTTTTTTATGTGAATAGGAAGGCAAACGAGCAAATGGGCCCCAGTGCCCCCCCCCTAAATCCACCCCTCCAAAAAGCAAACTCGATACCTACCCACCGGGTTCCCAAACAAACTTTTCTCTCGCCTTTTTCAAGTCACTGATACAAACAATGCAAGTTATACATACCTACCTATTAAAAGCTTTTAATAGAGCACTAGTTCTAACATTATAAGATTAATTAAAATTGAAATAGCATTACATAATTCCATTTGGATGCATGATAAAGTATGTCGAATTCAATAAAATAACACAAAATAATAAAATAAAATAAAATAATAAACTTAAACATCTTTCATTATTTTGACTACAAATTATTATAGACTAGCGACCCGCCCCGGCTTCGCACGGTATATTATGCATGTATTATACATATAAACCTTCCTCTTGATTCACTCTATCTATTAAAAAAACCGCATCAAAATCCGTTGCGTAGTTTTAAAGATGTAAGCATACATAGGGACATAGGGACAGAGAAAGCGACTTTGTTTTATACTATGTAGTGACGATCCTATCCATATCAATACTTCCATACTGGTCTGGGAACAAAGAAAATACATAGAATATATTAGCTGCGTCTTTTTCCGGGCAGATCCCATCGACCCCAGGATCATGTTGTAGGCGACGCGGCTAGCAACCCATCACTATTTTTATTGCCCTTTCCACCTGTAAGCCCACAGTCATGTTAAACATGGCCAGCAGGTCTTGATACCTTAGGCTGTGTCTACTTCTTAAGGGATATAGACTTGATTTGTGTACGTGTATGTATCCATACCAATGCAGCTTGTTTGTTTTCAGTGACAGCAATAATGCCGCTAACTCAAACCTTGATGCTTCAACTTCTGATTATAATTCGAAGGCCGTCAAGGGCAAGAATGGCAGCAAAAGCTTATTTACCTCCTTAAATAAGAGTGCTAGCGCAGAGTCAGATGCCTCAGCACAGAAAGCAGCTACGGCCTCAGCCACGAGGGCTGATGGAGCGACTAGCTACGCCACCTCTGACGATAAAAGTGCTAACGCAAAAAAGGATGCTTCACAATCTAGCACCAACACGTCCGACATAACAGATGGCAAGGGAAATTCCGACAAAAGAACGTCGCAAGAGAATTCCGCTTCTAGTGACCAGAGTGCCTCAGCACAGAAAGCAGCTACGGCCTCAGCCACGGGGGTTGATGGAGCGACTAGCTACGCCACCTCTGACGATAAAAGTGCTAACGCAAAAAAGGATGCTTCACAATCTAGCACCAACACGTCCGACATAACAGATGGCAAGGGAAATTCCGACAAAAGAACGTCGCAAGAGAATTCCGCTTCTAGTGACCAGAGTGACTCAGCACAGAAAGCAGCTACGGCCTCAGCTAAGGGGGCTGATGGAGCGACTAGCTACGCCACCTCTGACCAAAAGAGTGCTGACGCAAAGAAGGCTGCCTCAAAATCTGCCACCAAAACGTCCGACATAAAAGATGGCAAGGGAAATTCCGACAAAAGAACGTCGCAAGAGAATTCCGCTTCTAGTGACCAGAGTGACTCAGCACAGAAAGCAGCTACGGCCTCAGCCACGAGGGCTGATGGAGCGACTAGCTACGCCACCTCTGACGATAAAAGTGCTAACGCAAAAAAGGATGCTTCACAATCTAGCACCAACACGTCCGACATAACAGATGGCAAGGGAAATTCCGACAAAAGAACGTCGCAAGAGAATTCCGCTTCTAGTGACCAGAGTGACTCAGCACAGAAAGCAGCTACGGCCTCAGCTAAGGGGGCTGATGGAGCGACTAGCTACGCCACCTCTGACCAAAAGAGTGCTGACGCAAAGAAGGCTGCCTCAAAATCTGCCACCAAAACGTCCGACATAAAAGATGGCAAGGGAAATTCCGACAAAAGAACGTCGCAAGAGAATTCCGCTTCTAGTGACCAGAGTGCCTCAGCACAGAAAGCAGCTACGGCCTCAGCTAAGGGGGCTGATGGAGCGACTAGCTACGCCACCTCTGACCAAAAGAGTGCTGACGCAAAGAAGGCTGCCTCAAAATCTGCCACCAAAACGTCCGACATAAAAGATGGCAAGGGAAATTCCGACAAAAGAACGTCGCAAGAGAATTCCGCTTCTAGTGACCAGAGTGACTCAGCACAGAAAGCAGCTACGGCCTCAGCCACGAGGGCTGATGGAGCGACTAGCTACGCCACCTCTGACGATAAAAGTGCTAACGCAAAAAAGGATGCTTCACAATCTAGCACCAACACGTCCGACATAACAGATGGCAAGGGAAATTCCGACAAAAGAACGTCGCAAGAGAATTCCGCTTCTAGTGACCAGAGTGACTCAGCACAGAAAGCAGCTACGGCCTCAGCTAAGGGGGCTGATGGAGCGACTAGCTACGCCACCTCTGACCAAAAAAGTGCTGACGCAAAGAAGGCTGCCTCAAAATCTGCCACCAAAACGTCCGACATAAAAGATGGCAAGGGAAATTCCGACAAAAGAACGTCGCAAGAGAATTCCGCTTCTAGTGACCAGAGTGCCTCAGCACAGAAAGCAGCTACGGCCTCAGCCACGGGGGTTGATGGAGCGACTAGCTACGCCACCTCTGACGATAAAAGTGCTAACGCAAAAAAGGATGCTTCACAATCTAGCACCAACACGTCCGACATAACAGATGGCAAGGGAAATTCCGACAAAAGAACGTCGCAAGAGAATTCCGCTTCTAGTGACCAGAGTGACTCAGCACAGAAAGCAGCTACGGCCTCAGCCACGAGGGCTGATGGAGCGACTAGCTACGCCACCTCTGACGATAAAAGTGCTAACGCAAAAAAGGATGCTTCACAATCTAGCACCAACACGTCCGACATAACAGATGGCAAGGGAAATTCCGACAAAAGAACGTCGCAAGAGAATTCCGCTTCTAGTGACCAGAGTGACTCAGCACAGAAAGCAGCTACGGCCTCAGCTAAGGGGGCTGATGGAGCGACTAGCTACGCCACCTCTGACCAAAAGAGTGCTGACGCAAAGAAGGCTGCCTCAAAATCTGCCACCAAAACGTCCGACATAAAAGATGCCCAGGGAAATTCCGACAAAATAACTTCAAACGAGAATTCCGCTTCTCAAACCGCCAAAAGCTCAGCATCTGACAAGAGGAAAGTATCAAATGTCGACCGGGATGGTAGCAAGTATGACGCCCAATCTGAGCAAAAAAGTGCTTCTGCCGGTACCGCTGCTTCCACGGATAGCCAAAAGACAGAGACGCGTAAAAGTGTTGATGGAGGATTATACTCTAAGAAAGAACAGAGCAGTGCGGCTAGTAACAACACCGGAAAGTCAGCAACTGATAATAGGAGCGAAGAAAAGTTGAACCCTGACGGCAGCCGATCATCTTCCACTTCTTCTAGTTCATCAGCCAGCAACTCTTCTGGCAGTAGCTCAAGCTCCTCGTATACCGAAGTATGCGAAGATTAGATGTATAAGCGATAATCGCTACGCACAAATATAAATATCCTTGTGCATTTCCCCCCTTAACACGACTTGGCCCGATATGTTTTCGAAAGCAGTAATCTGCTATGTGTTTTAATTATTATAATAAATTTCGTGCATCATATAAGGAGTTTTATTGGCATTTAATTCTACAAAGATACCTTTGTAATCCGCTAACTCCACGACCTGCAATAGCTAAGTATGAAGGCCTGTATCAAAAATACCAGTTTATGTCTGATCAAAAGACTGAAAAAGTCGTTTTTAATGTATATATTGTTTTATTTTAATTGTTGATTTTTTGTAAGATTTTAGTTTTTGTATGTTTGTAAGAAGAGTTTTTGTACGTATTTCTAACTTGTAGTCCATAGTGCAATATTTTTATTTGTTTTTGATGCTTTTTCATTAATAATTTACAATTTCTTACCAAAGACTCGAGAATCGAGACAACTCGAGAAATTGGTGTCGAGAATTCTCGAAACTCGAGAAAAAAATTGAAGCGAGAAACCAGAAACCCTATTCACTACTTGACATAATATTGTCTATTAATCTTTTACTGTCACTTCATTATCTTGTGTTTTAGCTGATTAAAGCCTATATTCTAAAAGGTCATGTCGTATCTTATATCAATTTAATCAGCTAAATAATGAATAAATCAAACGAAGCATCGAAGGAAGCCACATGTGGCACCGACACGAACGTCGGCAACTTGTCTCGATTTCTGCGGCCCGACAAATTTGACGTCGAGCCGACCTCGCCGGCCGCGGACCTGAAATGGACGCACTGGAGGTATACATTCACCAATTTCCTGAACGTTGAATCTTCGGAAGCGATACCAAGCTCACTAAAATTGAAGGTGCTTGTCAACCATCTGTCACCCACTATATTTTCACATATCCGTAATTGCGAAAATTACGAATCTGCGATCAAAGTTCTTGACAATATCTACGTAAAGCCGAAGAATGAAATTCATGCTCGCTATGTGCTGTCTACCAGAAAACAGCGATCAGATGAATCAATCGACGAATACATACGTGCTTTAGAACAACTGGCACATAATTGCAACTTTCAACACGTCACGGCTGAGCAGAATCGTAATGATTTCATACGTGATGCGTTCATTGCTGGTATCAGGTCCTCGCCAATACGCCACCGACTTCTTGAAAATCTAAAACTGTCCTTGGAAGACGCTAGGAACCAAGCGTTGTCACTGGAAATGGCCGTCGATAACTCGCAGACATATACACACGATAGTCAACATTTACCTATCAATGCTATCGATAGTAAAGATCCTCAACGAAAATCTAACTCCTATTCTCAGAACTTTCAAAGAAGAAGATGCTTCTTTTGTGGTGGAAATGTCCATCAGCGTAACAAATGTCCAGCTGTTAACTCCATATGTCAGCTATGCTCCAAGAAAGGACATTTCGCAAACGTATGCTGTAGCGGAACAGCGAGCACATCCAATGCCGTAACTGGAGATGACAACAACGAGACTACCACAGATACTCCTGTTGCTACTGTTTTCTCAGCTGCATCACCAGCAAGCTTACGCAAAGCTACACTTCCTATCATACTGAATGATTTTCGAGCTGATGCTCTCATTGACACAGGAAGTTCTGTCAGCTTTATAGATAGCCGTTTCGCGCAAACTCTAAATTTAAGAAAGAAGCCATGCCGTCAAACCATAACTCTTGCATCTTTGAATCACACATCTTTCGTGGAAGGAATATGCCACGCAACTATACAACTCAACAAACACACTTATAAACGCCAGCCTCTGCTTATTGTCAACAACCTGTGCGCTGACGTCATTATCGGACATGATGTCCTCAAAGATCACTCCAGCTTGGAATTTCGGTTCGGCGGTACGAGAGAACCTTTAATTTGCAACGTGATGGAAGCTTCTGTTCCACCTGCTTCAGTATTTTCCAACTTATCGTCTGATATTAAACCTATATCTATAAAATCAAGGAAATACAGTGAAGACGATCAGGTGTTTATCAAGCAAGAAATCGAAAAGCTTTTGGAAGATGGCGTCATTGAGCCAAGTATTTCGCCGTGGCGCGCACAAGTTTTGGTCACAGATGGAATCTCGCATCGAAAACGCTTAGTTATCGATTACTCACGCACGATAAACAGATTCACCGAACTAGATGCGTTCCCTTTACCCAATATAGAATCTATTGTATCTAAAGTGGCCGAAAACAATTATTTTAGTCAAATAGATTTGAAAAGTGCTTACCATTAAGTACCCATATTATCAAAAGAAAAAATTTATACAGCTTTTGAAGCTTGCAATAACTTATACCAATTCACTCGAATACCGTTTGGCGTCACAAACGGCGTAGCCGCTTTCCAACGCACTTTGCAGTTTATCATCAAATCAGAGAACCTAGACGGAACCTACGCTTACTTAGATGACGTCACCATTTGCGGCAAAACAAAAGGAGAACACGACAAAAATCTTCAAAAATTTATGAATGCCGTAAAGAAATATAAACTCACCTTGAACGAAAAGAAGTGTGTCTTTAGTACCGATTCAATAAACTTACTAGGCTACACAATCCTCGATAACGCCATAAAACCAGACAAAGATCGACTGAGTCCACTGATAAATCTACCGATACCAACAGATGCAGCATCCCTTAAAAGAGCCATCGGAATGTTTGCTCACTATTCAAAATGGATAAGAAACTTTTCTGATAAAATTAACCCACTTGTCAAGTCGTCTACATTTCCTCTAGACAAAAACGCTATAAATAGTTTCGAAAATTTAAAAAATGATATCTCTAAATCAGCGCTGATTGCTATTAATAATGACGAAACATTTACTGTTGAGACTGACGCGTCTGAGCATGCCATCGCTGCTACACTGTCACAGAATGGTCGACCTGTTGCTTTCTTTTCAAGATCATTGTCAAATCACGAACGATGTCATTCATCAATCGAAAAAGAAGCAAGTGCTATTGTCGAAGCATTGCGCAAATGGCGGCATTTTCTAACTGGCCGACACTTCATATTAGTAACTGATCAACAGTCAGTCTCATTCATGTTTAGCCAGCTTCACTCCAGCAAGATCAAAAACGAAAAAATCGAACGATGGCGACTAGAAATTTCATGTTATAAATACGACATTGTTTACCGTCCCGGGAAAGACAACAC
This sequence comes from Pandemis heparana, assembly GCA_963854515.1. NCBI lineage: Eukaryota > Metazoa > Arthropoda > Insecta > Lepidoptera > Tortricidae > Pandemis > Pandemis heparana. The sequence continues at coordinate 4,682,571 of OY978033.1, forward strand.
AGTGGCTGACACACTGTCAAGAGTAAGTGCAAGCGTCGACACTAGTAATAAACTTTATCAATTACATGATGCTCTATGTCACCCCGGAGTTGCGCGGATGGCACACTGGGTTCGAGCAAAGAATTTACCCTACTCAGTTAACGATATTAGAGCAATGACATCGTCTTGTCGAATTTGCGCAGAGATAAAACCTCGCTTTCATAATGTCAACAGTCAACTTATCAAAGCACTCGCACCTTTTGAAAGACTAAGCTTGGACTTTAAGGGTCCGATACCATCGAAGACTTGTAACAAGTATATATTAACGATCATAGATGAATTTTCCAGATTCCCGTTTGCTTACCCTTGTAAAGACATGACATCCAGTACTGTCATAAATTGCTTGAAAAACTTATTTTTCACTTTCGGGACACCTGCTTTCATTCATTCCGATAGAGGCCCTTCTTTCATGTCTGAAGAATTAAGAGCATTTTTGACGTCTCTGGGAATATCCACCAGCAGAACTACGCCTTATAATCCTGAAGGGAATGGCCAAGTTGAAAAACTGAACGGAACCCTCTGGAGGACTATACAGCTCCACATCAAATCTAAAAATCTCGATATCGAAGATTGGGAGCAGAGCCTACCCATCGCGCTGCACGCTATACGTTCTCTGCTGTGCACATCTACTAACATGACTCCACATGATTTATTTATTTATTATTTATTTATAAGCCTTTTTATTCCGAATTCGCTACAATTTCAGTAAGTACATGTTGTTGTTGTTGTTATTGTTGTTTATTTATTTTTTATTTATTAAATTGTCGCGAAATTCGGCGTGCCTCATGGCATAGGCCTCCTCCGTGTATTGAAGGGTTTGGGCTATAGTTCCCACGCGCGCCCAGTGCGGATTGGGAACTTAACACACACCATTGAATTTCTTCGCAGATGTGTGCAGGTTTCCTCACGATGTTTTCCTTCACCGAAAAGCTCATGGCAAATTACAAATGTAATTTTCGCACATAAATTCCGAAAAACTCAGAGGTGCGAGCCCGGGATTTGAACCCACGACGCTCTGCTTGAGAGGCCACAGGTCAAACCACTAGGCTACCACGGCTTCTCCACATGAACGGATGTTTATACATTCACGAAGGACGGGAAATGGAAAAGCTTTGCCGACTTGGCTTCTTACACCAGGCCCCATACTCATTAAAAGAAATGTAAGAAAATCCAAGTATGACCCATTGGTCGAAGAGGGCGAGCTTTTACAAGCAAATCATTCATATTCACATGTAAGAATGCCAGATGGTCGAGAAACGACTATTTCGAATAGGAATATTGCTCCACTGCCTTCTTTGGATGACAGTGATGCTGATGACGATATTGAACTTGAGCAATATCACTCAATTGACGAAGAAGAGACACATCCTGGCAATAGTGACGAGGCTGCTCGCGAGCGCCCTCCTGCCGCTGGTATACCAGTGCCTGAACTGCGTCGCTCCACCCGGGAACGCCGAGCTCCTGCCTACCTGCAGGATTATGAAAGGGATCCACCTGTTCCAGAAAGGGGGGGGGGTGAATGACATAATATTGTCTATTAATATTTTACTGTCACTTCATTATCTTGTGTTTTAGCTGATTAAAGCCTATATTCTAAAAGGTCATGTCGTATCTTATATCACTACTTACGTAGGTACCTAGTATAAAACAAAGTCGCTGTCGCTGTCTCTCTGTCCCTATGTATGCTTAAATCTTTAAAACTAAGCAATGGATTTTGAAGCGGTTTTTTAGGGTTCCGTAGCCAAATGGCACAAACGGAACCCTTATAGATTCGTCATGTCTGTCTGTCTGTCTGTCTGTCCGTCTGTATGTCACAGCCATTTTTTCCGAAGCTATAAGAGCTAGGTATACTGTTGTAACTTGGTAAGTAGATGTAGTCTGTGAACCGCATTAAGATTTCATACAAAAATAGAAAAAAAAAAAACAAATTTGTAACAAATAGTAACGCATACAAGCATCCGGAGTACCGCTGCACCTCTCCCTATCACCACAGTATATATATAAGCTTGTAACTGTCTACCTACCCTAAACGTATTTTAAATAAAGATATACACCTCTAAACTACCTAACTCAAACATTAACTACTTACTTACTCTACCTAGCTATTAATCTGTAGTTAATTAAGCGTTCAATGACGTCCGTAAATCTACGACTTAATGATTCTTAGACCTGTCTTAAAACAATCTAATCCTACCTAAATGTAGTAATAATAGTGGCTGCGTGAATCGTCTAATGGCTGATGGACCTACACTGTGAACGTTGTAATAACCTGAGATTCTTTGCATGAAAAATAAGAATGGAACTTTAATATAAACCTAATGTATACCTAATTAAAACCTGGTTACTTTGAGATAACGTAGAGACATTAGTAAGAGTTTGCTGTATTATAATTCTCTAGGAGATATTGATAAAAGTGGGTCCAAAGACAGAATAAAGATTCTAAGTAGATTTGTAATTGTACTTCAGATGAGATAACCCCCTTATGGGGGGGGAATCGCTACCACCATCCCCTCCGATTCCAACAACTACACCAGCCTATAACTATAAACATCTCCTTAAAGTTGCATATAGTTAGAAAATTAAGCATTAACTCCGATGCTGTTAAAAGATCTTTAGTACAAATACATAGTCTAACTTTCATTACTTATAGTCAACATTTTTAGACTACTTCTACATTTCATGAACACAGATTGCTCCAATCTTTAGGAAACAATACAAGCACTCTATTTATGAGTCAAATATCCTTATATTTAGGAAAGCAGATAGATCTAGCAAGACAAAGAACAATTTTATTTATTTAATTGTTGAATGGTATAAAAGGTTGGTGTTACCGTCGCTTATCCCGTTTTCTTAGGATAGTTGACGAGCATGGTTTTACTCGGTAAACCTCCTTAAATCTCATTCTTTTTATATTGAATGCTAGTCTTAAAGTAATTTCTTTAATTATAAATATTAAGATTTGATCATTAAATATATGCTTAAAAATGAAGGACTTTTTATAATAATTCACTTCAGATTAGAACTTCATCTGTATTCAATTATTTACTATATTGCTACCTATTACCTACTACCCCATTATCTAACAATAAATTTAAAGTTAAAACCTATTAATTCTATTAAATCCTATTAAATCCTAGCTGCTCTAACATCTACTATACACGTTTCAACAAGCTAGAAAAACCCGGTTTTCACATTTAAATTACTCGCGTTCCCACTCGTATACGATGAATGGGTCCTGATCTAAATTACCCCTAAGTGAGTGAGTCGGTCTCTAAGAACTTAGCCATAAGACTCGTGTGCTTGGTGGTAAAGACAGTTTGGACTGGGTTCGTCGAGTACCACCTGACGAATAATCCGAATGTATGTATAAATAGATAGATAAAGGTGACAGAACGATGATGAATTTGAAACACCAATAGGCATAACAAACCCTTCACAATTCTGGGAGAAGTTAGTCTGTCTCTTCAGGTATAATACAGACCCCACACGTACTCCATATGTGGTTATTTAATTAATTAAAACGTATCGAAGGAAAGCTACCCTGTCAGTTGTGAAACACCGTTAGGTGACCCGGGTATCAATCCTCAAATATCAGCTTCTACTAGCTGAAACTTGATACAGTTCTCAACACTCAACTTCGGGCAAGTCAAAGCATAATTTCCCAAACTAAGACTATCCTAGTATTATAAAACACTAGAATAAGCAAAGCCGGAAAACGACACGTCAACCTTAACAAGTATAAATACTTAACAAACCCAAAAACAAATTAATACGAGAACCGTACAAGTCCGCTGACGCAAGCAAAATGACCCTTATCTACGAATTTCCCCTGCTTTTATAGCTGGCGCTACAATGACGCGACCGTCCTCATCTGCCGCATCAGCCTTACTGGCGTTAACAGCCACATCTGCTATATCCGCTTTAACTGCTACGTCAAAAAACATACAACTCAATAACTATTAATTTTATTTAATTCTTAGATAGCTTATTTAATATTTCTAAGAATATATCCAAACATATCCTTAAATTTAACACTAAAAGATAATTTTCCTTTAATTTATAAACGCGTAATTAAAAAGCTTTAATTTCCTTCAATGAAATTTCTATCGCCATTTTGTATGAAATAAATTCTCCCTTGCTAATTTTAGTTACTCTTTTCTACTGAACTGCTAACCAGAATCTGATGAAATTTAGTCAAACGGTTACTTATAACTTAAGGTTTCTTGTGATAAAGGCTAATTCCTTGCATTTTAATCATTAATCTTGTAATAATAGAAAACTTATACTTTCTCATACGTTTGACATAAGCAACTCCGAAATAACTTTATAATCACATAGTAACTTATTTACTACACCAAAGTTGATAAAATTTTAACTGTATACAACTTATGAGTCTAACATCTTATTTCAATAAGCATTTTCCTTGCATTTTGAGTTTTTCCCTAGTAATATTACTATTTCTGCTACATACATTGTTTCTCTATATTTTCGTCAATTTTACTTGCTGAAAATTCCTGAAACTTATACTACATACTTAGTTAATTATTTAAATCATTCCCACGCCTCATTATTCGATAATTAACGAAAAATTAATTTAAATACCAAATATTAATTTACTAGCGACATCTCATATCATAAATTTGAACTACTGAGAACTATGAAGCTAGCTTCATTACCCAAAATAAATTAGCTGGCCTAAAGGCTTCTAGTTGCTACTGATTTTCCGTAAGATGGCGTTATAATCTATGCTATCTCTCAATGTATGAAAATATATTCGTGAACTGGCGAGTTCATGATTGAAACAAGCCTGAACCGTTACAATCGTCCCCTCTAATTGTTAAGGTGGGTAATTATATCAAATTAGCTACCGATACAATTAGAACCAACATCATAAAATTCATGAATATATTTTGTTTATCAATATTTGCCTTCGATGTGTAAGTCTGACCCAACCTTATTTGGCCCTCACTATATTGTGTATTTCCAGTAGTTTTATTATATTTTTACTGGCAAGAAATACTATTTGACATCAGACATCGAACTTCATTGAAATCCGAATCTGAAGAATATTTTATTACATAAATCAGATTTTGATGAAAGTAATTATTATAAAGCTAAACATGTTAACTTTAATTCTTTGAAAACAATGTTTTGTTTTAATATATATATATTAAATCAAGTCACTTTATATTGACATGATATTTTATTATGCACATTATTGCCATTATATAAGCTGTTGTATTGACACTATTTCAGGATCAAATAAAATTTTGACAGACTATATTGTGTGGTGTGTTTTTAAACCAGATTTAAATCATTAATTATGCAAGATAAAACCTCTGAAACTTTCAATGAATCATGTAATGAAATAATTTCCATCATTGCCAAACAATTTGCACTCAACAAAAGCGTTCGTTTGTGAGACAAACGTTGCTGTAAGAGCTGTATAAAGAATCTGCTGTCACCGTCAGTGTTTAGCGCAACACAAACCCTTTGAAGTACCTTTCCGTGAATGCATAAAGTTCTTTGTATGTGTTTTTATTCATGGTAGCTACAATGTTAATTCATCATTAAATCTCCATCTAGCTTAGAGTTCTTTTCTCACACAACAATAAACAAAATACTGGACCATGTGCAGTGTGGGACGAATAATTTGTTCCTACTAGTAGAGTAAATGAACTATTAGATCGCAACATTTAAATTGAACTTGCTCAATCCTAAGCTTGCACTTAGAATTTCTTGCCTAATCCTAAGCATCACCACTAACTGTTCATTTTGTATAGTGTGCTGTATCTTGGGCAACTATCGATAAATGGTTTGCCTTAACTTAAAGTTGATGTAACCTTTAGATCAAGCCCTTTTGACTTTAAAAATAAAAATCTTTACTTTGCAAAATACCAATTAAGTACCCTTTCAGTCCTCTTTCATAAGCAAAACTTCACATTCATCTACTTGATTAAAACATAACACTCTTTTTTTTTTTTTTTTTTTTTTACCTTACACTACCTAAATTATGCACCAACTCCTTCAAGTTTGGCAAACATCTTTTAATAATGAAATCATGAACCTATTTGAATTATTAAATTTTAAAGTTTAATTCAGCACTAAACTTCATCAAAAAGTGAATCCACAAAATATTATTTTATTTTATCTTAAATCTACTTCGTATAGAATAATTCTATGATGCTAGCTAAAACCACATCGGCAGCCAACGTATAATCAACCTTAATTATGACTTTTATACTAATAACTTATCACCCATTAATATTAATTCCATTACAAAAATGTATAACCCTTACATTTTCATTTGTTCAGTAGACGTCCCCATACCCTTATTTAACCTTTGCTACTAATAACTAAGTTGTAACAATCATTCACTAACTAAAAGCGTAAACTAAACTGTACGTAAGCATTGAAAATAATAAATACCAAATTCTACAACTGCATATAACAAAGCAACCCCTCACCAAGAACTTCCAGTTTAACAGTTAATATCACTTTAACTCCTCAAAAATTTTTAAAGTTCCTTTCTTTTTTAAAACTTCAATCATTCACCATATTTCATTATTTAACTACATCACTCAGTTAAAATGCAATTTCAAACTTTCCCGTTTACTAAGTTAACTTATGATTACGTTTGACAAGAAGTGACGTTTAGTGCGTTTAGTTCAACACCTAGCAGTCGTACGTTACTTTACGAACGATTACTCATTTCTAGTAGCTTGTTTTATTTAGCAGTTGAGTTCATTAAAATTTATCTCAGTGAAAATAGGATTATTTTTGTCTCCTTAAACGTTGTCAAAATTATTTAGTAAACTTTGTCACCGTAAATCTTTACAAAATTAATTCAATCAGTGTTGCCACAACTGAGTTCCCAAAAGGTACATATATAGCGCTGAAAAGGTACATTTTGGGATAAAAAGGTACACAAGCATTTTTTTTTACTCAACTCTTAACACAGCTTTTATCGCTCTCAATTTTGCCACAACTGTTTGGTGGCGGTTTATAAAATGTTACACATAGTTTTGGATGAGACCAAAAGGTACGTAAACTGGACCCCATTACACATAACACATTGGAGGCTAAAAAGGTACGTCAAATGTGTAAAATGTACGTTAACGGCAACACTGAATTCAATATTAATTCGAGAACACAGCTTGTCGCTGGAACGAAACGCGTCGATCTACGTTCAGAAATCGATTTTGTGATGAATGTATGACTTGTCAAGAGATTCGTATCATTGTACTTTTCCTTTTCTTTTAAATAATCATTTACTGACTTGAAATCTGGCATTTATATAAAGCTCCGACGGTTACGTAAATACCATCAACATATTAATTTTGATGAAATATTTTTTTACTCATCTGCATATTATAATGCTGCATGGAATTATTTCCTTTGCACTCACATAAAAGTCATTTTGTCAAACTTTAAAAAATTGTATAAAATTGTTTATGAATCGAGATTCCGAAACGCTTTCAACTTCAAATTACTAATTATATTCTATGAAACTGTGTATATAAACCAGCTTTGGCTTAAAATCTTTCGTTAACCTATCACGGAACAACAACAAGCACTCAACAATGCTCACTTAGTGTTAGTGAACCAAAATTGCTCTCAACAAGTGATTATACAGGTATTGTACTTTTCGTTATTAAAACCACTACTAATACTTAATCAAACAATCCTCTCTAACAATCTTTTATAATGCCTACTTAACGTTCTATCTCTTTTAATAAACTATAATGCGATTAACTTAATTTTCTTAGTGTCTGAATGTAACTTCTAATAAAACTGTTCATCTTTTCATATATTTAAATCTCAAGCTATATGGAAGATCCATAGCTGACCAAGTGATTTAATAACCACTCGAATTGGATATGTAAAAAGATCACTCTCAACTTATACAGAAATGCAGATTCATTCTATATACATGCAATAAATACCTAGGGAAAACATTCGGTAAGTTTTTAGCTATTTATTCTGCATGAATGCTCAAACAATCATAAATACACACTTCTTTAAAATAACTCTCAAATAATTAACTTGCCGAACTATTTTTTATCTCACTATCAAATTTTCTCATTTAAAACTTTGTACATACTTAATGAAAGAGTAATAACGCAACAGTCTTTGCCTTACATTAGCGAGCAAATTTGATTTATTTATTAATTTATCCTAATAGTTCTAGTAATCATATTTCAACAATTCAACTATTATTGGCTAACTATCTCATTATCAAATTACTAGTTTGAATGCTTTCTTAGCTAATTTGTGTTTACTGTATTTACAGATCTGACATCAAGTTATCAATCTTCACAAGCTAAAATATGTTTGAAGCATTCACCAAGAACATCACTTCAAGAATTTGCTTATTCTAGTACTTCACGAAAGCATGAACACCGCTGAGATTAACTGAACTTGACTACAAGTGTGAAGCCTTCAAGAATGAAAATACAGTTCATGTTGCAACCATACAGTACTTCCATCAGAATTTCTTTGTAAAACTTATCTGATAAAACTTTTTTACCGCTATGCATGTTTTATGCAATCATTTACTCCTAAAGAATCAAATTTAACTTTCTGTTATATTCAACAGTGCTTTTATGACTAAAAATAAAGCTCAATCTTACTAGAACCTAATAAAAGCTATTTCCTTATTGTTTTATTTATCAAAGTACTCGCTAACATACTTATTTTGTTTTTTTTTTTTTATTATTTTTCCTTATCTAGGCAAACTACATACATACTTGTTCTTATAGGAGTTATAAACCTTTAAAGACCCGTCCCCAAACCTTTTAAACTCTAAAACAACATTGTCTTCATACTATCTAAGTTTTCCTAAATGATAGCGGCTAATATTTTTAAATACTCTTTTCCTCAACACCGCTTTAAATATAAATTGCAGCTTTACTTAATATTTGTCTTCAAACATTCTCAATGTTTATCCATACTTCATACTTAACCCTCAAAATGCTGGCAAACTCAAATAATATATACCTATCTTAATTTCACTAACTCTTTACATAAATGTAACGCTATGAATTTATCTGCTATGCATGTCTGTTTGTATATCTAAGAAGAATATCACAGCTCTCAAATGAATAAACTGATTTGAATGATTTTCTTTTATACAGGTTTCCCAACGATGATTCTTAATTTTCCTTCCTATTTATTTACTATTACTTTAATAATAATATTCCAGTAAATTCAAGCTCTGCATGCTATGTATCTGGATGGCAAATAGGTGTATAAAATATTCTGCTATCAATATCTTGAGTAATTTTTAAAGTTGAAAACTTGAGAACTTTGTTCTGCTTAACTAACTCACAATTACTATGAAATAGCTATGGGTTGTCTTCATATTTTACTCTTCCCATCACTCAATCTCTTTACATAAAGTGAATGAAAATACATACATAATGAACTACTGGATCTATCATTGTATGCCTATGTTGCTCATTGTAATATTTTCCTTTATATATTACAATGCTACCTAACTGAAAGCTAGTAATTATTCAACTGTACTAGGTAAGTACTTCCCATAGTACACTTTAGAGTATGAATTTATTATTTTTATTCTGCACATTTTATTTAATTAGCAAACTTAAATTCCGTCCCCCAAACTTTTAAGTTTAAAATTATCCTTAGTAGATAGCTCGGGAAAATTCAGCTACCTAATTTTAGCTATTTCTAATTATTATTGTTAGTTCTACTTATGCCTTAATTTTAAATAACCTCCCTATTTATTAATGGTAATAATTTCCTTTTATAACTACTAAATTTCTGATATTAAAACAGACTGACGTTTCTTTCTCTATCACTTTTTTTTTGTCTCTCTCTCTAACTAACCTCAAACAAACACTACGTCAGTGCGTCTTGAATATTAAACATGGCTACTAGTCCGATTTATTTATTAATCATTTTTGATTGTTTAAAATCCTCAGTTACTTTAAATATAACTCATAAATGACTCTGAGTGAAGTGGAAACCTGAATAATAATAACATTTACAGCTACTACAATTCAAATGAACAAATTCGTCGTGAATCGAACACAACTTATGAAAACTATTAGTTCAACAGGAAAATGTTTATTTTACAGATGGAAAATAGAAATCTTTGAGTGTTATCAGTGAAAAGTGCCTGTTATATAGCCAACTATCTACCTATTACTTCTTTTCTAGCAGCAAACTGTAATGTTTTCATTAATGTAACATTAAAATGTCTCAACAATTTATTGCTTTAACGTTATTTTTCCTATCCTATCCTACTCCTTCTAGCAATGCAAAATATAACTCCAGTTCTCATTTTTCATGTCCATTACACAGACAGCAAAATGTGACTAATTTGTAAACAAATAGTCACACAATATACCTATCTAAGAATAGTCAGTCAATGACCTAAGAATAGACCTAAAATTCAAACTATCCTATCATGTAAATTTGTTGCTCAAGTAAATATCAAATTTAAATAAATTCAATTATATAAATCAATAACGAACATTATACTATAGGTACTATACTGGAATGAAACAATAAATTACCTAGATGCTTTAAATAATAAAGCCAAATGAACATAACATAACCGAACGACATAAACGTCATCTTCAATAACCTACATTACGTCACACTATCGGACACAGGCCTCCTCACAGAATTAGAGAGCTTTGATCACATAATAATAATAAGAAAAACCCGTAGTAAACCCAAAATCTAGAATCCCGGCTCAACGGCACCCAAATGTAACTGTCTACCTACCCTAAACGTATTTTAAATAAAGATATACACCTCTAAACTACCTAACTCAAACATTAACTACTTACTTACTCTACCTAGCTATTAATCTGTAGTTAATTAAGCGTTCAATGACGTCCGTAAATCTACGACTTAATGATTCTTAGACCTGTCTTAAAACAATCTAATCCTACCTAAATGTAGTAATAATAGTGGCTGCGTGAATCGTCTAATGGCTGATGGACCTACACTGTGAACGTTGTAATAACCTGAGATTCTTTGCATGAAAAATAAGAATGGAACTTTAATATAAACCTAATGTATACCTAATTAAAACCTGGTTACTTTGAGATAACGTAGAGACATTAGTAAGAGTTTGCTGTATTATAATTCTCTAGGAGATATTGATAAAAGTGGGTCCAAAGACAGAATAAAGATTCTAAGTAGATTTGTAATTGTACTTCAGATGAGATAACCCCCTTATGGGGGGGGAATCGCTACCACCATCCCCTCCGATTCCAACAACTACACCAGCCTATAACTATAAACATCTCCTTAAAGTTGCATATAGTTAGAAAATTAAGCATTAACTCCGATGCTGTTAAAAGATCTTTAGTACAAATACATAGTCTAACTTTCATTACTTATAGTCAACATTTTTAGACTACTTCTACATTTCATGAACACAGATTGCTCCAATCTTTAGGAAACAATACAAGCACTCTATTTATGAGTCAAATATCCTTATATTTAGGAAAGCAGATAGATCTAGCAAGACAAAGAACAATTTTATTTATTTAATTGTTGAATGGTATAAAAGGTTGGTGTTACCGTCGCTTATCCCGTTTTCTTAGGATAGTTGACGAGCATGGTTTTACTCGGTAAACCTCCTTAAATCTCATTCTTTTTATATTGAATGCTAGTCTTAAAGTAATTTCTTTAATTATAAATATTAAGATTTGATCATTAAATATATGCTTAAAAATGAAGGACTTTTTATAATAATTCACTTCAGATTAGAACTTCATCTGTATTCAATTATTTACTATATTGCTACCTATTACCTACTACCCCATTATCTAACAATAAATTTAAAGTTAAAACCTATTAATTCTATTAAATCCTATTAAATCCTAGCTGCTCTAACATCTACTATACACGTTTCAACAAGCTAGAAAAACCCGGTTTTCACATTTAAATTACTCGCGTTCCCACTCGTATACGATGAATGGGTCCTGATCTAAATTACCCCTAAGTGAGTGAGTCGGTCTCTAAGAACTTAGCCATAAGACTCGTGTGCTTGGTGGTAAAGACAGTTTGGACTGGGTTCGTCGAGTACCACCTGACGAATAATCCGAATGTATGTATAAATAGATAGATAAAGGTGACAGAACGATGATGAATTTGAAACACCAATAGGCATAACAAACCCTTCACAATTCTGGGAGAAGTTAGTCTGTCTCTTCAGGTATAATACAGACCCCACACGTACTCCATATGTGGTTATTTAATTAATTAAAACGTATCGAAGGAAAGCTACCCTGTCAGTTGTGAAACACCGTTAGGTGACCCGGGTATCAATCCTCAAATATCAGCTTCTACTAGCTGAAACTTGATACAGTTCTCAACACTCAACTTCGGGCAAGTCAAAGCATAATTTCCCAAACTAAGACTATCCTAGTATTATAAAACACTAGAATAAGCAAAGCCGGAAAACGACACGTCAACCTTAACAAGTATAAATACTTAACAAACCCAAAAACAAATTAATACGAGAACCGTACAAGTCCGCTGACGCAAGCAAAATGACCCTTATCTACGAATTTCCCCTGCTTTTATAGCTGGCGCTACAATGACGCGACCGTCCTCATCTGCCGCATCAGCCTTACTGGCGTTAACAGCCACATCTGCTATATCCGCTTTAACTGCTACGTCAAAAAACATACAACTCAATAACTATTAATTTTATTTAATTCTTAGATAGCTTATTTAATATTTCTAAGAATATATCCAAACATATCCTTAAATTTAACACTAAAAGATAATTTTCCTTTAATTTATAAACGCGTAATTAAAAAGCTTTAATTTCCTTCAATGAAATTTCTATCGCCATTTTGTATGAAATAAATTCTCCCTTGCTAATTTTAGTTACTCTTTTCTACTGAACTGCTAACCAGAATCTGATGAAATTTAGTCAAACGGTTACTTATAACTTAAGGTTTCTTGTGATAAAGGCTAATTCCTTGCATTTTAATCATTAATCTTGTAATAATAGAAAACTTATACTTTCTCATACGTTTGACATAAGCAACTCCGAAATAACTTTATAATCACATAGTAACTTATTTACTACACCAAAGTTGATAAAATTTTAACTGTATACAACTTATGAGTCTAACATCTTATTTCAATAAGCATTTTCCTTGCATTTTGAGTTTTTCCCTAGTAATATTACTATTTCTGCTACATACATTGTTTCTCTATATTTTCGTCAATTTTACTTGCTGAAAATTCCTGAAACTTATACTACATACTTAGTTAATTATTTAAATCATTCCCACGCCTCATTATTCGATAATTAACGAAAAATTAATTTAAATACCAAATATTAATTTACTAGCGACATCTCATATCATAAATTTGAACTACTGAGAACTATGAAGCTAGCTTCATTACCCAAAATAAATTAGCTGGCCTAAAGGCTTCTAGTTGCTACTGATTTTCCGTAAGATGGCGTTATAATCTATGCTATCTCTCAATGTATGAAAATATATTCGTGAACTGGCGAGTTCATGATTGAAACAAGCCTGAACCGTTACAAGCTAAAGCAGTAGGGAAGATAGGCCTACTTTTTGAAATAAGTATGTACCTACGCTCCAATAAAGCGTTAGGGTTGTCGATTTAATTTTTGTTAAATTGAATAGTTTTTTTAACCAAGGTTTGCCCTACCTATAGGTATTTGACAAGTTATCCTTCAAGTGTAGTTTTCTATAATATATTAGTACATATACTATAGATGCAAGATGATAACAACGAAAGTCCGTAGATTTTTTTTTCACCAAAAACACGGTCTATAATATACGGCGACTACTTACTTATCATCTAAACAGCCAAACGTTTTATTTAACAGAAAAAGCATTTACGTTTATGTTTATGTTTATTTGATCATTCAATATAAAATTACATCATCACTTAAAATTAAATGACAAGAATGAATGTGATGTCGGAGAAGTGACATCTGACATTTCTCGTTATAAAAATAATATATACATTTAATAATATAGTATCATTCTTACCTTTCAACATCAGCAGGGAGTTTAAAAAACTAAAGCTCCGGTTTTGAAGAAGCAGAGTTCAAGCAGCCGTACACTGCGCAATACGCTCTTGGCATGTTTAAAACGAACACGGCCGCTCGTCTCAATGCGCCATTCGCGACTGACGGCACCGCGAGATCCGCTTAGGGGCCGTGTAAAAGCGCGTGTCTATGTGTGCGTTCGTTTCGACCGATTTGTTGTTTGTGCTATCACTAACAAAAGACAACACGACGCGCCGACACACACATGCATACCAGCCGCGTATATAAAGCGCCGCCGGCGCTGCAGAGATCAACTCTTCTCTGCAACCAACTCTTCTCTGCACACCGCGAACTTTCCTGGTGGAAAGACTCCGTGGTTGCGGACCCGACTCTGTCGGCGGGGAACGCCCTACTCAACGAGCCTGCACCGGAGACCGCATGCGCGGTCCGATGCTTAGCGACGCACAGCCACACTGCCCCCGACGAGCCCGCTTCGCGCCATGAAGCTCAAGACACCCGCGGGTAGACGCAAACCGAAAGGCGAGCGACTACCCGCAACTTCCGAATCTGCCGCCACTACCTCGGGTAGCCGTCCCCCGCACGGCGTAAACCACCCGCAGACACCCACCGAAGAAGCAGCTACACCGGAGGGCACCCGAACTCCGCACGAGGAGCACGAGGAGCCCGTCTGGAAGCAGCCCGCGACGTCCGCGCCGCCACTGACGGCGCCGCACGCAACACAGCTGCCCCCCGCACCCCGCGCGGCAACAAACACCGCGCAAAAAGACGCCGAGGAAAATGAGGGTAGTCGACCGCGAGTAAAATCGCAACTACCCCCATCGACCAATTCGCAGCCGACGCACTCAAATGCCACTCCGGAGGCGGAGGGTAGTCGTCCTGATCAGGATGACAAGCTACCCGCCACAAAATGGAGCAAATTCGTAGCCGCCGCAAAAAACGCAGACGATACGCCGGAACCACTGCTGAGCGAAGTGAATTCCGCCCTCCGACTGCAACAGAGTTACCACGACCATGATTTGGAACTGGTAACCTGGCTGCTTGACGGGGGGGTCCGCTTTTCGCCGGGACTCATGCGGTGGATCCGGTCGTATCTAAATTTCAACGAAGCCAGCCTATACGAGAACATCGAGGCAATGAAGCCCGTTAGCGAGGGGGCCCCCGACCCCATCGCCCAGCAGCCACAGCCATCGCCGCCAACGCCGCCCGTAAAGCACCAGCCGCAACAGGAGGACAACAAGCCGCCTGAAACGGCCCAACAAACCGCCGGCAAACCGGGGCCGCAGCCGTCGCCGCCCCCCCCGCCGCCCACCCCGCCGCCAACGACCTCGTCGACGTACGCGCGCGCGGCCGCCAAGCAGCAGCCGCCGCCAACATCGCCGCCTCCACTGCCGCCACCGACGACCAAGTCGGCATACGCGCGCGCGGCCGCCAAGCAGCAACCGCCGCCACCGAAGCCCGAACACAGCAACGGCGTCCCCAACGCCAAAACCAGCCCACAGCAGCCATGCAAGCGCCTCCGGCCACTGATCGCCGAAGCGCTGCCCAACTGGCCCACACACTTGGCAGCGATTGCCAAGAAGTTGGGTCACGCCCCAGCAGCAGCGCCCTATGGTGACGGCGTGCGCTTCGTCCCGCGCAGCGACGAAGAGCACTCCATAGTCGCGCAATACCTGAAGGAGGCCCAGGTGACCGACCCGCGGGTGGTATGGTTCACCTTCACGCCACACCAGCAGCAAGCCCTCAAGGTGGCCATCCGAGGCCTACCACCATCTACAGACCCGGAGGACATCTTGAGGGCCCTACGCGCTCTCAACTTTAAGGCGGAGTACGCGAAGTGCATCCGGGCAAGAAGCGGCAGGCCTGGATGTATCTTCTACGTGCAGATCGCCGGAGCGCCAGCAGCCAACGCCGACATCTACGCAGTGAGCGAACTGTTGTACATGCCAGGCGTCAAAATAGAAGCCTGGCGAGGCAGAGATGGCCCTGCGCAATGCCATCGTTGCCAAGCGTTCCGGCACTCGTCGGAGCACTGCCACCGAATGATCGCCTGCGTGCGGTGCGGAGGTCCGCACGCCGCAAGAGACTGCACGAGGCCGAGGGAGGAGCCGGCCACGTGCACCAACTGCGGAGGCCCTCATCCTGCGAACCACGTGGGGTGCCCCGTGTTCCGCAAGGAGGCACGGAGCAGACATACAGGAACGAGGGCCCGCATCACGAAGCAGAACAACCACGAAAGCACCCACAACGCAGAGACGCCCGTTACCCACGACGAACACACGCCCCCCTCGCGAAAGGCCTCCACTCCGAGGGGAGCAGCAGAAACCACCACATCAAGGAGCAGAAGAAGAGCCAGGCAGAGGCCGTCCGAACCCGAGAGGGAAAGGACGCCCGCCGGGCCAAACGAAGAAGAAGCCGAGCAGTCGGCTGACGAGCCGCCTGTCACCCCACCCGTCGGATCGGCAGGCACCGACGACGACGACGACCCGATGCCGCCAAGGGGGACCCTGGCATTTTATAAACTCCTCGCAGACGATGCCGCCCACGCCGAAAGGATGTGGGCCGAGCACCTGCGAGAAGAAGAGACCACCGGGCGCTAGCCCGACGCTGCCAACAGAGCAGGGAAAGGACCGGTCCATTGCCATGGGCCGCGACAGCTGCCGACTTAAAGGGCTGGGCCCTGTGAAGTCTTCCCCACACCCCCCCGCGCTTCGCGCGGGGAGGCGTGTGAGATGATCCACGACGCAGAGATCATTCGATCGCTAGACGGCAACGAGTGAGATAGCTCCCTTAGTCCACTCGAAGCCTACCAGTGCTCCTTCTGTTCGATAGCTCCCGCAGTCAGTAGTTTGAGCAAGCTAGGCGGATAAGGGATGCGATAGCCCCCGCAGTCCATCCCAGGATCCGACCGTAGGGTTGATGATTTTGTATGTACAACCTACTCATGCTAGTTAAGTACCTACCTATTGTTTATTGTGATACTTGAAACTAAGTAAATAAAGGGGCACGTATTTAAATATCGAAAGTTAAAATATCTAAGGTTAAAAAGCCGACGGTCAAAATATCGAAAATTAAAATATCGAACGATCTGAATATCTACTATTATTATATCGACGTCTGAAATATCTAAAATTCATATACCGAACGGCTAAAATATCGAAAGTTCAAAATATCTACAGTGGAATGCTCGATATATGTTAAAATTGAAACACAAAATATCGACCATCAAAAACCCAACGTTTAAAATATCGAAAATTGAAATATCGAACGATCTTAACATCTACTGCTATTATATTGACGGTTCACATTCCTACAGCTCAAATGCCGAATAATCCCTATTCTCTGTAAGAAAGTGCAGGCAACATAGGTTAGGTTAGGTTAGTATTGCGTCAAGGCGCAAAGCGCCTGAACTAGGCGGAATAGGAGCTCCGCAAAACGGAGCTCCGTCGGCTTTTTCTCGTCACTATTCAATTCACATGCAACTAAATGTTACGTATGACAAAGTAAAATGTGTCATCAACAAAAATAACTTTGAATAGCTACGAAAACAAGTCGACGGAGCTCCGCTTCGCGGAGCTCCTATTCCGCCTAGTTCAAACGCTTTGCGCCTTGACGCAATACTAACCTAACCTAACCTATGTTGCCCGCGCTTTCTGTGAGGGCGTTGGAGTGCATGTTCAGATATTTTTGAGCACCCTTATGTGATCAGATATATTCGATGACGACTGTAGGTAGGTACCATTCAATAATGTAATTTCGATATTTTGAATTTCGACTTTATGATCGTTCGACATTCTGATTTTCGATATTTAAGCATTCGATAATTGTACCATTCGATAATATATACTTTCGACATTATGAATTTCGACTTTATGATCATTCGACATTCTGATTTTCGATAATGTAGAGCTGTCGATATTCAGATTTTCGAAATTTAAGCATTCGATAATTGTACCATTCGATAATATATACTTTCGACATTTTGAATTTCGACCTTACGATCGTTCGACATTTTGATTTTCGATATTTTGACCGTCGACTTTTTAATTTTAGATATTTTAACTTTCGACATTTAAATACGTGCCCAAATAAAGTGTTACGTCACACAACTGGGCTTTAAATCACAATCCCCTACAAATTTAATAATTTTGGGGACTCCCCATACTTAGAACTGAAACTCTAAAATTTTTTTTCGTCATACCCATACGTGTGGGGTATAAAATAAAATAAACAAGTCGGTCTCGGGCGTACTACTTAACTGCCGTATAAGGGCCGCCGAGTGACTGAGTAAAATGTTTTTATTTTTATAAAATACTAGCAGCCCGTCCCGGCTTCGCACGGGGTAGACAATTATTTATTTTTGGAAATTTGGATATAAAACACTTTTTTTCACAAATATTTTTATTTGTATTAAAAAAACGTGCACGCCCCACTCCTGTATTTCAGTGCCCCCTCCACCCCGCCCGCCGCGATGCCCGGCGCGCTTTTCAGACTGCATCGCAAACAACGGCCACGGCGCTATGGCGGTTTTGTTTACTGTTTGAATTTTTTAATTCGTAATATCTTTTGAATGGAAAGTCCAATTTAAATAATTTAAAAACTATTTTATAGGTAGTTAAATGGTCTTGACCATAAAATAATTTATTTGGATAAGGATTAATATAAACACATAAATAGCATGGTTTGAATTTGGTTAGCATTTTCATTAATGTTTAAAATGAAAAAAGTTGTTGTAGTGATATAACTACAATAGTTGGACATATGCTACCGCGGAGTTTTTTGTAGACATTATGATGTTCTTCAATATTGTTGTACATTATTTTGTTCTATCGCTAATAGTTTCGGCAGCGCATTCGACGAAAGACATTTTAAGACTCATTTTTCTACACCTTCGGTTACATTGTTCAAATTTTACCAAGGATCCCTAATTTTTTTCAAAATGAAATGTAGCCTATGTCAAATTGGAAGAATGTAGCATTCTATTGGTGAAAGAATTTTTTAAATCGGCCCAGTACTTTTTGAGCCTATTCATTACAAACATACAAACATACAAAAATAGGTACAAATCTTTCCTCGATACCTTTAGGTTCAATTGGCGTAAAGGACAAAATGCTACTTTTCAGGAGAAGCAAAAAACGTTTTTTTTTATTTTTAAAACCTTTGTATTTTTTTATTTGTGGACCTATTTCTTCGATGCATATGACAAAAGTGCTTAGAATTCTTCTCTCTACGCAGTAGAATGGTAACCACAACGATAAATAGCATACTTTAGAAGTTAAGTCTCCTTTACACCCCGGAAAAAAGTGTCGATAGTCCCTTACGCCCCGACCTTTTTAAAGAATTCAAAAGTGTTGAGGTTGTAAAGGTCAGTTTTTTATAAAATTATACAATTTTCGGGGGTATAGCTCACTATAATTTAGACGTTTTATGTTATTTTCCATACATAACCGTAGTTAAAGGTTCAATGACGCAAAATATTTTACTATTTGCTAAAATGTACCTTTGGGAATTATTATATTTTTATTTTATTGGTAATGTAGCATTCAAATGTCATTAAGAGGCTGACAATCATTTGTGTCTTATTTGCAAAGACTTTAGACGCACGCTACGCTGCCTAAATAGTTTCTTCTCTATCACTAACAGCCACTCGAACCATATGTGTGAACAGTGGCACTGCTCAAAGTCATTGAGAAAGAAGAAGAAAAGAAGAAAGAAAAGAATATTGTAAATGAAAGCACGAATTATAATAATTGTAACAAAATGTTTGATCATTATAAGTATTAAATCAGGTATCATAAACATTAATAAGTACGTCACTTATATTTATCATTCAACGCGACTATACACAAAAACGAGATCGTTATAAGTTAATTTTTGTATCATTTAGGTACCTATAGATTATGTATTTTGGTGTTTTTTGTTAAATATTGCTAACAAACGAACATTGCTTTCAAAATCTGTCTGATAAGTTATATCTATGTTTATACTTGTTGGCAATTAATGATTTCAGTTTATGTGAGCAATAACTAATGACAAATTGTACATGAAATCTTCCAATGACACTTAATTGGATTGAATCTAATCTAACTATCTAATCTAACTAATCTAATCTAACTAATATTATAAATGCGAAAGTATGGATGGATGGATGGATGGATGGATAGATGGATGGATGTTTGTTTGTTACTCAATCACGCCAGAACGGTCAAACGGATCTGGATGAAATTTGGCACATACATAGAAAAAAGTCTGGAATAGCACACATAGGCTACTTTTTATCCCGAAAAATTGCGTAGTTCCCGCGGGATAACGATAAACGAATTCTTTGCAGACGAAGTCGCTGGTGACAGCTAGTAATTAATAAGTGACGTGCTTAATATTTGTGAGCTCTTAGATACTTGATTTAAGATTTATAATATTTGGACATTTTGTTACAATTATGACTATTGAGCTTTCATTTACTACACATAGTCCTACCCTGGGTAAATCTACATGTTTTATTACATAAATAATCGTTTATAAATATAAGTAAACTGTTTAAAATATTTATGTTAAATGAAATTTCAATGCTACATAACTAATAACATACATATTATTAATATAACGATTGCTAACGTTTAACTTTAGCGAATCTATACGACACGTATAAATACTTATATTTATAAAGAACAATACATATATAACATACATAAATCACGTTTTATCCCTTACAGCGTAGACAGAGCCTAAGGTAACAAGACCTAAAGGTCATGTTCAGCATAATTGTGGGTATAGGTGGAAAGGGGAATCAGCAATTACAGTTATTTAAGAACTATTCAGTAAGTTACAGTGAACTATACACCCCAATATTGTATAATTTTATATAAAACTGACCTTTACAACCTCAAAACTTTTGAGTTCTTTAGAAAGGTCGGGGCGTAAGGGACTACCGACGCTTTTTTCCGGGGTGTAAAGGATACTTAACTTCTAAAATATGCTATTTATCGTTGTGGTTACCATTTTACTGCGTAGGGTGAAGAATTCTAAGCACTTTTGTCATATACATCGAAGATATAGGTCCCCAAATAAAAGAAATATTTAGCTTAAAAAGAATTATTTTACTTCTCCTGAAAAGTAGCATTTTTTTCCTTTACATCAATTTTATTGAACCTTAAAGTGTCGAATTTATAGAGGTACACTTACTTTCTCATCAAAATTAGACCTAAGGATTTATGTTTGTGTCTTAATCAGGTCGT
The DNA here is from genome assembly GCA_963854515.1 of Pandemis heparana. Classification (NCBI taxonomy): domain Eukaryota; kingdom Metazoa; phylum Arthropoda; class Insecta; order Lepidoptera; family Tortricidae; genus Pandemis; species Pandemis heparana. Next base: position 4,703,892 of record OY978033.1, read on the forward strand.
ATAATCCAAGAAATAAATATCTATTTGTATATACGTCCTTTACGCCGTAGTTTTGATTTGGTATTAAAATATAATGTATAGAAGTAAAGGTCGTAAAGGACAAATAAGTAAATTCAGTCCTATAAAAGTAGGTCTTAAAGGACAATATGGTAAATTTAGGTTTATACGTCGTTTTTTATAACTTCATGATTTCCTTTACGTTCCATGTGATTTCAGGTTTGTTACTTACACCCACAAAAAAAGCACATTATGGTGATAAGTGATCCAAAAATATGGGGTGTAAAGGTCAAATTTTACGAGATATCAAAATTTTAAGTATACAGTTCGATAGAGCTTAAAATTCTGAACAAAACTGTATATTTAACTCATTTTCGGCATTTTGTCCTTTACGCCAATTGAACCTAAAGGTATTAGGATATTAGTGTAGAAAGAATTTTTTAAATCGGCCCAGTACTTTTTGAGCCTATCCATTACAAACATACAAACATACAAAAATAGGTACAAATCTTTCCTCTTTATAATATTAGTGTAGATATGGCTCGACGGAAAAATCTGAAACTTTTTTCCGTAGCTAAAGATGGTTATTCCTATCAATAGAAAAATCACCAAGCACTTTTATAATAATCATCCATTCCCAATTCTGTTAGTCTCGCTAAAACTCGAGAACGGCTGAACCGATTTGGCTAATTTTTTTTTTTTTTTTTTTAACTGACTCTTTTATGTAACATTCCTATATTTTCTATTATTTGGAAATAACGTTTAAATTTGAATTTGGTGGCAATGATCGCGGTTTCGGTGGGTTTTCAGGCCACCGAAATCAATAATACTGCCACTGAAATCAATAAAAACTGCCACCGAAACAAATAAAGCCGCCACAGCTATCAATATTTATTTTAGAAAAACGTTAAGTATTTTAATTTTTACACGAATACTTATTCCACGCACATAATAAAATTAAAGAAGTATGTATCAGTTAAGATGTCGCTTGTTTACGCTTTTCAAACTGTCTTATTGAATTCTGATTTCGGTATGTTAGATTTCGGTGATTTAAATATCTTATATGTTAGTTATAACAGGTTTACAAGAAGACCTTTAGTACCTACCTACTAATATTGTTTTAAATTTAGGCCTATATTTAGATTTTGAGGTGATACAATAAAGAAACTAGTTGAAAAATTGACCACCGATGTCACTTAAAACAGCTCGTCTCGGAAAACTGCCCTTATAGGTTTTCAAATCAGTACGACGTTTAGTTGGAAACATTAGTTGTGCTCTCTAACTTTGAGAATGATCCCGCAAAGGGATCGAAACGCGCGTCAGTGTTTGTGTGTAGGGATTGCAAAATCCGGTTCTTTTCTCAAATCCGGATTTACAAATTATAAACTTGTACAAATCCGGATTATCCGGATTTTTCGGATTTTTATTAATATTTTGAAATTTTCATGTAATTACATGTTTTTTGAAACCTAATGGTGTTCAATTTTATTGTTTTTAAAATTTCCCTAAGAATATATAAAATAAAACTGCATAAATCTTGATAATCCGCGTTTAATCAGTCCAGTACGGCTGTGTCTGCAGTACAGTACTACCGGACCGGCCGACTAGCTAGATCTAAAGCTAGGTATGAGGTAGTCAGTAAAGCGCGGAGGAAAGAGGAGTAGGTATGCCACGTGGCGGGGAACGAAATGAACGCATGAATGAATGAAATGAAACTAAATTCAATAGGAAATTCTGCTTAAATGTCAACTTTGTCAACTGTAATTGAAATCCAAAAAAACCGGATTTTTATGCTAAAAATCCGAATCTATAAAAGGCGACAAAAATCCGGATTTATCTGGTTATTTCGGATTTCGGATTATCCGGATTGCAATCCCTATTTGTGTGGTATAAGGGATAATTAAGTTTGTGGGATTTATAATGTGTTTTATGTGGCAGTAGCGGAGGGAGGTTTGCATGCAAAACATATATTTATATTTCGTACAGGTTTGGTTATCTTGCACGTGAGTAGCGGAGGAGCAAGGTAAATATTTTATGTTCATTATTTTACATTGGTTACTTACATAGAGAGGCTTCTTCTGACTGTCACTTTTGTTTAAAATGTTTAAATTGAATCAGTTAAGATTAATTTTTTCACAGCCCCAAAGGACCGCGGCAGACCTCAGTATTTGGTATCAATTTCAATTTTATGTCTATTATTCATGAAAATTGCAGAGCCCTGACTCTAAGCACAATGTAGGCGCAGTGTGATGTGAGGTCATTTTAATTGGTTACGAATATAGACAGACACACTTTGTATTTGTACAGAGTCTAAGTTGACAAGACCTAAAGACCACGTTTAGCATGATTGTGGGCGTATAGGTGGAAAGGGGAAAGGAATCAAAATAGTGATCTTTTACCATCTGCGCGGGAAGAGATGCAAGACAGACTGTCACAGTGGGATAGCCTAGTGGTCTTTTTTTATCGAAGAAAACAATGTATCTCTTAATACATTTATTAAAAAAAAAAAGAAACTTGAAAGACAATTTATATTTAAGTAGATGAGCAAAAGATCTCTCAGGAATGAGTAAGTTCTCTTGGGTCTAAATTCGGACTTTTTAAATTAAGGCGAAGGGATAGGCAAAAGCTCGTAAATTGGTTGTTTTTGTGCATGTTTTATGGCGATAATACACAATTTGGAGTTTTGAAAACTGCACATTCTATAAAACATGTCTTGAATTAGAATTCACCGGTGAAAACATATTCCTTAATGTCGTAGTTAGTACAAAAATTCGTTTGCTCTAAGAGTCTCGAAAATATTTTGTGCACGGTTTGCTCGGGTGAAACCAATCTGTTTGCTACCAATCTCGACGAGATCACTCTAGTAACTCATAATTAAAATTCCACGGTGCGTTTGCTTCAATTGGCCAACAAATAAGGCTTTAGAGAGTAGTACTGCCCTGATCCTGTGAAAAGGGCGAACGCAATATTTGCCCGCACATTCAATCAGGCGCTTTTCAATGTACAAAAAAATTCGGAAACCAAAAAAATGTTAAAAAGATAATACAATGAAATAAATTATTAAGATAAAACCAAAAATGTTCATAAAAAAAAATAAAAAAATAATAGATAAATAAATAAAAAAATAATTTGGATAAGACGTATGAAAATAATAATGAAAAAGCAACGTTGCATGTTCGCTCGGTGGCGGCAGTGCGTAAGCGACGCGACGTTGCCAATATTCGCTTCGCGTTTTTTCATATTGGTTTGGCTAAGCATGTTGTTTGAGTCACAGAATAGGCGCGAAACAGTGCTTCAAAAAGTCGTACTCGTTCGCTTCGCACGTATAATACCTATATTAAGTTAAAAGTTATTATTTTCAATCCGTTTTTTGGGAACTTAGTGGCAGGTTGGTTTGATACTTACTTGCTGTTTAGCGAACAAGCGTGGGAAATAGGATTTTGGTTGGAATTACTGCATGAAAAATTTTGATATTTAGGCAAGTAGTACTCCAATGTATAGTCTATCATTAGAAAGAAAAAAAAAAGATATCTGAAGGTCCCAGTGGTCCCCAAACATGGAAAGATTATCAAAATAAAAAACACCGCCATATTGAAATCTTTAGTTTTTCGACCGATTAATTTCAAAATCAATATCTGAAAATCTGAATTGTCTCCAAACACGTGTCGTATCCGTTATCAAAAATGACAAATTAAAGTGGCCGCCATTTTGAAATCTTTAAGTTATGGCCCGATTATTTTCAAAATCGATATCTGAGGGTCCGAGTGGTCGTCAAACACAAATCTGCTACCGAAAATGAAATAACTGGCCGCCATTTTGAAATCTTTAGTTTTCGGACCGATTATTTTCAAAACCGATATCTGAGAGTCCGAGAGGTCCCCAAACATAAATCCGTTATCAACAATGAAAAAAGTGGCCGCCATTTTGAAATCTTTAAGTTTTGGGCCGATTTTTTTCAAAATCGATATCTGAGGGTCCGAGTGGTCCCCAAATATGAATCCGTTTTTAAAAATGAAAAAAGTGGCCGCCATTTTGAAATCTTTAAGTTTTGGACCGAATATTTTCAAAATCGATATGTGAGGGTCCGAGTGGTCGTCAAACACAAATTTGCTATCGAAAATGAAAAAAATGGCCGCCATTTTGAAATCTTTAGTTTTCCGACCGATTGATTTCAAAATCGATATCTGAGAATCCGAGTTGTCTCCAAACACGTATCCGTTGTCAAAAATGAAAAAAATGGCCGCCATTTTGAAATCTTTAGTTTTCCGACCGATTGATTTCAAAATTGATATCTGAGAATCCGAGTTGTCTCCAAACACGTATCCGTTATCAAAAATGACAAAAGTGGCCGCCATTTTGAAATCTTTAGTTTTTGGACCGATTATTTTTAAAACCGATATCTGAGGGTCCGAGAGGTCCCCAAACATAAATCCGTTATCAAAAATGAAAAAAGTGGCCGCCATTTTGAAATCTTTATGTTTTGGGCCAATTATTTTCAAAATCGATATCTGAAGGTCCGAGAGGTCCCCAAACATAAATCCGTTATCAAAAATGAAAAAAGTGGCCGCCATTTTGAAATCTTTAAGTTTTGGGCCGATTATTTTCAAAATCGATATCTGAGGGTCCGAGTGGTTGTCAAACACAAATCTGCTACCGAAAATGAAAAAACTGGCCGCCATTTTAAATTCTTTACTTTTTGAACCGATTGTTTCAAAATCGATATCTGAGGATGCGAGTGGTCCCTAAACATGAATTCGTTTTTAAAAATGAAAAAAGTGGCCACCATTTTGAAAACTTTTGTTTTTGGACCGATTGTTTTCAAAATCGATATCTGATGATCCGAGTGGTTCCCAAACACGTATCCGTTATATAAAATGGAAAAAGTGACCGCCATTTTGAAATCTGTAGTTTTTGAACTGATTGTTTTCAAAATCGATATCTGAGGGTTCGAGTGGTCTCCAAACATAAATCCGTTATCAAAAATGAAAAAAATGCCCGCCATTTTGAAATCTTTAGTTTTTAGATTGATTGCTTTCAAAATCGATATCGGAGGATCCGAGTGGTCCCCAAACACAAACCCGTTATCAAAAATGGAAAAAGTGGCCGCCAGCTCAGATATCGATTTTGAAAACAATCTGTTCAAAAACTAAACATTTCAAAATGGTGGTCACTTTTCTATTTTGTATAACGGATACGTGTTTGGGAACCACTCGGATCGTAAGATATCGATTTTGAAAACAATCGGTCCAAAAAGTAAAGAATTCAGAATGGCGGCCAGTTTTTTTATTTGGCCCAAAACTTAAGGATTTCAAAATGGCGGGCACTTTTTTCATTTTTGATAACCGATTTATGTTTGGGGACCACTCGAACCCTCAGATATCGATTTTGAAAACAATCAGTTCAAAAACTACAGATTTCAAAATGGCGGTCACTTTTTCCATTTTCTATAACGGATACGTGTTTGGGAACCACTCGGATCGTCAGATATCGATTTTGAAAACAATCGGTCCAATAACTAAAGATTTCAAAATGGCGGCCACTTTTTTCATTTTTAAAAACGGATTCATGTTTGGAGACCACTTGGATCCTCAGATATCGAATTTTGAAACAATCGGTTCAAAAAGTAAAGAATTCAAAATGGCGGCCAGTTTTTTTTATTTTCGATAGCAGATTTGTGTTTGACGACCACTCGGACCCTCAGATATCGATTTTGAAAATAGTCGTTTCAAAACTTAAAGAATTCAAAATGGCGGCCACCTTTTTCATTTTGATAACGGATTTATGTTTGGGGACCTCTCGGACCCTCAGATATCGGTTTTGAAAATAATCATTGGAAAAACTATACCTTATTCTGTACCTTTCCTGCACACGTTCAAGTTTTACTTTATTCTGCAATAATAATTTACGTTGCGACTCTAGACAGACCCTGGACACCTTTTGACGTCACGTTCATCACTATCCCGCGGAAACTGCAATTTTCTGGGATAATAAGTAACCTGTTTTAATCTAGGGTACCAACTGTCTTCGTTCCAAATTTCATGCAGAAGCATTTCATCTAAGTCCTCTAGGTTGGCATGGCAACGCATCTGCAATCCCTCCGGGGTTGCGGGTGTCTATGGGCAGTGGTGATCGCTTACCATCAGGTGACCCACTTGCTCGTTTACCTTCCTATTCACATAAAAAAAAGAAAAAAAAGAAGAAACAAACATACTTACACACTCACTCACATCGTCACAAACTTTCTCATGTATAATATCACATACATACATACATACATAAATAACGTCTCTATCCCTTGCGGAGCAGACAAAGCCCAAGGTAACAAGACTTTAAGGCCACGTTACGAATGCCGAAATGTTACAATTTTTATTATTTTTGCGTAATCTGATTTGAACATTATGCTGTGTGTGTAAGGCAATCGGAAAACTGAAACAAGCGCCATCTACTAACATCACAGTGCAATATTTCAATCCATCAGCCCGCGCCCATTCGCATCGAGTTCACACGTCGATTATTTAACAGATGTCGCGTTGATCGGACTGCTTGCCACGTCACAAAAGGGCAAGGTCATTTGCCTATCCCTTCGCCTTAAGATTTCTACGCCATCCAATGCCTCCACTTCCCTCGGGAATCTGTCGGTCCGGTGACTGGGTGGCAGCGTCACGCTCGGTGTAGCGGCAGTAGGGTTCGGTAGACCGCGCCTTGGTGGAAACTCCAGGAGTGGGACAGCCTTGTATTGGTGAAGGCAGTGGTGTCCAGCGGTAGCGGGCCGTCGAATTTAGGGATGGCAGTAGCGGTACCGCTGATTTAGTATAGATTTCCTGCGGGGTGCAGTGCCGCCCTGTGAAAATGGTCGGTATGAGAACAACGTTCAGGTTGTAGCGTTCTGCCAGGCCTTGCGTCGCGTATGAGACGTATCCCGAGGGAGCTAAATGCAGTGCATGGCAGAAGCTATTATACGGAATTACAGCAGGCAAAAGCTATAGAAGCTAAGTTATATAAAGCTAGTTTTTTTGTAATCCAACGGTCGACACGGCCGTTAGGATTCGAACTCAAGTGCGAGATTAGCGGCGGTAGAGCTTACACTTTCAAGTAACAGCTAAAAAGAATAGAGATTAAATTTGATAACTACGGAGACAATTCCAACCGAGTATTTCTGCTGCAGAGTAACAGAGTTATTATTTTTTTAAGAATTTAAATAATTTATTTAAATTATTTAAATAATTACATACACGGAGCTATACACAATTTTGTTTGATCGAATTTCATTTGGCAACTGACAATTGGCAAATTTTTGTATGTATGTATGTATGTATTATTAGTGCTAAGAACACACGAATTTGCTGCTTTAACTACGAATAGTTATAACAACAATGCCTTTTAGCTGTGGCGGTTGTAGGGAAGATATTAAGCGGCAACGGGTTGTATGTCCAAAGTGTGGGACCAGCTTTCATCAGGCGTGTGTTAATTACAAGGGTCCGAGAAACTTGCCGAGTACTAAAATTGCAGCTGACTGGCTGTGTCCCGGCTGTACATCGAAGGCGCGCCGCGGCGGCGATAACTCAGGGACCCCACTGCGCGTGCCTATGCCAGAAAATAAGTGCGGCACGGACAGTGAGCGAGCCTCTGATACTGAAACTGAGGCGCAGGACGCTGCTACCACTGCTTCACGTTCACCTAACGTTATCATGGACGACAGCATCGAGTCTGCGATCCGTCTGGAAATTAGGAAGTGTCTTAAAGACGAGGTATCTCGGACAGTCCGAGAAATTCTACACTCAGAACTTTCACCTATCAGGCAGGACCTCGCCGACGTAAAACAATGATTAGAATTTGTCAGTGGTCAGCACGACGATCTGGAAAAATCTGTAGTGACATTGAGTTCGAGGGTCGTCGATGTTGAGTCGGTGTTGCCCAGTTTTCAGTCACAGGTTAACAACCTCGAGGATCGCGTCAACGTCCACGACATCACGGAGCATAAAACTGAGAATTTGAACACATTAATTCTGAAGGCTGCTTCGACCGTCTCTCATCCGTTGTTGGAGTCAGATATAGTGCTTTGCACGCGTGTGGCTAAACTTGACAGGGACAACAACAAACCGCGCACTGTGGTTTTGAAACTACATTATAGGCGTAGACGCGACGAATTTTTGTCAGCCATAATCAAGTACAATAAGGCGAACCCTACGAATCAACTAAATACAACTCTGCTTGGAATTACCGGCGAAGCAGCACAGGTCTACGTATCGGAACATCTATCATCTTTCAATAAAAAATTACACGCAGCAACTTGTATTAAATCTAAGGCCCTACAGTACAAAGTCCAAGTGCGCAACGGGCGAATATACGTGCGCAAAGAGATTAAACATAGTATAGTAAGATGTTTAATCTCTTTGTAGGTACGTGCGTAAGAACGAGTCAGCACGGCCGATAATAATTAAAAACTTTACGGACCTTAATACTTTGCAATAAAGTCGTCATTAAGTTAACATCTTAGAGTTTATTTTTAATTGTTAGTTGCTTTCTTTTTGTTTACGTTCACTGTGGCTTTATCGATATATTACCAAACCGTACGAGTTGTTGGGAATTGTATAATTCTTTGATTGTGCACAATTATGATAATATATAATTTTTCTAACTGAAACCTGGCTTGATGAAACTGTAAGCTCGAGTGAAATTTTCGAGAACCGATACATTGTATACCGTCGGGATCGCCCTTCTTATTTTAAAAGTAACTTTGGGAAGGGTCATGGGGGTGGAGTTCTTGTCGCGGTCTCGTCGAACGGAGAGTGAGTGTTAAGTCCTATGGCCCTACGGTAGGTATTAATCAGGTAACCTTCGGGAATGACGGTCTACCGCCACATCAACCAGGCAAGGTCCCGAAGTGCAGGTCAGGAAGGGGGAGCGGGAGGCAGAGACACCAACCGGTGGGCACTTGAGAGAGTAGGAACGGGCGGTACGAATAACCCTCGAGCCGCCTGGCGTTCTTCCCCTCGGAGCGCTCACCGACGAGTGTCCGCTGCGTACTGGCGCGGGGCGCTTATATTCGCTGTCCGGGGGTGCGGCCTGGTGCGGCGCTGTGTGATGTCACGGCGTCACAGGGTCATGGGGGTGGAGTTCTTGTTGCGGTCTCGTCCAGACTCTCGTCTGATTGTATATTGCACTATCAATCATCGCTAGAAGATTTGTGGGTGGCGATTAGGGTGGAAAATATCGTCCTGAACTTATGTGTGGCTTACTTACCGTCTTATATAGCTCATGATATGTATGCAAATTTCTTGAATAAATGCGAATACAATGTTATGGCACTTCCAAGTGCTAAGACAATGATATTGGGCGATTTCAACCTGCCTAATGTGATGTGGGGTGATACGGGTCCTTGCGTTGAACCGGTTTTTGCTTCCCAAGAACCTAACTTGGCGTTACGGGATTTTATTTCTGTCACAAATCTGATGCAGGTAAATAATATTGAAAATTTTAATAATAAAATCTTAGATTTGGCTTTGGTCGACTCTGACATGGTTGTAAGTATAGATGAAGCCGAACCGTTAAGCCGTGTTGATGTTCATCACCCGCCTTTTGAGATGATTTTAGAAATAAAAAATCATCGAATGTACTAGACGAGAGAAGAGGGAAGGAGGGAAGAGGGAAGAGAGACTGTACTAGAAGAGGCGGGTACCCGCCTCTAGCATGTGAGCAAGTTGTGTCATTTTTTTTGTTTTATATTTTTCTCCCCCTTTTTTTGTGTTGTTTTGAACGCTGTGTACAATTATTATTGTGATGTATGCTCCGTAATTATTGTATTGGGAAATCTACTGTGCAATTTTATCAGTGTGCATTATGTTATATGTTAATAAAATAAAATAAAATAAATAAATAAATAATAATAATAATAATGCAATCACAACTTATTTCTAAGAATGATTTTAACTATATAGGTATATAAATTGACCACGTTTACTATTTTGTTTATTTATTTAATGGAAACCTTTCTTTTACCTAATTGCAAATAAGATTGTACGTATATAATCTAAGCAGTAAGAAAAAATTAAGAATTTGCGATAGGAAGAATTTCAAGATCAGCAACAGTTTTACAGTTCACTTTTAGCTTGTATAGGTACGTTAAATTGATACCTAGTACAAAGAGGATTTATGCACATTATAATGTGGAACCACAACACTACTTGCTCGTTTGAGTCTTTCTCTGGAAAGGAAAATGGAAAAGTGTAAAAAGGAGCGGGCACTCCCCTGGTTTGATGATCCTCCTGCAGGGTTCGATGCTGCTCCGCACCAGTTATGCCTTCCAGACCGCGTGTTTTTTGGTTAGGTTCGTCGCGTGGCATTGCGCCTCCGCGCAATGTCGTGTCTTCGGTCGCCAAAAATGTTAAGGTGCTGCTACTGGGACTTGGGTATCTTCTTCAATGAACCCCACGAATTATCAAAAACTACGTTTAATGTACCGTAACAGCGTTATATAGGTAGGTATATATAGTTTAATTTTCTAAGTTCAAGCACAGAATAAGTAATAGTACTAAAGTACAGAAGGCTCACTCTCTGAAGCCGATTAAATAAATAAAAACTCTTGCCGCGAACAAATAAAGCACAATCTAGTTCGCTCCTGTTATTTTTACCTACAGCGATAATAGCCTACAGCCCCCACTCCATCACATTTCCCGCAAAGCATTCATGCAAAAATAAACCGTGTTACCACGCGACAGTGCTTCTTTAAGTTTAACCGCTTCAATCATGGCCGTTCACGACGTCACCGCGTGCATAATTAAGGTTGTGACTTACGAATTATAATATTTTTTGTACTGTAGCGGGTAGGACGGAGTGAAGCGAGTAAAAGACGATAAGTATTATTGAAATAGGTAAATGAATAATAGGTGTGTTGAATGAAATAAGAACACAGTTATATAAATAAATTATTCTTACAAACATTACAAACATTGATTATTTAATGTTATGTATGTATGTATAACATTATTGTACATAAAACACATTAATTTTACAAGTAATAATAATGTAGGTGGTTTATTTTCGCAATTAAAGGAAATTCAATTTAGTTATTCCTAAAAAGAACTCAAATTACGACGATCTATACATACATACTATTATGTATGAAATGCTTTGTCCTAAATGACTGACAGACTGACTGACTATCTAACTCGGAAGCGCGAGAAATCGAGAATCAACGCGTGCGAACTAAGCAGCGCGCGGCGACCCACTGATTGACCGGCCCGGGCCAGCCGCCGCGCGTACTTGTAGATTTATACCTACAGTGCGTAGTGGACCCGGCCTGGTTCAAGTAAATAGGTGTTGCTTGCTCGCGATCGTATGTCAGTCTAACACGGCGCAGTGGGGAGGCTCCCGGCGAGGCACGGTGTCGACTCCGTGTAGCACCGTGCTTTGCTGTGTTCTTAACAGTTACGTTTGTCATTCTCTTCCCGCTCTTTTTTTTATTGCGCGATTTACGCGCATTCCGCATTTCTTCTGCGCACCAATGACTGCCGGCTAGTTTTTTTTTAAACTTGCAGACTCGGAGGTCGCTATCAATTAATTGGGATTGTTCATTTTTTTACAACATACCCTGATTTGAAAACCATTTCGAAGTATGGGGCTTGCGAACTGTTTTATCTTACTGGCGTTCAAAAATACTCAAGGATTACGGATATTTTGCAAATAAATTATTTGACCTTTCTTCGATCTTACCGAGCGGCTGTTGGTAGTTACAAAAAATAAATCGGCAAATATCTAGTTTGTCTATTAAATTTATATGGCAACTAGCTATCAGTGTCACCCAATGTCAGTAAAGTAAATATTGGTTTGTTGAAAACTTAAAATTGTCGGTCGATTTAAAACGAAATAATGGAAATTACAGAAAATGCTTCGTTCCGACCTGAAATAATGACTCTAAAAACAGCTCCAAAACAATAGTTCGCACGGATCCGAGAAGATTTAAGAGAAAAGTGGTGTCGCGAAGTAAATGTTGAATACTTCAAAGTTTATAAGTACACAATATTGTTGCGAGGATCATTTCGATGTAAGTAGGTACCAAAACACAATGCCACATACTTCCACATTCATAAATTTTCAACTCATTATAACCATGATCAGGATTTAACGCAACATACAATAATCTTGTAGGTAAACCAAAGGTAAACAGTATATTTGATATTGAGATGACAGTCACAACAGTTATGACAACTATTTTTTTTTAATTTCCAAAGGATTGTGGGAAAATTGCCTATTTCAGCCGGCCGTATATAATTTACGAAAAGTCGTATCTGATATTTTTTTTAAATTATATTAATTAAATTAAGCCATGAAATGACAAAATATTCAAATTAGTTTCTTAAAGTGCTCCATATTTTCTAAAAAATATATAAAAAGGGGGGGTTAAAAAAAATGAACAATCCCAATTGTCGACTTAAATATTTCAAGCTAAAAAAAATTACCGAACGTAATAATTTCTACTAATTCTCGTTGTATACGCTTGCATAAGCTTATAATATACAGGGTGGATTTCGACGAGGGACCTTTGCTGAAATATTGCATAGTTCAAGTGATACACAGTCGATTTATAATGTTTAAAAACTTAAACGAAGTAAAAAAAAAAAATACAAAATTCACACATTTTGAACTGTGGTGATAACCATATATAGCACATCACGCAAGATGGCTAGATTAAGGAATCGCCGTCGGGAAAACTCGGGATATTTCGTTTATTTACGAGAGTTGTTGTCATCATACTGATTTAAGAATGACACACAAATGTCAAATAAACTAAATAAAATACAAAAATATGAATATCAGTTACTTTATTACATTATGTACATTTACATACGGTGTTCAAATGTTCCTCCATGTCTAATAATAAACGCTGCAGCCCGTGCCCGAGTATGTCGGTGCACATGCGATAATTGCCTGCTCTTCATGATTTTTCTTGAACTCTTTCTTGGATTCCGCTCAAAATACCGCAGCGCAGTACTCTTTGTTCAAGTCTAGCCGCAAGTCGAATAACGGGTCCTCCACGTTGATCGTTCTGAGCTGTTCGTGGTACAACAGGCTGATTGTTGCCGACACGATCAAAAGCATTTAAAATTGTCCTACAACCTGTTGGGTGTGGTGGTGGATATGTTTTCCCTGTCGCCTGTACCGTCTTAAAACTTCAGCCGCACTATAATAGCAGCTCGCGTATAACATGAGCAAATTTAAAATATCCACGTGCTTCTAACAATTCTAACAAAGGCATTTTCATTTAAAGGAAGCGAATAAAATGAACTGGATGTTATATCTATTGTTAATTTGTTAATGTAATTAATTAATACACAAACACGCAAATTTATTAATTGCCATTTTATTCCGACCACAGACTATCTACTACATTTACATTCTTCACTTTAAATCCCTTATATTGACCACACATTTTATAAATATGTCCTTTTGCACCACATTCACTACAGAATTTTTGACGCAATGAACACTGCACTTTCATGTGCCCTCTCTTGCCGCAACAAAAACATGTAATATCTTGCTTATTCACTGGAACTGTGCTTTGCCGAGGTCCACTGTTTTTGTTTTTGGAGAAGTTTCTTCCTTGTAATTTAAACATTTGTGTTCGTTCTTGTTCCTTCTCAAGGGTATACACCAGCTTATGCACCCGAGTCGGGCCACTGGCTAAACGCTTTGCCGTCGAGGAACATTGGCACAGTCCTGGACCCAAGTACTCTGAGGATTGCGATTTCCCTCAGACTGGGGGCCAGGATTTGTGTTCCTCACTCTTGCGTTTGCGGCAAAGCGGTGGATCAACTGGGACGACATGGCCTTTCATGTGTCAGGAGCGCCGGCCGTATGTACCGTCACGGCACCATTAACGACCTGGTACGTCGGTCGCTTGCTACCGCGTCAGTGCCTTCCATTTTGGAGCCAGCTGGCATGGCAAGGGACGATGGCAAGCGGCCAGACGGTGTCACTTTGGTGCCGTGGAAGCTCGGTAGGGCCCTGGAGTGGGACGCTACATGCGTAGATACATTCGCTCAGTCCCACATCCAGGCAACCAGCTTAAATGCCGGTGCTGCAGCTGATCAGGCCCAAATCCTCAAGCGTCGCAAATACTCCACTCTTCTAAAAGATTATGAGTTTGCGGCGCTTGCGGTTGAGACCTTGGGGCCTTGGTCAGCCGACACTAAAACCTTTATAAAGGCCCTGTCGTCCCGGTTGGTCGACGCCTCAGGGGACCCAAGAGCTGGCGTGTATTTATCCCAGCGGATCGCACTTGCGGTCCAAAGGGGTAATGCCGCTAGCGTCCTGGGAACCCTGCCACAGCCAGCAGGGCTGGACGGGGTGTTCTTTTTATAACTGATAGCTTTTTTATAGTTAGTTTAAGTTTCGTTTTTAATTTAATCTTAGTTTAATTTGTTTTTTGTAAATATTTATTGTTTGAAATAAAATAACATCGCAAGACTTAAAAAAAAAAATGAACTTAAATGTCAATTTCATTTCAAGCATCATATTTATGGTCGATTTTCAATCATGCAAAGAGGTTCAATAGTTGTAAAAAATTCGTTGATTCTAATCTCGGCTCGGCGAATGAAGTCCTATGACGGCCTATTACTTTAGTGCAAAAGCCGTCAAATATGTTAAGTTATTACATTTT